>CM065593.1:323742523-324226971 GCA_033119425.1 Bufotes viridis | reverse complement strand
GTAGCAGGGTCGCTAAGAGCTGCAGATGATCAAATTTTCAAGCACCTAGCTCCAATCTGTGGCATGTGGCAGGGACATAAAAGCTAGATTAAAAGCAAAGTTTCCTATTCACATGAAACCTCAAAAATTGGATTAAGTCGTGTGGGATGATTGTACAATGCCTCTCCTGTTCGTTGACATACCAGTTATTATGACTTTGAGGTACAGAACTCTTGACCTGAGAGACCTTGGTTTATCACTCTGGCAGATCGCTCCGCGCCTAGACATAGATGTCAGCACTGTTCAACATTATGTGTCCGGGTGGTTGGGAGAACAGAGCCGAACTGGAATGCCAGTAAGAGGCACAGAGGCGAAGCTCTGCACGGACGGATCGTCTGATTAGAAAAATGGCACCTAGTAATCCATTCTGTAGTGAAATCGGAAATTGGACATCACATCCCAAGCCTAGGGCGGCAAACAGTGTCTACACAAACCATCAGAAGGTATTCGCACGACATTGGCCTCCGAGCCAGACGTCCAGCTACAGGTGCTCCATTGACCTTATGATTTCACTCCTAAAGGCTATCATAGTGCACAGCAATATTGCAATAAGGGCTGGAATGGAGGTCTATCCTCTTCAGTCATGAGTCCGGACTCCAGATTTGTCTCCCTGGAGTCATTTCGAAGTCATTGGTTATCAGTTGCAAAGCGAATGGCAGCCAGAAGCAGATCTTGATGATTTGCCTACCTAAGGCCTCTTTAACACGAAGCGTGGACGGATTAGGTCCAGATGCGTTCAGGGTGCGTTCAGTGAAACTGTGCACTGTTTTGCAAGCAAGTTCAGTCAGTTTGCCTGCGATTGCGTTCAGTTGTTCAGTTTTTCCGTGCGGGTGCAATGCGTTTTGATGCGTTTTCACGCGCGTGATAAAAACTGAAGGTTTACAAACAACATCTTCTAGCAACCATCAGTGAAAAATGCATTGCATCCACACTTCCTGCAAGGAAAACGCAGAATATAGAACATGCTGCGTTTTCACTCAACGCAGAACTGATGTGTGAAAAAACGCTCATGTACACAGACCCATTGAAATGAATGAGTCAGGATTCAGTGCGAGTGCTATGCATTCACATCACGCATTGCACCCGTGCGGAAAACTCGCTTGTGTGAACGGGCCTATGCATTCAGCGTGGCAGAACATTCCTCAACCATTAATAACCTGACTGATAATGATAGCCGGTCTAGGCGTGTAAGTGTGTGTATATCTGCGGGGTGGCGCTCAGATTCTACTGTATAAATCAAGATGTTTTGAATATTTTGTTTCCATTTCTTTATCACTTGCATATGATTAACATGTCTATCCATCCTGTAATTTCCATAATTCCATGACCCAGAAGGCACATCTTTCAGCAATATCAAATAAGGTTACTTTCACACTAGCGTTATTCTCTTTCCGGTATTGAGTTCTGTCCTAGGGGCTCAATACCAATAAAAAAACTGATAAGTTTAATCCTAATGCATTCTGAATGGAAAGCAGTCCTTTCAGGATGCATCAGTTCAGTCCCTGTTACGTTTTTCAAGAGAAAATACTGCAGCATGCTGCGGTATTTTCTCCATCCAAAAATTCGAACACTTGCCAGAATGCCGGATCCGGTATTAATTTCCATTGAAATATATTAGTGCCGGATGCGCAGACCTTTAAAAATGTGAAAAAATAAATACCGGATCCGCTTTTGGATGACAATGGGAGAGATGGATCCGGTATTGCAATGCATTTGTGAGACGGATCCAGATCTGGATCCGCTCTACAAATGGTAATCCGCTTGCATACAGATTGCCCGATCCGGCAGGCAGTTTCTCGCGATATTCAGGTGGCAGAGTGTGTGGCAGTATTGTATTCAGGAGGCACAGTGTATGATGGTTTTGTTATCAGGGGGCACAGTGTATGATGGTTTTGTTATCAGGGGGCACAGTGTATGATGGTTTTGTTATCAGGGGGCACAGTGTATGATGGTTTTGTTATCAGGAGGCACAGTGTATAGTGCTATTATGTTCGGTTGCACATTGAGTAGGTGAGGATCTGCTCCAAAGTGAGGAACCAAAGACATCTGGGCAGCAAACTGCAGAAGCAAGACATGGCTGGGTAAAGTCGCCATGTTGGTCTGGCCCTAATGGAGAAAAGAGCATAACAACAATAATAGCAGACGCCACCGGAGAATCATTGAATGTAAATGTTCATTCTGTTGCTTTTGTGCCACATCATGCAGCATCCCACTGTGGAGCAACGGTACATTGCAAAAGGGTTAAAGCGTTCTTTGTATGGTAAATGCATCTATTGTATTAGTTGTATGCAAGGTATTCATATTCCCATGCACCACTAGATAGGGCTGGTGTATATAGAGAGGAAGGGTTAGAGCCGATCAAACAATTCCAGACCAGTCCTGTGTTACAGCAGAAAAGTGGAGAGAGCACATGGTAACTGCAGGAGATGAAAGTAAAGCCAGCCTGGAACAGGTACCTTCCAGAGCTGGGCCAGAACCAGAACTTCATCTACTTGAGAAGCATGTGAGATGTTAAAGAAGGAGGTGTAGAGCAGATGTCTTTGTAGACTTGATGTCTTTAAAAGGCCACTCAGTCTCCATAGCCACGCGTCTAGGGGAAGGGGGAATAAGTCCTCTGGTACTCACTCGAATGGGTCCGCAACCTGGAAGATATGGAAAAACAAAATAAGGGATACATGATTAGAAGCTTATTTTTGTAATGGGACACATTAGAGGGCATTTTTTTAATGGCACACTTTATAAGGAGAATTATTACTATTGGGGGACTATGGGGAACATGATTACTAGTATGGGCACAATGGGGCATTATTACTATTGGGGCACCTTCGCTGTGACTGACAACTGGCTGTTTGGTAAAGCCAGCCAGCTGTCGGGCATAAACGCTGTCAGTCACAGCGAAGGGGCAGGAAAGGGGGCGTGGATTACTGCAGCCTGAAGCAAAGAGGCCGCTGCCCCTTGACTTCAAGCCTGACACGAGGTGCGACCGGCCGGGAATAAAAGATCATTTTCGAGCGCTTACCGGATCGGACAGCTGAAACAAAAGGATGATTATAAGCACGATGCTGGATACTCTATGGTGCTGTCCGCGGCTTGGGACAGTTTATTGAGTTGACAGGTTCCCTTTAATCCCCAAAAACCTTTCCACTGCATTTGATTGCTGTCATTAACCACTTGAAGACCACAGGTTTATACCCCCTAGTGACCAGGCCCTTTTTACAATTCCGCACTACACTACTTTCACCGTTTATTGCTCCGTCATGCAACTTACCACCCAAATGAATTTTACCTCCTTTTCTTCTCACTAATAGAGCTTTCATTTGGTGGTATTTCATTGTTGCTGACATTTTTACTTTTTTGCTATTAATAAAAATTTAACGACATTTTTGCAAAAATGACATTTTTCACTTTCTGTTGTAAATTTTTTTAAAAACTACATTTCTATATAAATTTTTCTCTAAATGTATTGTTCTACATGTCTTTGATAAAAAAAGTCCAATAAGTGTATATTTATTGGTTTGGGTAAAAGTTATAGCGCTTACAAACTATGGTGCAAAAAGTGAATTTCGGCATTTTGAAGCAGCTCTGACTTTCTGAGCACCTGTCATGTTTCTTCAGGTGCTAGAATGCCAGGAAAGTATAAATACCCCCAAATCACACCATTTTAGAAAGAAGACACCCCAAAGTATTCGCGGAGGGGCATGGTGAGTTCATGTATCATTTCATTTTTTTTCACAAGTTAGCGGAAAATGACACTTTCTGAGGAAAAAAATAATAATAAAGTTTCCATTTCTGCTAACTTCTGGCAAAAAAAAAAAATCTCATACGGGCTCATTATGCCCCTCAGTGAATACCTTGGGGTGTCTACTTTCCGAAATGGGGTCATTTGTGGGGTGTTTGTACTGTTCTGGCATTTTGGCGAGGCTAAATTGTGAGCAGCCATGTAAAAGCTAAAGGTACTCATTGGATTTAGGGCCCTTTGCGACCCAGGCTGCAAAAAGTGTCACTCATGTGGTATCGCCGTACTCAGGAGAAGTAGGGCAATGTGTTTTGAGGTGTATTTTACATATACCCATGTTGAGTGAGAGAAATATCTCTGTAAACTGACAACTTTGTATAAAAAATTTAAAAATTGTCATTTACAGAGATATTTCACACCCAGCAGGGGTATATATAAAAATACACCACAAAACACATTGCCCCACTTCTCCTGAGTGAATGGAAAGCAGTCCTTTCAGGATGCATCAGTTCTCGATCCCTGTTACGTTTTTGGCCAGAGAAAATACTCGCAGCATGCTGCGGTATTTTCTCCATCCCAAAAAATTCCGAACACTTGCCGAAAAGCCGGATCCGGTGGTAATTTCCATTAAAATGCATTAGTGCCGGATGCGCGGGCCAACTACAAAATGTGAAAAAAATAAATGCCGGATCCGTTTTTGTCCCGATGACGGCGAGGCGGATCTGGTATCGCAATGCATTTAGTGGGCGGATCCGCATCCGGATCCGTCTATAAATGGTAATCCGCTTGCATACAGATTGGCGATATTCAGGTGGCAGAGTGTGTGGCAGTATTGTATTCAGGAGGCACAGTGTATGATGGTTTTGTTATCCAGGGGGCACAGTGTATGATGGTTTTGTCAGGGGGCACAGTGTATGATGGTTTTGTTGTCAGGGGGCACAGCGTAGAGTGCTGTATGTTCGGTTGCACATTGAGTAGGTGAGGGGATCTGCTCCAAAGTGAGGAACCAAAGACATCTGGGCAGCAAACGTGCAGAAGCAAGACATGGCTGGGTAAAGTCGCCATGTTGGTCTGGCCCTACTGGAGAAAAGAGAATAGCAATAATAACCAGCAGGCGCCACCGGAGAATCATTGAATGGGAATGCTCATTCTGTTTCTTTTGTGCCACATCGTGCAGCATCCCACTGTGGAGCAACGGTACATTGCAAAAAAGGAGCTAAAGAGACCGTTCTCGTATGGTAAATGCATCCATTGCATCAGTTGTGTGCAAGGTATCTCATATTCCCATGCACCACTAGATAGGGCTGGTGCATATAGAGAGGAAGGGTTAGAGCCGATCAAACAGCTGCAGACCAGTCCTGTGTTACAGCAGAACAGTGGAGAGAGCACATGCTAGCACTGCAGGATGATGAGTAAAGCCAGCCTGGAACAGGTACCATCCCAGAGCTAGGCCAGAACCAGAACTTCATCTACTTGAGAAGCATGTGAGATGTTAAAGATGAGGTGTCGAGCAGATGTCTTTGTAGACTTGATGTCTTTAAAAGGGGCCACTCAGTCTCCATAGCCGCGCATCTAGGGGAGATAAGTCCTCTGGTGCTGTGACACACAAAAAGCAACTTGATCATTGTGGACTCCCGTGCCTTTGGGGTACACAGCGATCTGTTCAAAAAGGATTACAGAGCATACAGTAGTCTGACACTGGGGTCCACCCTGAGGTTGCATTGCAGAAAAAGAAGTCTCACGCTCCATGCCTGGATGCTTGTACCAAGATTAATCTAGAGAAGTGAGAGTGTAAGAGAATTGCTTAAAGAGACACCTTGGCCTATTAGCTTCTGTGCAGCCCACGTCACCTGTAAAAGAGAACCATAAAAAGTGCTTTAGAGGGAAGCATCTGCCGGTCCATGCATGTTGAGAACTATGCTGATGTGCCGGCATTTGAGTCTTCATTAAAAAATGTTTGCAGTAAACCTGGCTTTATTGTTTCCCCTTGCTGTCTCTACAATGGCACCCCTGAAACTAGCTTTTTTTTCCTTCCCCTTCAGACCTTCAGTGTTTTTCCTGTTCCTGTGCCCAGGACAGACATGCAGAGATGCTGGGCTGATTTAGCATGTTTGGCAGAGGAAGATGGCCTAGCCCGATGGTCCCTAGTACCCCTTCAGAATCTCTCACTGCCAGGGTGCAGCGCGATACACTGTGCACCTCCACCGCTTCCCCAATATTCTCGCTCTGCTTTCCTAGTCTCTCACTGGTATTCAGGCAGCATGGGGCAGCGCACTGTGCAGGTGCAGGATATGAGAGTTGTTTCTGAGTTGATATGAGTTACTTCTGGGTCACATAGCCATGATGGGTGTCCCACGCCATTACCTTTTGTGTATTGCCGTGATTCAAATATGGTGCCTAGGAAAGTGTGCAGACAAGCCTCACAGGACTATGGAAAGTTTGGTTTCTGCAGCACAGACGGGGTTTTGGCCTTGAAAGCAGCATCCATGGCTCAGTCTCAGTGCAGACACCGGTGACTACTATACCGGGTCCAGTAAGTTACCTTGGTGTATGTTCTTTTACTTTAGGGCTCATGCACATGAATGTGCCCGACCGTGCACTGCATTTACCTCAAATGGGTCCGTAATCTGGAAGATATGAAAAAACAAAATAAGGGATACATGATAAGAAGCCTATTTTTTGTAATGGGGCACACTAGAGGGCATTTTCTACTGGCACACTTTCTAAGGAGAATATGTACTATTGGGGACTATGGGGAACGATGATTGCTAGTATGGGCACAATGGGGACATTATTGCTATTGGGGCACTGTTAACACTAAGTGCGCTCTGGCGAAGAAATATTGCTATTGGTGGAACATAGGGAGCACCATTACTATGGGGGCACCCTGGAACCCTCATCAGCTTTAGAACAATTACTTTTGGGGACATTATGTTAACAAGTGTCAGGGGCACTATTTGCTTGTAGTGCAGTTACTTTTTAGGGCACTGTGTGCCAATAATTATTGAAGGGAGCTATCTGTGTGGTACCGAGTAACTTCAGGGGGATTATCTGTTTCTGCAGATATAGTATTAGAAGGGAAACACAGCGGGCACAGTAATGGAGGTGGGACCTCACAGGGTGTTCAGAAGGTGGAAGGATGATGGAAGAGTATGAAAGTGAAGGCTACTTTTAGCTAGCGCTTCTTGCGGATCGTCACTGGATCTGCAAAAACGATTCCGTTACAAATAATACAACCGCATGCATCCGTCGCCCAGAAGGATCCGGTTGTATTATGTCTTCTGTAACCATGACGGATCCGTCTTGAACACTATTGAGCGCCAATGAGGACGGACCGCAAAATAAACTCTTAAGCAGGGGGCCGCATACTTCTCTCTACTTCAGATTCTTCGGCTCAGCTGCGCCTGACAAGGAGGAAGGCAACAAACAAATTCCTCTTCAGATGAAGATGATAAAGAAAAAAATGTTGTGCGTCAGGATTTAGAACCGCTACTAAGTTGCATGAAACACTATGGAAATTTGAAGATGTGTAAAAACCTAAATCAGTTTTAGGATACTATAGGGAGATTGTCAAACTGGTGTAAAGAGCAGAACTGGCGTTGGTGCCCTATAGCAACCGATCAGATTTCTCCTTTCATTTTCGAAAGGAGCTGTGAGAAAATGAAAAGTGGAATCTGATTGGTTGCTGCGGGCAGAAGCTAGAGTGGAGATGGTTATCACGATAGAAAGAGGCGTTAAAGATATTCTTTATTCTTTTACAAATAAACAAAAAGAAAGGGGGATGTGTAAGTTAAAAACCCTAAACAATTAAATACAATAGGCAGAGTGACATTTGATGACAAGCAGGCTTCCAGGAAAAAGCAGAGGACTATAAACATATATGTCATGCCTTTCCTGTAATTTTGAGGCTGACCTATCAAAATAAAACCAATCAAAATGTCATAAGTACCGTACGGTCAACAATTATTAATCAGAACCCAAATCGTGACTAAGTAAATGTCACTATCTAACGGGTATGAGCCGTGCGGACACAAACCCGCATAACGGGTAGAGGGGTAAAGAGAGGGGGTGGGGATGTTGGCAAGTGTCCTACTATGGGCTGAGGTCAGTACTAGTTTACAAAAATTTAACAAAAATTTTGAAAAATTTGGCAATTTTCCAAGTTTTAATTTCTCTACTTCTATAATGCATAGTAATACCGCCAAAAAAGTTGTTGATTTACGTTCCCCCATATGTCTGCTTCATGCGATCGATCATTTGGGAATGCTATTTTTATTTTTAGGGACATTACAAGGCTTAGAAGTTTAAAAGCAAATCTTGAAATTTTCAGAAATTTTCAAAAGCCCACTTTTCAGGGACCAGTTCAGGTCTGAAGTCACTTTGTAGAGGCTTACATAATAGAAACCACCACAAAATGACCCCATTCTAGAAACTACACCCCTCAAGGTATTCAAAACTGATTTTACAAACGTAATTAACCCTTTAGGTTTTCCACAAGAGTTAATGGCAAAATGGAGATAAAATTTCAGAATTTCGATTTTTGTGAATTTAATTTTCCATTTTAATCCATTTTTTTCCAGTAACAAAGCAAGGGTTAACAGCCAAACAAAACTTAATATTTATTCCCCGATTCTGTAGTTTGCAAGAACGCCAATATATGTCGGTCGTAAACTGCTGTATGGCTAAAACTGCAGGGCGCAGAAGGGATGGAAGCCATATGGTTTTTGGAAGGTGGATTTTGCTGGACTGGTTTTTGACACCATGTCCCATTTGAAGCCCCCGATGCACCCCTAGGTAGAAACTCCATAAAAGTGACTCCATCTAAGAAACTACACCCCTCAAGGTATTCAAACCAGTTTTACAAACTTTGTTAACCCTTTAGGTGTTCCTCAAAGTTATTGGCAAATGGAGATGAAATTTCAGAATTTCTATTTTTGTTACCTTGTCTCCAAAAAAGTGTAATATAGAGCAACCAAAAATCATATTTACCCTAAAATAGTACCAACAAAACTGACACCTTATCCCGTAGTTTCCAAAATGGGGTCACTTTTTGGAGTTTCTACTGTAGAGGGTACATCAGGGGGCTTCAAATGGGACATAGTGTCAAAAAACCAGTCCAGCAAAAATCTGCCTTCCAAAACCATATGGCGTTCCCTTCCTTCTGCGCCTGCCGTTTGGCCATACAGCAGTTTATGACCACATATGGGGTGTTTGTGCAAACAAGAGAATCAGGGCAATAAATATTGAGTTTTGTTTGGCTGTTAACCCTTGCTTTGTTACTGGAAAAATGGATTAAAATGGAAAATTAGCAAAAAATTGCTGTTTTGGGACCGTTTTATTTTTTATATTTACATTGTTGAACTGACAGGTTAGATTGTGTGCTACTTCTATAGAGCAGTTGTTACGGATGACGACTAATACTCAAATATGACTACTTTTTAGGGTTTTTGTTTCAGTTTTACATAATAAAGCATTTTTGAAAAAAATTTTTAGTGTCTCCACATTCTGAAAGCCATAATGATTTTTATTTTTGGGCGACTGTCTTATGTAGGGGCTCATTTTTTGCGTGATGAGATGGCGGTTTGATTGGCACTATCTTAGGGTGCATATGACATTTTGGTCGCTTGCTATTACACTTTTTGTGATGTAAGGTGACAAATGGCTTTTGACACTGTATTTATTTTTTTTATGTGTTCAGCTGAGGGGTTGGGTCATGTTATTTATATAGAGCAGGTTGTGACAGACGGCAATACCTAATATGTATACTTTTTATTTATTTATATAAGTTTTACACAATAATATCATTTTTTAAAACAAAAAAAAATCATGTTTTAGTGTCTTTGGCTTTAGTAGTTCCATAGGCCTCATTTTTTGCGGATGAGGTGACAGTTAGATTGGCACTATTTGGGGGTCATATGAATTTTTGATCGCTTGCTATTACACTTTTTGTGATGTGTAAGGTGACAAAAAACAAAAATGGCTTTTTGACAAAGTTTTGTACATACAGTTTTTTACTTATGGAAGGCAGATTCTTACGGACGTGGAGAGTGCTAATATGTCATACTTTTGGTTTTTTTACATTTAACACAAAAAGCATTTTGAAACAAAAAAATCATGTTTTTAGTCTGCAGAGAGGGGACATGGTTTTTAATTTTTCGACCAATTGTGTTTAGAGTAGGGGGGGCCTACGTTTTTCTGCGGGATGAGATGGCCAGGTTTGATTGGTACTATTGCGGGGTCAAAACGCCTTTTGCAGTCGCTTTGTATTACACTTTTAGTGATGTAAGTGTGCCAAATGAATGGCTTAGTTACACCATTTTTTTGGTTTTTATAGCGTTCACCTGATGAGTTCAGTCATGTGATATTTTTATAGAGCAGGTTTTTACGAGGAGCGCAGCGATACCTAATATGTGTAGTGTATTTTATTTTTAAATTTTTATTCCAGTGATATGTTTTTCATTTTATTTTTCACCTTTACATTTTTGGCTGAGCCCACTTGGTTCCTGAATCGTCAGTGGATCTGGTTGTCTGTATAATACAGTACAGTACACTATATAGTGCACTGTGCTGTATTTTTGTACTTTACAAAGTCTGAATAGACCTTTAGGGTCTATTCCAGACTTTCAGCACCATGGAGAGCAGGGCGCAAGCGTCACCATGTATGGCAACCATCCCTCGCTGCCATAAGTGCGCACCTTGCTACAGAATAAGGGGCCTTTTTACACACACCGAGAGGAGGACAAACTGAACTACAACAGAGACATCCTATGTAGTCGCTTTGGCGCTGCCTATCTGCGCCATCGTCCATCCTCTTGCAGGTCACCTAGCCACTCTGTGATCTCCTGATGCTACCGCCACCTCCAAACTATGGTGCCTGCCACTTTGTGGTCTCCTCCTAATGCTGCTGCCATCTCAACATCATGTACCTTGCCACCTCTATGGTATCCTCCTGATGCTGCAGCCATCTCCACAGTATGTCACCTTGCCACTCTGTGGTATCACGCTGCTGCTGCTGCCATCTCAACACTATGTCAACTTGCTACTCTGTGGTATCCTCCTGCTGCTACTGCCATCTCAAAACTTTTCACCTTGCCAGTCTGTGGTATCCCACGGCTGCCATTTCCACATTATTTAACCTTGCCACTCTGTGGTCTCCTCATGCTGCTACTATATCCACACTATGTCATCTTGCCACTCTGTGGCCTCAATCTACCAGCTACTCCAAACTATGTCAGCTTGCCACTATGTGGTCTCGTCCTGCTGCTGCTGCCATCTCCACGCTATGTCACCTTGCCACTCTGTGGAATCCTCCAGATGCTGCTGCTATCTCCACATTATATCAACTTGCAACTCTGTGGTCTCCTCATGCTGCTGCCATATCCACACTATTGTCACCTTGCCACTATGTGGCCTCCTGATCGCTAAAGCCCAACTCCAAACTATATGTCCCCTTGCCACTCTGTAGTCTCCTCCTACTGCTGCTGCCATCTCCACACTATGTCCCACCTTGCACACTCTCTGGTATCCTCCTGATGCTTCTGCTATCTCACATTATATCAGCCTGAAACTCTGTGGTCCCCCCTCCTACTGCTGCTGCCATCTCCACACTATGTCACTGTGCCACTCTAAGGTATCTTCCTGATGCTATGCTGCTATCTCCACACTATGTCACCTTGCCACTCTGTGGTATCCTGCTGCTGCTGCCATCTCCACACTATGTCACCTTGCCACTCTGTTGTTTATCCTCCTGATACTGCTGCTGTTACTGCCATCTCCACACTATGTCATGTTGCCACTCTGTGGTATCCTGCTGCTGCTGCCATCTTCACAGTATGTCACCTTGGCACTCTGTGGTCTCCCCATGCTGCTGCCATATCCACACTATTTTGCCTTGCCACTATGTGTCTTCCTGATTCTACCACCACCTCCAAACTATGTCACCTTGCCACTCTGTGTTATCCTCCTGATACTGCTGCTGGTACTGCCATCTCCACACTATGTCATGTTGCCACTCTGTGGTATCCTGCTGCTGCTGCCATCTTCACAGTATGTCACCTTGGCACTCTGTGGTCTCCTCATGCTGCTGCCATATCCACACTATTTCACCTTGCCACTATGTGTCTTCCTGATGCTACCACCACCTCCATACTATGTCACCTTGCCACTCTGTGGTCTCCTCTTGATGCTGCTGCCATCTCCACAGTATGTCACCATGCCACTCTGTGGTATCCCGCTGCTGCTGCAGCCATTTCCAAGCTATGTCAACTTGCCACTCTGTGGTATCCTCTGCTGCTACTGCCATCTCAACACTATGTCACCTTGCCAGTCTGTAGAAATCCCGCTGCTGCCATTTCCACATTATGTCACCTTGCCACTCTGTGGTCTACTCATGCTGCTGCCATATCCCCACTATGTCACCTTGCCACTCTGTGAAATCTCTGATGCCGCCACTTCAAACTATGTCACCTTGCCTACTATGTGGTCTCGTCCTGCTGCTATCTCCACACCATGTCATCTTGCTACTCAGTGGTATCCTCCTGATACTGTTGCTGCGCTACTGTCATCTCCACACTATGTCATGTTTCCACTCTCTGGTATCTCTGCTGCTGCCATCTCCACATTATGTCACCTTGCCACTCTGTGGTCTCCTCATGCTGCTGCCATACCTACAGCTATGTCACCTTGTCACTATGTGGCATCCGCTGCCGCCATTTCACACTATGTCACCTTGCCACTCTGTGGTATCTCCTCCTGATGCTGCTGCTGCTGCAGCCATCTCACATTATGTCACCTTGCCACTCTGTGGTCTCCTCATGCTGCTACCATACCTACACTATGTCACCTTGTCACTATGTTGGTATCCGAGCTGCTGCCATTTTCACACTATGTCACCTTGCCACTCTGTGTATCCTCCTGATGCTGCTGCTGCTGCAGCCATCTCCACATTATGTTACCTTGCCATTCTGTGGTCTCCTCAGGCTTCTGCCACCTCCAGACACGGTCACTTGTGCCACTCTGTAAACTATTCATGCTGCTGCCACCTCCAGTCTCTGTCATTGTTCCACTCTGTGGTATCCTCCTGATACTGCTGCTGCTACTGTCATCTCCACACTATGTCACCTTGCCACTCTGTGGCCTCCTTATGCTACCGCCACTTCCAAACTATGTCACCTTGCCACTATGTGGTCTCATCCTGCTGCTGCCATCTCCACACTATGTCACCTTGCCACTCTGTGGTATCCTCCCTGATGCTTCTGCTATCTCACATTATATCAACTTGCAACTCTGTGGTCTCCTCATGCTGCTGCCATATCCACACTATGTCACCTTGCCACTATGTGAGTATCCTCCTGATCTTCTGCTATCTCCACACTATGTCACCTTGCCACTCTGTGGCCTCTATGTGTACCGCACTTCAAACTATGTCCCCTTGCCACTCATGTGGTCTCATCCTGCTGCTGCTGCCATCTCCACACTATGTCACCTTGCCACTCTGTGGTATCCTCCTGATGCTTCTGCTGTCTCCACATTATATCAACCTGAAACTCTGTGGTCTCCTCCTACTGCTGCTGCCATCTCCAAACTATGTCACCGTGCCACTCTAAGGTATCCTCCTGATGCTACCTGCTCCACACTATGTCACCTTGCCACTCTGTGGTATCCTGCTGCTGCTGCCATCTCCACACTATATCACCTTGCCACTCTGTGTTATCCTCCTGATACTGCTGTTTACTGCCATCTCACACTATGTCATGTTGCCACTCTGTGGTATCCTGCTGCTGCTGCCATCTTCACAGTATGTCACCTTGGCACTCTGTGGTCTCCCCATGCTGCTCTGCCATATCCCACACTATTTCACCTTCTGCCGCTATGTGTCTTCCTGATGCTACCACCACCTCAAAGCTGTCACCTTGTGTAGCGGATATACAATATTCCCAGGTTACCTCCGCTTATAATCCAAGTGGGACTCAGGAACAAGGCAATAGTAAGTCCATCAGCAAGGTGTCCAACAGAGAAAGTAATGCAGCAATATCCCAACAGCAATCCCAATAACTGGACGACACACAGTTTCAGGAGCAGAACTGGACACTTTAATGACAGCCAGCACTCACAATTTATACAATTCCACAGGCCAGGGGCACACCCCCTCTGCCTGGGATACAGTTAACTCAGACAATGGACTAACCTAATATACATACACAGTTCTGGTGGTCTAACATTATAACGCAATCAAACAGATCCCCCAATGTCTTAATTGAAGAATAGGAAGAGAGGAGACACATGTGATGGGATTATCTCCTGAGTGTATCAGAGGGTGATCTGCTCCTCTACCCCCGGAGTCAGCTACTTAATCCCATCACTAGCACAACAGAACATAGGGACAAATGAACCAACACCTTCTTTGGGAGCCTCAGTGCAGAGTTAACCCTTCTTGTATTGCTGGGGTTACCCCTGCACTTTCAATGGACAACAGGAAGGATATGGCCTATACAGTCCACACATAAATTAGGGCTCACTGTTCCTTGTAACCCCCAAGAGGTATGAGGGGTCTCCGCGGGAGTTCGCCGGCTTGCGTATCCGTTTTTAGTTCCCGACGATTGTTGGCAAAACACCGCTGTTCGGGCGTAAGATGGCCGCGAACACGTGTAAAACATCCGAAATGGCGGCCACCTATACTTAACCCACAGGATTCGGGCTAATCCATACGAACGGCTAAACCAACCGAACTGATGTTAGAAGGACAGCCCAGGGTCTTCCGCTACACTGCTCCCCCTTGCCCACAAGCCGGCATACACAGCCTGATCCAACACGGATCGGCTTGGGGATGTCCGAGGGCTCACGGATCATTTTTCCAGGTCCGTTTGTCTTGACAACCCGTCCGCATTTCCATTCTGCTTACCCGGCCGGTACTGAATATCAAAATCAAAGGGCTGCAGCGCTAAGCTCCAGCGCAGCAACCTAGCATTGTCCCCAGCCACCCGGTTCAGCCATACCAATGGGTTGTGATCCGTGAGCAAGGAAAAGGGCTGTCCGTACAGATAGGGCTGCAGTTTCTTTAAAGCCCACACCACAGCCAGGCATTCTTTTCGATGGCGGCGTAGCTTACTTCTCGAGGTAACAGTTTGCGACTGATGTAAGCCACGGGATGTTCTCCGCCATCAGCCCCAACTTGGCTCAGTACTGCCCCAATCCAAACATAGAAGCGTCTGTGTGAACAAGAAATCGTTTAGTTGGATTGGGAGCTGCCAAGACAGGGGCATTTATCAGTGCCTTTTTCAGATGTTGGAATGCCTGCTCACACTCCGGGGACCAGGTTACTTGGCGGGGCAGATTTTTCCGGGTCAGGTCAGTGAGGGGTTTTGCTAGGGCACTATAGTTAGGGACAAATTTTCTGTAATACCCGCGGTCCCCAGGAACGCTAAAACTTGGGTCTTAGTTCTAGGGGTGGGCCACTGAGCTACGGCCTCTACTTTGGCGGGTTCGGGTTTTGCTTGCCGCACCCCACTCTATGTCCCAGGTACTGTACCTCAGCCATCCCTATACTACACTTGGCTGGTTTCAGGGTCAAACCAGCTTCCCTAATCCTGTCTAGTACAGCTCCTATATGGGCCAAGTGTTCCTGCCACGTATTGCTAAAAATAGCAATATCGTCCAGGTAGGCACATGTATAGTCCTGGAACCCATCCAGGAGTCGGTCCACCATCCTCTGGAAAGTTGCTGGGGCGTTTTTCATCCCAAATGGCATGACCTTAAACTGGTACAAGCCAAATGGGGTGACAAAGGCCGACTTCGGGATGGCGTCTGGGGCCAGGGAATTTGCCAATATCCTTTACATAGGTCAATGGTAGTGAGGTATTGGCCCCTGGCCATCCTGTCTAGTAGTTCGTCTATCCGTGGCATAGGATAAGCATCAGACACGGTTTTCTCGTTCAATCTCCTGTAGTCCACGCAGAAGCGAGTTGTGCCATCTCGCTCGGCACGAGGACCACAGGAGAAGCCCATGGACTATCTGAGGGCTCAATCACCCCCAGTTGGAGCATCTCATTGATCTCCTTGCGCATGTTTTCCCTCACCGCTTCTGGGATGCGGTAGGGGTCTGGCGCATGGGTAGTTGCCCTGGGGTCTCGACTCGGTGAGTGGCCAGAGGGTGTATCCAGGTATATTAGAGAACGTGTCTCGTTTCTCCTCTAATAGCTGCTGTACCTCGATCCGCTCCTGTGGGCTCAGCCGATCCCCCAGTACAACCTCTCCTAAATCCCCAGACAGCTGCCCATCTCCCAGTAAATCGGGAAGTGGTAAGCTGTCAAACTCTTCAGAATTGGGCGCACATATGGCGGTTACTTCCTCGGCGCGCTCCTGGTAGGGCTTCATCATGTTCACATGGAGCATGCGTCGCCCTCCGTTCCCGGCGCAGGGACCTATGATATAGGTGGTATCACATCTCTGTTCCACCACCTTATATGGTCCCTGCCAGGCGACCTGTAACTTGTCATGTCGGACTGGTTTTAAAATTAGCACTTTCTGCCCGACCTGAAAGCTACGGTCCCTGGCTCCCCGATCATACCACGTGCGCTGGCGAGTCTGTGCCGCCTGGAGGTTTTCCCTTACCGTCCTAGTCAATGCTTCCAGGCGGTCTCGGAAGGCCAGCACGTATGGTATGATGGGAGTGCCATCTGCGCTCGGTCTCCCTCCCAATGCTCTCTAATAAGATCTAAGGGACCTCTGACCCTTCTCCCAAATAGTAGTTCAAGCGGGGAGAACCCTGTGGATTCCTGGGGCACCTCCCGATATGCAAACAGGAGATGCGGCAGGAATCGCTCCCAGTCCTTGTGGGTCTCTGCGAAGGTTCGGAGCATTTGTTTCAAGGTACCATTGAACCGTTCACAGAGTCCATTAGTCTGGGGGTGGTAAGGGGCACTGATAATCGGCTTAATGCCACAGATCCTCCAGAGGTGTTGGGTGAACTCTGCGGTAAATTGGGTACCCTGATCCGAGATAATCTCCCTGGGTAATCCCATCCGAGAGAATATTCGCATGAGGGCATCCGCGACTGTTTCGGCGTGAATATTAGTTAGAGCCACTGCCTCTGGATATCTAGTGGCATAATCTACGACTGTTAAGATATACCTTTTACCTGACGGGCTAGCTCTCTGGAGGGGCCTATCAGATCTACCGCTATTCGGCTAAAGGGTTCCTCAATTATGGGTAAGGGATGGAGCTTCGCCTTCCTTCGGTCTCCCCTTTTCCCTACCCTCTGGCAGGTATCGCACGTAGTGCAATATCGGCGTACTTCCTGGCTGATCCCTGGCCAGAAGAAATTTTGGGTCAGCCTGTACCTAGTGCGACTGACCCCCAGATGCCCGGATAGTGGAATATCGTGTGCTATCCGGAGTAACTCCGCTCGGTACCGCTGCGGCACCACTAGCTGCCTCATCACTATCGGGTCTGATCCACAATCTGCTTGTCTGTTTCCCTGTATAACAGCTGCTTATCCCAGACAAATCTCTCTCCCTCCCCGGGTGAGTCCGTGACAACCTTATCCCTATATACTTGAAGCGTAGGATCTGTTACTAGTTCAGCTGCAAATTCATTAGGTGGGGCCCAGGGAACACATTCTAAGGAAGGGGAGGATCTCTTACCTGGCCCTCCGGCAGTGTGTTGTAGTCCTGGAGTGCGGGCTTGTTGTCGGGTGACCACAGGGTGTGCTTCTCCTGTGGTGGTTGTCTGGGGCTCAAAAGCCGATGTGAGTCTTCCCAGATCGTTCCCCAATAATACCTCCGCCGGTAACTGTGGCATCAACCCCACCTCCACATGTCCTGACCCCGCTCCCCAATGCAAATGTACCCTTGCTGTAGGTAGCCGGTATACTGCTCCCCGGCTACCCTGACGGCTACAGTTTTACTTAGTTTGGCTTGATCGGAAACCAGGTGGCTCTGTACCAGAGTGATAGTAGCGCCCGAGTCCCGTAGCCCTCGGACTGCTTTACCCTCCAGGTATACGGTCTGTCTGTGGTGCTGGAGATTATCCGTATTGGCCTGGACAGGATCGGCCTCGTGTAGTACCTCCCATTGTTCCACGGTGGTAATAAGAGCGGCTGAACCGTATGGTGTGGCCACCATGTCCTGGTAGTGGTGGGCTGTGGCTGTTCTTGGTGGTGGTGGGCCTGGGCGTATCCAGGTGGGACGGTCCCTCAGCTGTGGGCATTCTCTTTTATAATGCCCCCACTTCTGGCAGTGATGACAGGGCCCAGAAGTGGGTTGACGGAACTGCGGCTGGGCAGCGTGGTGGTGGTGGTGGCAGGGGTCTTGGTGGAGCTGGGGTGTGCGTGGTTCCCCCAAAGGTTTTAAATGTGGCTTTTGGAGCTGTAGGTTTTTGTTGCCTGCGTGCGTCTAGATACTCATCTGCCTTTCTGGCAGCTTCGGTGAGGATGTAGGATTTCTGTCCCGTACCCATTCCTGGACCTCGCCGGTTACTCCCTCATAGAACTGCTCCATCAGCATCATCTGAATTACATCCTCCATGGACCGTGCCTTGCTAGCTTGCACCCACCCGAGGGCTGCCCTTTGTAGTCTGCATGCCCACTCTGCGTGTGAGTCTTTGTCCACCTTCTTTAGATCCCTGAATCTCCGCCGGTATGCTTCGGTGTTATAGCATACCTGGCCAGTATAATTTCTTTTACTTTGCTGTAATTCCGTATTTCCTCATTAGGTACAGTACGGTATGCCTCTGCTGCCCTCCCAGTTAACTTTCCGGCCAAAATGGGTACCCAGTCTTCTGCACTGATTTTATGTAGTGCACACAGTCTCTCAAAGTCTTGCAGGAAAGCGTCTATGTCTTCCTCTGCCTCCACATATGTTTTAAAAGCCTGGTATGGTATCTTAGGCTTACCTTCTGGTGGTACATTCCTTGCGGAGCTGGGTTCTGGAACTGCTGTCGTCTGTCTCCTTAAAATGAATTCTTGGACCTCTGTCATAGTTTTGAAATAATTTCCTCTGAGGGGTTTTCCCCATAAAAAGACAGCCTGAATCGAACCTGCCTCTGGAACTCCATCTGTTCCTGTGTTTCCCCTTGATCCCTCTGTTCAGGAACCGAATCGCCATCCATTCCGTATTCTGCCATGAGTTCCGTAATGAGTACTGCTTTCTTCTTGTTGCTGGTTTGTATACCCCTTGCCTCTAGGAGGTCCTTTAGCGTGGAGCGTTTCAGCGTGGTAAAATCAATCTCCATCCGTACTCCATTTATGCTTGTTCCTCTGTGAGTCTGGATCCCAGCGCTGCCAACCAATGTAGCGGATATACAATATTCCCAGGTTACCTCCGCTTCTAATCCAAGTGGGACTCAGGAACAAGGCAATAGTAAGTCCATCAGCAAGGTTTCCAACAGAGAAAGTAATGCAGCAATATCCCAACAGCAATCCCAATAACTGGACGACACACAGTTTCAGGAGCAGAACTGGACACTTTAATGACAGCCAGCACTCACAATTTATACAATTCCACAGGCCAGGGGCACACCCCTCTGCCTGGGATACAGTTAACTCAGACAATGGACTAACCTAATATACATACACAGTTCTGGTGGTCTAACATTATAACGCAATCAAACAGACCCCCCCAATGTCTTAATTGAAGAATAGGAAGAGAGGAGACACATGTGATGGGATTATCTCCTGAGTAGTGTTGGAGCGAACAGTTCGAGCATCAGTCAGGGTTCGCACCGAATTTTGGGGTGTAACCGGGATTCGGACCCAACCCGGACATTTTCAAAAAGTTCGGGTTCGGGTTCAGTCGTTCGGCATGTATTTTGGCGCATTTTGAAAGGCTGCAAAGCAGCCAATCAACATGCATCATACTACTTGCCCTAAGATGCCATCGCAGCCATGCCTACTATTAGCAAGGCTGTGATTGGCCAAGTGCAGCATGTGACTCAGCCTCTTTATAAGCTTGTGCGCACGTCGGGGCGTGCTCACTCCCGATGTGAATAGAACAGGGATAGACGCAGCTGATGCTAGGGCGAGAATAGGCAGGGATAATTGAATAACTGGAAGCAAATTTCTCTCCTCCACCTGTGATTCATCTGAACAACTGCAGCTGAGCTGCTTTTGATAAGGATTGGCTATTTTAGAGTGGCCAGAGTGATTTTCCATCCACATGTACCTGGGCTGACCGTGGCCGCCATTTTGCGACTTGTAGTGCTGCAGCAGAAGCTGCCACAGTGTGCATTCCAAAGCTCCAAACAAGTCAGACATCTACACCTGGGATTCAGACCAATAGCGATTTAGCAGCACAGTCCAAGGCTATTTTTTAAAGGTTGTGCAGACCATTTTGTGGCACATGTTACTGGGCTGATAGGCGGCGGCCATCTTGGGACTAGTGCTGCAGCACAATCTCTCCCAACGTCCATTAATCACTTGTAATAGTGGTCTGTGCCATAGAAATCCTACATCAGGGACTTGGGTGTGCTTGTGTCACCACCTACTAATACCAGTCCACCTGTAATCCATACAGTCAAAAGACATGAAAGTATTCCAGTGAGGGAATTTTTTTATTTAAAAAGGCCAAGTTAGTTTATCTGGCGTTCAATATACTAGATACAGTTAGGCCTGCGTTTCATACATCTGGAATTAGCAAATTAATGTGCTGGGGTTAGGAAAACATATATGTACCCATACTAGAATCTGTCAAAGAAAGCGGTACTCACATATAACAGTCATTCCATCTGTAATCCATACAGTCAAAAAGACTGAAAGTATTCCAGTGAGGGAATTTTTTTATTTAAAAAGGCCAAGTTAGTTTATCTGGCGTTCAATATACTGGATACAGTTAGGCCTGCGTTTCATCATCTGGAATTAGTAAGCTAATGTGTGGGGTTGGAAAACATATATGTACCCATACTAGAATCTGTCAAAGAAACGGTACTCACATATAACAGTCATTCCATCTGTAATCCATACAGTCAAAAGACTGAAAGTATTCCAGTGAGGGAATTTTTATTTAAAAAGGCCAAGATTGGTTTATCTGGCGTTCAATATACTAGAATACAGGTTAGGCCTGCGTTTCATACATCTGGAATTAGCAAATTAATGTGCTGGGGTTGGGAAAACATATATGTACCCATACTAGAATCTGTCAAGAAAGCGGTACTACATATAACGGTCATTCCATCTGTAATCCATACAGTCAAAGACTGAAAGTATTCCAGTGAGGAATTTTTATTTAAAAAAGGCCAAGTTAGTTTATCTGGCGTTCAATATACTAGATACAGTTAGGCCTGCGTTTCATACATCTGGAATTAGCAGAATTAATGTGCTGGGGTTGGGAAAACATATATGTACCCATACTAGAATCTGTCAGAAAGCGGTACTCACATATAATAGTCATTCCATCTAGTAATCCATACAGTCAAAGGACTGAAAGTATTCCAGTGAAATTTTTTATTTAAAAAGGCCAAGTTAGTTTATCTGGACGTTCAATATACTAGATACAGTTAGGCCTGCGTTTCATACATCTGGAATTAGCAAACTAATGTGCTGGGGTTGGGAAAACATATATGTACCCATACTAGAATCTGTCAAAGAAAGCGGTACTCACATATAACAGTCATTCCATCTGTAATCCATACAGTCAGAAGACTGAAGTATTCCAGATGAGGGAATTTTTTTATTTAAAAGGCCAAGTTAGTTTATCTGGCGTTCAATATACTAGATACAGTTGAGGCTCATGCGTTTCGCTACATCTGGAATTAGCAAATTAATGTGTACTGGGGTTGGGGAAAACATATATGTACCCATACTAGAATCTGTCAAAGAAAGCGGTACTCACATATAGCAGTCATTCCATCTGTAATCCATACAGTCAAAAGACTGAAAGTATTCCAGTGAGGGATTTTATTTATTTAAAAAGGCCAAGATTAGTTTATCTGGCGTTCAATATACTAGATACAGTTAGGCCTGCGTTTCATACATCTGGAATTAAGCAAATTAATGTGCTAGGGTTGGGAAAACATATATGTACCCATGACTAGAATCTGTCAAGAAAGCGGTACTCACATATAACAGTCATTCCATCTGCTAATCCCATACAGTCAAAAGACTGAAAGTATTCCAGTGAGAATTTTTGTATTTAAAAAAGGCTGAGAGTTAGTTTATCTGGCAGTTTCAATATACGCTAGATACATAGATTGAGCCTGCAGTTTCATTGCAATCTGGATTAGCAGATTGATGTTGCTGGGGTTGGGAGAAGCATGTGTACAACACTGGAGATCCTGTCAAAGAGGTGCGCGTTGCTCACATAGATGAACAGTCAATCACATCAAGTCCCATACAGTCAAAGAGACTGAAAGTGATTCCAGTGAGGAATTTTTTATTTAGAAAAAGGCCACGTTAGTTTTATCTGAGGCGTTCAATACTGCTAGATACAGTTAGGCCTGCGCATTTCATGCATCTAGGAATGCTAGCATAAAAGCTAGTAATGTACCAGCAGGTTGGGGAAAACATCTTCACTGTGCCCATACTAGAGTCTGTCAAGAAAGCGGTACTCACACTATTGGCTAGTCATTCCATCTGTAAAATCCCTTACCGGTCAAAAAAAGACTAGAAAGTATTCCAGTAAGAGGAATTTTGCCTATTTTAAAAAGAGACCAGGGTGGATTTTTATCTGGCGGGTTCAATATCACCTAGATACAGTTAGGCCTGCGTTTCATACATCTGGAATTAGCAAACTAATGTGCTGGGGTTGGGAAAACATATATGTACCCATACTAGAATCTGTCAAAGAAAGCGGTACTCACATATAACAGTCATTCCATCTGTAATCCATACAGTCAAAAGACTGAAAGTATTCCAGTGAGGGAATTTTTTTATTTAAAAAAAGGCCAAGTTAGTTTATCTGGCGTTCAATATACTAGATACAGTTAGGCCTGCGTTTCATACATCTGGAATTAGCAAACTAATGTGCTGGGGTTGGGAAAACATATATGTACCCATACTAGAATCTGTCAAAGAAAGCGGTACTCACATATAACAGTCATTCCATCTGTAATCCCATACAGTCAAAAAGACTGAAAGTATTCCAGTGAGGGAATTTTTTTTATTTAAAAAAGGCCAAGTTAGTTTATCTGGCGTTCAATATACTAGATACAGTTAGGCCTGCGTTTCATACATCTGGAATTAGCAAACTAATGTGCTGGGGTTGGGAAAACATATATGTACCCATACTAGAATCTGTCAAAGAAAGCGGTACTCACATATAACAGTCATTCCATCTGTAATCCATACAGTCAAAAAGACTGAAAGTATTCCAGTGAGGGAATTTTTTTATTTAAAAAAGGCCAAGTTAGTTTATCTGGCGTTCAATATACTAGATACAGTTAGGCCTGCGTTTCATACATCTGGAATTAGCAAACTAATGTGCTGGGGTTGGGAAAACATATATGTACCCATACTAGAATCTGTCAAAGAAAGCGGTACTCACATATAACAGTCATTCCATCTGCTGTAATCCCATACAGTCAAAAAGACTGAAAGTATTCCAGTGAGGGAATTTTTTTATTTAAAAAAGGCCAGAGATAAGTTTATCCCAGGCGTTCAATAGCATACTAGATACAGTTAGGCCCTGCGTTTCATACATCTGGAATCAGCAAACTAATGTGCTGGGGTTGGGAGCCACCTGCCTGTACCCATACTAGAATCTGTCAAAGAAAGCGGTACTCACATACGCATAGTCATTCCATCTGTAATCCCATACAGTCAAAAGACTGAAAGTATTCCAGTGAGAATTTTTTATTTAAAAAGGCCATTAGTTTATCTGGCGTTCAATATACTAGATACAGTTAGGCCTGCGTTTCATACATCTGGAATTAGCAAACTAATGTGCTGGGGTTGGGAAAACATATATGTACCCATACTAGAATCTGTCAAAGAAAGCGGTGCTCACATAACCCAGTCATTCCATCTGCTTAATCCACCTTACAGTCAAAAAAGACTAGAAGAGTATTCCAGTGAAATTTTTTATTTATTTAAAGAGGCCAAGGATTAGTTTATCTGGCGATCAATATACTAGATACAGTTGAGGCCTGCGTTTCCTTACATCTGGAGTTAGCAAACTAATGATGCTGGGGTTGGGAAAACATATATGTACCCATACTAGAATCTGTCAAGCGGGCTACTACATATAACAGTCATTCCATCTGTAATCCATGCAGTCAAAAAGGCTGAAAGTATTCCAGTGAGGAAATTTTTTTTATTTAAAAAAGGCCAAGTTGGTTTTATCTGAGCGATTCAATATACTAGATACGGGTAGGCCTGCGTTTCCTTACATCTGGAATTAGCAAACTAGTGTGCTGGGGTTGGGGAACGCATATATGTGCCCATACTAGGAATCTGTCAAAGAGCGGTGCCCTCACATGTAACAGTCATTCCATCTGTAATCCTTACGGTCAAAAGACTGAAGTATTCCAGTGAGGGAATTTTTTGATCTAAAAAGGCCAAGTTAGTTTATCTGGCGTTCAATATACTAGATACAGTTAGGCCTGGGAAAAGATCTCGAACAGCCCTTGGGTCAGATCAGTGATAAAAGAGGGTCTGAAGTTAAGATTCTCAGATCTCCCAAGGGAGAATTTTGTGGTCATGGATTTAACGACAGATCCCCGAAAGCAGGAGGCGTTGGTAGCGGAAGTAAAATCCCTGTTAGAGAAGAAAGTGTTAATTCAGGTTCCAGAAGGGGAAATAAAGACAGGGTTTTACTCTACTCTGTTTCTGGTTACCAAGCCGAATGGGTCGTTCAGAACCATAATAAACTTAAAAATGCTCAACCGTTCTCTGGTGTACGAGAAGTTTCGCATGGAGTCTCTGAGGTCAGCAGTGAACCATTTGTTTCCGGGTTGTTTCATGGCCACGCTAGATCTCAGAGACGCTTATTATCATGTTCCCATTCATCCCCTACATCAGAGGTACTTGAGGATTGCTATTCAGATGGGGGAAAATATTCTGCACGCCCAATTTCAAGCCCTTCCATTTGGCCTCTCTCAGGCTCCGCGAGTGTTCACGAAGCTGGTAGCGGAGATGATGGCTCATGTCAGAGAGAGGAATGTCGTGATTATTCCATACCTGGACGATTTCCTTATCATAGCAAGGGACCCCCATGCCTTGTTAAATCACATTTCATGGTTCAGGGAGGTCCTTCAGAAGCTGGGTTGGGAGATAAACGAGGAAGTCTTCCCTAGTTCCAGCTCAGACATGCAAATTTCTGGGCATGATGTTAGACTCAAGATCCCAAAGGTGTTATCTTCCAGAACAAAAAGCTCTCAATCTCAGGGAGGAAATTTCTTTGTTTCAGAAGACCAGGGTAGTCTCCATCCGAGAAGCCATGTCCATTTTAGGTCTGATGACGGCGACCATTCCAGGGGTGGAGTGGGCACAGTTTCACTCAAGGAAGCTTCAATCTCAGATTCTGGAGGAATGGGACAACTCTCCCTTTTCTCTAGACAAGGTTTTTCCTTTATCGTCTCAGACCCTTCTATCTCTGGAATGGTGGAGAAGGTTGGAGAACCTTCGGAAGGGAGTTCCCTAGAAGAGGGAGTCTCCGATATGTGTCACCACGGACGCAAGCCCTTGGGGTTGGGGAGCCCATTGGGAAGGTCAGATTCTTCAGGGGGATTGGGATCCAGAGACCACAGCCCAGTCTCAGAATGTCAGAGAGTTGAAGGCCATTTGGCTCACTCTCTCTCAATCTCTTCCTCATCTGGAAGGCTGGAACGTAAGGATCTACTCCGACAATATGACAGCTGTCGCCTATATCAACAGGCAAGGGGGCACGAGATCCAGGAACCTTATGTCCCTGGCATTCCAGATTTTCAGCCTGGCAGAAAGCTCTCTGTTATCTCTTTCTGCTGTGCATCTGAGGGGAACAGAGAACAGAGAAGCGGATTTTCTGAGCCGTCAGCGGCTCAGCCAGAACGAATGGCCGTTGGATCAGGTCATTTTCAATCTGATAGTGAACCTATGGGGCCCTCCGAGGATAGACCTGTTTGCCACAAGGGCAAACAGAAAAGTAAAAAGATTCTTTTCCCTATCCCCGAAGGACCAGCCGCTAGCGGTAGATGCTCTAGCCCAGTCCTGGAGATCGGGTCTCCTTTATGCGTTTCCTCCTCTAAAGCTCATCCCGCGGGTGCTCAGGAAAATCAGGGAAGATCAAGCCTCAGTTATCATGATCGCCGCCTTTTGGCCAAGGAGAGTATGGTTCTCGGAGCTTCAGGAGATGTCGATCTCCAGTCCTTGGGTTCTACCAGCATCCCGGGGTCTTCTCACTCAGGGCCCGGTCATTCATCCAGACGTGAAATCCCTTCATTTGACAGCCTGGCTTTTGAAAGGGAAATTCTGAGGAAGAAAGGGTTATCTGATGATGTGATATCAACTCTCCTAGCTAGTCGGAAGAAGGTCACCTCAGATATTTACATGAGGGTGTGGCGGGCCTTCTTTCGATTTGCGGGAGATCAGGTGGATGTCCTGGAGACCCCCAATATTCCTCTTATCCTGGATTTTTTACAGGAAGGATGGAATAAGGGTCTTAAGCCAAGTACGCTAAAGGTACAGGTCTCCGCCCTTAGCGCTCTTTTTGAATATAAGTTGGCAGATCTTCCTTGGATCAAGAGGTTCTTTACAGCTCTGTCAAAATTATCCCCTGTTCATCGTAACACTGTGCCACCTTGGGATTTAAATTTGGTTCTTTCTGCCCTCTCGTCATCCCCCTTTGAGCCTCTGGAGCTTATCTACTTAAAATTGCTCTCTTTCAAGCTGGCTTTCCTTTTGGCTATTACTTCTGCCAGGAGGGTTGGCGAGATGGCGGCCTTCTCGATAGATCCCCCCCTACCTCAGGGTTCTTGAGGATAGGATAGTCATATTTCCGGACCCGGCCTTTTTACCTAAGGTGCCTTCTAAGTTCCATAGGTCCCAGGAGATTATTCTTCCTTCCTTCTTCCCGTCACCAAAGGATGAGAAGGAAGAAAGTTTTCATTGTCTAGACGTCAGAAGATGTGTTATTGACTATTTGGAAGTCACCCGTCCTTGGAGACTTTCTTCACGTCTTCTATTGTGTTTCCAGGGGACCAGGAGGGGTTCAGCTGCTTCTTCCCAGACCATAGCTAGGTGGATCAGACAGGCGATAGGCCTAGCATATTCTTTCAAAGGGGAGCTTCCTCCTTCAGGGTTTGGAGCCCATTCTACTAGATCTATAACTACCTCCTGGGCAGAAAGGGCTTCAGTGTCTCTAGAACAAATTTGTAAGGCGGCCACGTGGAGCACTCCTCATACATTTTTTAGACACTACAGACTCAAGTTTCCTTCGGATGAAGGGCTGGAGTTTGGCCGTTCTGTTCTTCAGGCGGTTGTCCCTCCCTATTCTTCTCTAGCTTATATCTCCATGGGTGCTGTCATAAGGCGAAGGGATAAAACCAAGATTACTTACCGGTAATCTTCTTTCTCTGAGCCTATGACAGCACCCAGCTATTCTCCCCCCCCCCCACCCCCAAAAAAAAAATATATAAAAAAAAAAAAAAGTTTTTGGTTAGGATTATTGTTGCTTTGCATGTATGTTATTGCTCCTAGATCTCGGAAAAAGTCTGAAGGTGTTTGGAGGTGGAGCCAGTTTTATAGGGTGTTCTGACTTCTGTTTCCTGTCCAATGTGGGAAGGAGGCGGTCTCTCCATGGGTGCAGTCATAGGCTCAGAGAAAGAAGATTACCGGTAAGTAATCTTGGTTTTTTGTCACCTTACATCACAAAAAGTGTAATAGCAAGCGATCAAAAAGTCATATGCACCCCAAAATAGTACCATTTAAACAACCATCTCATCCCGCAAAAAATTAACCCCTACATAAGACAATCACAAAAAAAAAACAAAAAAAAAAATATGGTTTTCAGATCGTGGAGACTCTAAAAAATATTTTTTTTAAAAAATGCTTTATTATCTAAAACTGAAACAAAACCCTCCAAAAAGTAGTCGTATTTTGTATTGTCGCATGCGTAACAACCTGCTCTATAGAAATAGCAGACCATCATACCTGTCAGTTCAACGATGTAAATAACAAAAAAATTAAAACGGTCCCAAATCAGCTATTTTATTTCACATTTTCCATTTTAATCCATTTTTCAAGTAACAAAGCAAGGGTTAACAGCCAAACAAAACTCAATATTTATTGCCTTGATTCTGTAGTTTGCAGAAACACCCCATATGTGGTTGTAAACTACTGTATGGCCAAACGTCAGGGTATAGAAGTAAGGAAACGCCATATGGTTTTTGGAAGGCAGATTTTGCTGGACTGGTTTTTTGACACCATGTCACATATGAAGCCCCCCTGATCCACCCCTACAGAAGAATCTCCAAAAAAGTGACCCCATTTTGGAAACTACGGGATAAGGTGGCAGTTGTGGTGGTACTATTTTAGGGCAAATATGATGTTTGGTTGCTCTATATTACACTCTTTTTGAGGCAAGGTAACAAAAAATTGAAATTCTGAAATTTCATTGAGGGGTGTAGTTTCTAGAATGGGGTCATTTATGGGTGGTTTCCATTATGTAAGCCTCACAAAGTGATTTCAGACCTGAACTGGTCCCTAAAAAGTGGGTTTTTGAAAATTTCAGAAAAATTTCAAGATTTGCTTCTAAAGTTCTAAGCCTTGTAACGTCCCCAAAAAAAGAAATGGCATTCCCAAAATGATCGCTACATGAAGAAGACATATGGGGGAATGTAAATCAATAACTTCCTTTGGTGGTATTACTATGTATTATAGAAGTAGAGAAATTGAAACTTGGAAAATTGCAAATTTGGTATTTTTTTTATAAATAAAAATGAAATTTTTCGACTCCATTTTACCACTGTCATGAAGTACAATATCTGACAAAAAAACAGTCTCAGAATGGCCTAGATAAGTAAACGCGTTTTAAAGTTATCACCACATAAAGTGACACTGGTCAGATTTGCAAAACATGGCTGGGTCCTTAAGATGAAATAAGGCTGGGTCCTTAAGGGGTTAAAGAAGTTCAGTGAATAGAAACTATATTTTTTCTCCTTCCTAAGTACAACAGAAAAGTTGTCCAAATATGAATGATTAACCTATTAAACTGGGGATAAAAAAACTAATATGAAAAGTTATTCTAAAAATCTTCATCTACTTGCATATTATAAGTTATACCTCCATGAATTAGTCTTTATGTAGAAAACTACTTTTTGAGAGTAGTGTGTGTGTGTAAATGTATGTGTGTGTATATATATGTATTAGGCCTGCACAATATATCGCGAAAGCAATTGCAATTAATCGCCATATCGCAATCGCAATTTGCTGACCCAAAAATGCTGCAATTATATTACCGTATTTTTCGCTTTATAAGACACTTTTTCCACCCAAAAAAGTGTGTGTGTGTGGGGGGAATGGCAGTGTGTCTTATAAAGCAATGGTTGACTTTCTACGTGACACTGTATCTCCGGGCGCTATGCTGCACAGCGCGGCCAGCGATACATCAGTCACAGTGCAGGGAGGGAGGAGGGGCTGGTGGAAAGTCGTTATTTTAATGAATGCTTGTTCTTCTATCTATTTTATTTATCTGTTCTGTGCAGTGTATTAAGAAAATGGCAAGTTTTGTATTTTGTACTTTTGCAGTAATGCAAATATGTATTTTATTTTGAAAAACGCTGTGCATTTCAGTTCTTGAGTTCAGCAAAACTACATTTCTCGCTTATATCATTGGGGGACACAGACCATGGGTATAGCTGCTTGCTGCCACTAGGAGGCGACACTAGGCTGAAAACTGTTGGCTCCTCCTCCGCCAGCTATACCCCCTCCGGCCAGGAGAGAGCTCTCAGTTTTTAGCTTAGTGTCGTAGGAGGCAGACACCCTGCTCTGCAGGGTGGCTGTTATTTTTATTTTTTTTTACTTTATTTTTTTCCTTTTAGGTTGGGGGTCCAGGGCTATTGAGAGCTCTGCATCCCTGGGGGGGGGCCGACTGGTGACGCTTATTCCACCGCTCTGCCCCCCACAAGAAGACAAAGTGGACCAGGAGGGCTTGACCTTCCTGCTCCCCCAGCGATAGAACCACCTGTCCCTGCCCTGCAACCCAGTCCCTGTCACTTGTGCCAGGGACTGAAGAGGTGGTGCTGCTGGTCTAGGTAAAGGGTGAAGAACACAGATGAAGACAGGTGAGTATGTTTTCTGTGTTGTGGTGTCACCCTAGGATTCCCCTTCCCCTCTGGACACAGTGTACTGCACCACCGGCATAGGGACTGCGGGGGTTAATTTTTCTGAGGCACTTGGACATGTCCAGGTCCTCTCTCCCAGGCACGTTCTGCCTCATCTATGTGCTCTCTTCTCCTCCCCCCTTACCCCTTCTCCCCTAAGGTCCGCATGTGGGAGCGTTCTCCCATGGGCCCTCGGTTCACTGACCGGGTCCCCTACCTTCCCTGGATCTGGCATCGCTGCAGCGTGAGCCAGGGGGCGGGGCTTCACGCCGGAGGGGGCGGAGCCTAATTTTTCCCGCCGGGCGGCTGGAGGGGGCGGAGCCTAATTTTCCCCGCGGCGCTTCCTCCCTTGCCTTCCTGGCCGTGCAGTTTCCTGGCTCCTGAGAGGCATAGCCATATTGCAGCCTGATCCTCCTCTCCAGACTGGTGAACCAAAGCTCAAGGGGATGCCCTCAACCTGCTGCTCCTGACTCTGGGGACACGTCCAGCAAGGGTTGCTCCTGCTCCACTCTGGTAGAACCAGTCCTTCTCCCCTCCCCGGTGCCCCCTCTGGCCCCACTCACCTGTCATGTCGGACCCAGTGGATCCCGCACCCCAGGTCCCTGGTAGGGCTACCCATTATGCCTGCACTTCCTGTAACGTGAAGTTCCCTAGGGGTCAGACGAACCCCCTCTGTGCCTCATGCCAGGCCACCCAGGGCGTGCCGCCTCAGTCGCAGTCCACTGACGTGCACCCGCCTGCTGGAAGTATGGAACCGGAATGGGCGAAATCCCTGTCCCGGGCGGTGACTGACCTATCCAAGATCTCCCAATCCACCCTTTCCTTAATGGGTCGCTTGGTAGAGACGTCGTCACCTGCGCAGCCTGATCTCTCTCAGGGCGCACCATCCAGGAGCAGACACCCCAGCAAGCGTCCCAGGCAGGAACGTCTCTCGTCCTCGGACGGGTCGCCTTCGCCCCTCCCCCGGTTCGCTGTCCAAGGCGTCCTCGTCTGTTGGGGAACATGTGTCTGAAGGGGAACTCGCAGAGTCGGATGCGGATCTGGATCCAGACCGCTCGTCTCAGATGGCAGCCTTAGTGGACAGTCTTGTCTCGGCGATCCGGGACACCTTCCAACTTCAGGAGGAGGGCTCCTCCTCCAGTCACCAGGGAGTTTCTTTCCTGCGAGCCAAGCAGGCCCCCAAATCGTTCCCGGTCCACGACGACTTTTCTGTTCTCACCACTAAAGCATGGGAACAACCAGGGTCAAAATTTTTGATCCCCAAGCGGCTGGATCTCCTTTACCCTTTTCCCCCGGAATGGGTGGGTAAGTGGTCCTCCCCTCCAAAGGTAGACCCGCCGGTGGCTCGCCTGGCCAAGAATACCACGATTCCGGTCGCGGACGGCTCCTCTTTGCAGGACCCGGCGGACTGACGGGTGGAATCACTTGCGAAGTCGGTCTTTTCAGCCTCCGGTTCGGTGCTCCGCCCCATTTTCGCCTCAGCATGGGTAGCCAAGGTGGTTTCCGAATGGGCCCTGCGCTTGCGTCAGGACTTAGACTCGGATCTTTCTCGCGACGATCTCCAGGCTCTGGCGATCCAGATATCCCAGGCGGGGAATTATCTTTGCGAGGCGGCTCTGGACGCGGGCTCCATGGTCGCACGTTCCTCCGCCCTCGCCGTTTCCATTCGGCGGGAACTCTGGCTGAAGGCCTGGCAGGCCGACTCTTCTTCCAAGCGCTCCCTTCTGTCTCTACCTTTTGCTGGTTCTCGTCTTTTTGGACCCAAACTAGACGAGATTATTTCTGAGGCCACGGGCGGCAAAAGCACCCATCTTCCGCAACCCAAACCCAAGAGTTCATCTCGTCCGCGTCCTTTCGCGCAACGCCAGTCCTTTCGCCGCTTTACGGGTACCCGCCCGGCGGCTCCCTCGACCGCACGACAGTCCACCCAGGAGCAGAGACGGAAGCCTTCGTTTAGGCCGCAGCCCGCCTGGCGCCCCCGGGCGCAGCCCCAGCGCTCTTCCTCTAACAAGCAGTCCCCGGCATGAAGGTGCGCCCCCACCTTCCTGGGTGGGGGGTTGGCTCCTTCGTTTTCAGGAGGTTTGGCAGGCCCATGTGTCGGATGCCTGGGCGCTCGAGGTGGTCACTCGGGCTACAAGTTGGAGTTCAAATCCATGCCTCCAAACCGTTTTTTCAGTCCCGTCCTCCCAGGGAGCCATCTCGGTCGGAGGCCTTCTTCCAGGCGGTTCGCGATCTGCTGGTCCGGGGAGTTATCTCCCCGGTTCCGGCTCAGGAGCGTTTTTCCGGTTTTTACTCCAACTTATTCATCGTCCCCAAGAAGGAGGGAGCGGTCCGCTCAGTGTTGGACCTCAAAATGGTGAACCGATACCTTCGAGTGAGCCGTTTTCGCATGGAGTCCCTTCGCTCCGTGATTGCTTCCTTGGAGCAAGGGGAATGGCTGGCTTCCTTGGATATCCAGGACGCCTACCTACACGTCCCCATTGCGATCGCCCACCAGAGGTTTTTGCGCTTCGCGGTCCACTCGGATCACTACCAGTTCGTTGCACTGCCGTTCGGTCTGGCGACGGCGCCGAGGGTGTTTACCAAGGTGCTCGCTCCGCTGATGGGTCTTCTTCGCTCCAGGGGCATCGTCTTGATCCCGTACTTGGACGACATTCTCATCAAGGCGTCGTCGTTCCGGCAGTGCGGGGAGAGTCTGCAGATCACCTTGGACACTCTCGCCCGCTCGGGTGGATTGTGAACTTTCGGAAATCCTCCCTGATCCCATCCACTCGGATTCGGTTCCTCGGAATGATCCTGGACTCGGGGTCAGCCCGGGTGTGCCTTCCAGCGGACAAAGTGAAGGTCCTTCGCGGTGCGGTGCTCCGGTTGATTCGGCAGCGCGCAGTCTCCATCCGGACTTGTATGCGGGTGTTGGGTCTCATGGTGGCCTCGTTCGAGGCGGTACCATTTGCCCAGTTCCACACCCGCTCCTTTCAGCGAGTGATCCTCTCGACTTGGGACGGGTCTCAGGGGTCCCTGGATCGTCGGTTCTCTCTTCCCCAGGAGGTTCGGTCGGACCTCCATTGGTGGCTTTCCCGACTCACCTGGAGGTGGGGAAGTCCTTCCTGCCGGTCAGGTGGACGGTCATTACGACCGACGCCAGTCTGCAGGGTTGGGGAGGAGTCTTCGGCACTCGGACAGCCCAGGGCGTCTGGTCTCCGTCGGAGTCCAGACTCTCCATCAATGTATTGGAGCTTCGGGCGATTTTCCTTTCTCTGCGCCATTGGTCTCCCCTCCTGCTGGGCCTTCATGTCCGGGTCCAGTCGGACAACGCCACGGCTGTGGCGTATGTCAACCATCAAGGGGGACTCGCAGCTCGTCTGTCATGTCCGAAGCGGCAAGAATCCTCCGGTGGGCGGAGACCCACGTTCAGGCTCTGTCGGCGGTCCACATTCCCGGAGTTGCCAATTGGACCGCAGATTTTCTGAGCCGGACGACGATAGATTCCGGGAATGGTCTCTCCATCCGGAAGTCTTCGACGACCTCTGTCGTCGCTGGGGACGGCCGGATGTGGATCTGATGGCCTCCAGCCTCAATCACAAGCTCCCGTTCTACTTCGCCCGCGCAAGGGATCCCGCAGCCTGCGGGGTGGACGCTCTCGTGGCCCCGTGGGACGGATTCACGTTCCTCTACGTCTTTCCTCCGTTGTCCCTACTGCCTCGGATTCTCCGCAGGATCAAGTGGGAGGGCGTTCAGACCCTTCTGATCGCTCCAGACTGGCCGCGCCGAGCATGGTACTCGGATCTTGTCCTTCTGCTGGGGACACTCCGTTTCCGCTCCCTCTCAGACCCGATCTTCTGTCGCAAGGGCCCGTCTTCCACCCGAGTTTAATTACTCTACGTTTGACGGCGTGGCTCTTGAAACCTTCCTTCTAAAGCAGCGGGGTTTTTCCGATGCGGTGGTTCGTGACGCTTATTCGGGCCAGGAAGCCCGCTTCTTCCAGGATCTATTATCGAACCTGGAAGTCCTTCCTTCGATTCTGTGAAGAGCGGGACCTGTCTCCCAGATCCTTCTCCCTGCCGGTCGTTCTGGCCTTTCTCCAGTCCGGACTGGAACTGGGCATGGCGCTCAGCTCCTTGAAGGGCCAGGTGTCGGCCCTTTCTATTTTCTTTCAGCGGTCCTTGGCTGGTATGGGTCCAGTGAAGACCTTCCTTCAGGGCGTCGCACACACCTCTCCGCCCCTACCGCCCCCGCTACATCCGTGGGACCTCAACTTGGTGTTGGGGGTTCTGCAAGCTTCTCCATTCGAACCCCTGCGGGAGATTTCTCTCCGTCTGCTGTCTTGGAAGGTGGTCTTTCTGGTGGCTATCACCTCAATACGCAGAGTTTCAGAGCTTGCAGCTCTGTCATGCCGTGAGCCGTTCCTGGTCTTTCATCAGGACAAGGTGGTCCTCCGGCCGATCCCTTCCTTCTTGCCCAAGGTGGTGTCGGCTTTTCACCTTAATGAGGACATTGTCCTGCCGTCCTTTTGTCCGGGGCCCTCTCATCCGAGAGAGGTGTCATTACACCGGTTGGATGTGGTGCGGGCTCTGCGGATTTACCTTTCGGCCGTGGCTCCCTTTCGGCGCACGGACGCCTTGTTCGTCCTTCCGGAGGGTGCTAGGAAGGGATTGGCGGCTTCAAAGGTGACGATCTCACGGTGGATTCGCTCCACGATTTTAGAATGTTACCGCGTTCGGGACAAGACGCCCCCTCCTGGGATCACGGCCCACTCTACCAGGGCACTTGGGTCCTCCTGGGCTTTCTTCCACCAGGCGTCGGCGGCTCAATTGTGTAAGGCCGCGACTTGGTCCTCCCTCCACACTTTTACAAAGTTCTACAGGGTTCACGCCTCGCTTCTGCGGACGCCGCTCTGGGCCGCCGGGTATTGCAGGCCGCGGTGTGAAGGCTGGCACAGGGTTCCCTGCCGTCTTCATTCTGTTTTGTGTTCCCTCCCCAGGGACTGCTTTGGGACGTCCCATGGTCTGTGTCCCCCAATGATATAAGCGAGAAAACGAGATTTTGTGAAACTCACCTGTAAAATCTGTTTCTCGCTTGATTCATTGGGGACACAGCACCCACCCAGTTTTGTTCCTAGTGTTGGGAGCCGCCAGGTTTCCTAGGGGCTCGTTCTGTTTGGGTCCGTTGACCGTGTGCGTTGGTTTGGTTGTAATATCCTTCTGCTTCTCCTACTGCTTTTGCACAAACTGAGAGCTCTCTCCTGGCCGGAGGGGGTATAGCTGGCGGAGGAGGAGCCAACAGTTTTCAGCCTAGTGTCGCCTCCTAGTGGCAGCAAGCAGCTATACCCATGGTCTGTGTCCCCCAATGAATCAAGCGAGAAACAGATTTTACAGGTGAGTTTCACAAAATCTCGTTTTCACATTATCAGTCATCTGTGTGTGCTTTTACCTTGAAAATCCAAGCACATAGACCTCTAGCACAATTCCCTTAAAATATCGCATCGCATGTCGTTATCGCAATTATTAGGGCCCTAATCGCACAAAATTCCCATATTGTGCAGCCCTAATATGTATATATTAGGGCTGCACGATATGGGAATTTTGTGTGATTGCGATTAGGGCCCTAACAATTGCGATAACGATATGCGATGCGATATTTTTAGGGAATTGTGCTAGAGGTCTGTCTGCTTGGATTTTCATGGTAAAAGCACACAAGTTACTGATAATGTGAAATAAGTAGTTATGCTGAACTCAAGAACTGAAATGCAGTGTTTTCAAAATAAAATACATATTTGCATTACTGCAAAAGTACAAAACACAAAACTTGCCATTTTCTTAATAGCGCTGCACAGAACAGATAAATAAAATAGATATAAGAACATGTGTTCATTAAAATAACGACTTTCCACCAGCCCCTCCTCCCTCCTCGCACTGTAACTGATGTATCGCTGGCCGCGCTGTGCAGCATAGTGGCCGGAGATACAGTGTCAGTGTCACGTAGAAAGTCAACCTTCGCTTTATAAGACGCACTGCCATTCCCCCCCACTTTTAGGGGAAAAAAAATGTTTCTTATAAAGCGAAAAGTACGGTAATATAATTGCAGCATTTTTGGGTCGGCAAATTGCGATTGCGATATGAAGATTAATTGCGATTGCTTTCGCGATATATTGTGCAGGCCTAATATATATATATATATATATATATATATATATATATATATATAAAAATAGGGCAGCACTCCTTAGTCAGCAGTAAAGCGGGTACCAGCTGAGGTACCAGCCTCAGTCAGCAGTAAAGCGGGTACCAGCCTCAGTCAGCAGTGAAGTGGGTCGAAGACAAATCACGAAAGTCCACAGCACTCCTTAAAGGGTTTCTGTCATCACGTTTTGACATTATAAGCTGTCTGACATTAGCTATGTGCTAATGTCAGAGCAGCTTGATAATGTCTTTTTTATAAAAATCCGATTTATATTCAGGCTAAAAAACGTACTTTTATAATATGTAAATTAGCCTTTAGGAGCAGGGGCATTGCCCTGCTCCTAGAGGCTCCGTCGACAACCTGCTGGCACGCCCTTCTTACTTTGAGTGACAGTGCCGGGCAGCGATCCTCCGGCACTGTCTCCCTAGTGAATCCAGCGCCTGCATGGCCGCTCTGTATTCGGCGCAGGCGCGGTGAGCAGAGGACGCTGGTGCCTGCTTTCCTCTGCTCACCGCGGCTGCGCCGAATACAGAGCGGCCGTGCAGGCGCGGGATTTCACAAGGAGACAGTGGTGGAGGATCGCTGCCCGGCACTGTCACTCAAAGTAAGAAGGGGCGTGCCAGCAGGTTGCCGCACGGAGCCTCTAGGAGCAGGGCAACGCCCCCCCTGCTCCTAGAGGCTAATTTACATATTATAAAAGTACGTTTTTTAGCCTGAATATAAATCGGATTTTTATAAAAAAGACATTATCAAGCTGCTCTGACATTAGCACATAGCTAATGTCAGACAGCTTATAATGTCAAAACGTGATGACAGAAACCCTTTAAAACTAAAAATTGTGCTTTTATTCACACATTTAGCACAGCAACGTTTCGGTTCTCTCTCAGAACCTTTTTCAAGCTTGGCTGAATAAAAGCACAATTTTCACTTTTAAGGAGTGCTGTGGACTTTCTGATTTTTATATATATATATACTTAAGATGCAGACTAGGTATTTCCTGCAGAACACATGATTACAGTTTTCCGACCACCAGTCCATGGGCACAGATGAAGAACAATAATTGAAATTATTATTAAGTTTTTGTTCTTATTATATCAGTTTCTTTTGTGTTTGTTTTTAGCTAGGTTTTGAAAATGGAAGGTGAGGCGTCCTACAACAAAGGTAAATGAGTTGAGCCTATAAACCAAGGAGCTGAGGAAAATGGTTGCATAGGTTGATAGATCTTTCTTCTTGTCCCCACACAGTGGAGGTGGTTTACGTTTCTCATGTAGAAGATGCGGTGACCTTCTGGGGGCAGGTAGGAGAAGAGCAGGCTGCCATGTTCTGCAGTATCCCCTTCATGTTGGCGCCAGTTCTTATGCATAGTGATATTGGACTGAAATGTACTGTACATCCTGTTTTTTCTGTGTGCAACTGGCGCAGACACTGGCAGTATCCTCCATTACTCCAAATCATAAAGACATCAGCCTATAGTCAGTATATAAGACTGTAGGTTAAAGGATTTTGCCAATCTCGGCATTTATGGCATAGCAGAAAGATCTGATAGGTGCAGGTCTGACCTCTGGGACCACAGCTGTCTCAAACCCATCTTGCAGCGGCTGTAAATGGAGAGGTGGTAGCACATATGTGGCTCTCACCATTTATCTCTATAATAAGTGAGTAAGCGTACTCTGCTTTCAGAAGTAGAAGTGAATTAAGAGCAATGCGTGCACCTCTGCAATCACAGCAGCCGTGAGATGGGAGTCCGTCAGACTGTAGAATTGTCTCTAGACCCTTGTTTATATAGCACTTACTGTAGTCCATCAGGTTAATCAGATTGTGTATGAAAGATGCTGATATTAATGGATGTGCATTTCACAAATGTTAAATATTTTCTAAAACAGTCAATACACAGAATTCATGACATTTCAGAAATAAGTGAATCTTTGGCAAAGTTTTGTCCAACTATGAACAGTGTCTTTGGAGCTCCTGATCTTGACAAGGTAAAACTTATCTATTTTTTTTGTTTTCATTTTTATTTTTTAAGTAATAATAATTCATGAAGCAGCGGCCGGAAGTAGAAGCACTGTGCGCAGTGAGCCGGCGGCTGCTACATGAATTATGACGGGGATCGCAGGTTAGTAAATGTAACGGAGCATTCGATTGTATAGAAAGGGGAAATATAGATGTAAATTAACTCCTAAGACTTCTGTGCCAAGCCTTCTGCCTCCCAGGGAAGCAGAAGCACAGCCCGTCTCCCCTTTTCTGATAGGAGACGGATGGCCATAGCAACGCTGATTTCAGAGAGGGCCATTTCAGCCCCAGTTTTCTACCAAAATTAAACGTTTTGGCTAAATAAAGTCTATTGCAAAAATGTTACTTATCACTAGCCCTACACTTTAGCAAAAAAATAAATAAATAATGAGTTATCCTTTAAAAAACAAAAAACTGGGCAACTCCTTTAATAACAGAAGAACAGATACTTGCTCTCCATTCCCGTGCTGCTCTGGTTCCTGCCCCCTCCACTTCCTGTCTCAGCTCAACACGCCAGGAAGGTCTGCTCAGCCACTCACTGGCTGAAGCGGGTGACCACTAAGTTAATTACATGTGGGACCCTTAAAGGGGTTGTCCGGGATCAAACTTTTTTTTTTTTTCAAAAACATCACAAAATCTTACTCGCCTTTATTAGCCGAGTCTATGTTCCCAAGATAGTTTAAGATAGCTTTCACACTGGAGCATGGCTCCTACAGTCCCCAACAGATTGTTTACATGTCTGTTTATCTCTGCAGTCACTTCCTGCCGCACTGCATTGTGGGTCCTAGCACAGCATCTACCCATTCCTGCTGTCTAACATAATGTCCCTGCACCTGCCCCCCTCATACATATTCATGCCCCTAGACGCTCCTCCATTCACTATCAAGCTCCATGCCCGATGACATCACTGGACTGGAGGGGCGGAGCTTAGCATGATGAGGGGCGGGGCTTAGTGCTAGGCCGGCCGGCCTAGTTCCCGTCCCTCCATCTACTCTGTATAATAACTTAGGCTGCTGGTGACGTCACCGGCTCCCTGAGCAGCGGAAGAGGAGGCTTTGCTCCACTGCAAGGGACCTGGTACGTCACTGAATACAAGGAAACAGTCACTTCCGGCCAGGAATTTACAGGAGGAAAACTGGGCATCAGAAATATGTTCAAAAGGTAGGACATGCATGTTCACGATGTGTATGTCACTACAGTACTATTACACAAAAGTCCCCAATCCTGGACAACCCCTTTAAGTTTAAAGTAGTGGATGGCATTTTCATAGTGTGGCAGGTGTCAACTTTAAATGAGTTGTCAGATCCCCACTGCACTTCTAGTTATGTGCCTGAATCTGCTTTGCCTAAAGGAAGAAATGCACTTGCCTAGTGCTCGCAGCTGACATAAGACATGGTTTGGAAATGTATGTAAGGCAATGTCTCATTTCCTTATTTTCCAGGTTTATGGTGGTATGTTTTCAGCAGATAAATGCTGGTACAGATGTAAACTTCTTCATGTGGTTAGTGATGAGCAGGTAAGTATTATTTTGGTGGTCCGTGCTAGCTATACAGATGCATTTTGTTTTTGGTCTTGGCGTTTATATTTTTATTTGGTCATCTAGTGTCCACATCAGAGCAATAATTTTATCAAAACATACGTTGTTGGGCATTGTCTCAAACTATCAGTTCATTACCCCAACAGGTGTCTCCGGAAGCTGCATAAAGCTCTTGGACCCCCTGCTATGTGGCTGCTACTTAATTACTACTGTACCCTGGTGGCGCCAGGGGAGTAATAGCTCTAGGCTGAATTCTCAGGTCCTGACTGTTCTGACCGCAGGTTTTACTGACCGGAACTCAAAGCATCCTAGGGATCTACAGTGCTGTGAGTGCAGATCAATTAAATAGTCACTGAATTCTCATAAAACTTTTGATTTGTCACACAGACCTATCAAAGGTTTTGATCGGTGCGGTTCTGAATGCTGAGAACTCCACGATCACTAGAAGGGGAGAGAAGCAGTGTCTCCTCACTGCAGTGGACGGAATTGAGATGGTCCCATAGACTTTCCATTGATTCAATCTTTCATTTTATGATCCTTGTGACTTTTTTAAAGGATATGGACACCTTTGTTAAAAAAAAATTTAAAAAAATTCCACTAATTTATTTTGTGGAGAAAAACATTTCTCCAATTGGTTCTATTTATCTTTTTTTCATTTTTGTTCTACAGCCTGCTGTGCCTCCTAGGCTAGGGCTACACGACGACGTGTCTGTCGCGCGTCAACTTTTATAATGCTAGTCTATGGTGTCGCACTGCGACATGCTGCGACTCGACAGTCACAGAAAAATCCATCTTGGATAAACTTTTTGCTACTGTCATGTCGCAGTGCAACATCATCGACTATCATTATAAAAATTGTCGCGCAACATTGGTGCGACACATGTAGTCGTGTAGCCCTACCCTAACTCCTCCTTCGAACCCCGCCCCCCCCCCCTCGTGTATCAGAAGCTGCCAGTTCTGCCACTCATGAAGCCCCGCCCCTCTCCTGAGAAGCCTGCCCCTCACAGACATCTCTCACCTGGAGCAGCTCCAGACCACATTGTGGTTACAGGACCTGTGATGATGTGATCATCCGTGTGTGGGAGGTACTTTATGTATGGAAGGTGTGTATAAAGCAGAGCTATGTCAGTGTAACCAGTCTATTGTACAGTGTTCTGTGTGTAATGTGCGCACGGTAGTTCTATCTGTGTAATGGGCATGTGGTAGAGCTGTGAATGTAATATGTATCTAGTAGTGTCAGGTGGGCCCTGTGTATGGAAGCGGTGGTCTTATGTTTAGTGTATGATGTTGGATAAATGTAAAATCGTCTGTTTATTTCTGCATGGGAGACTAGCAATGGTTTCCTGCAGAAATATCAGCCACATAACGTTATGTGGGCCTATGCATTATATATGTGAATTACTGCAAAATTTGTTCTCCTCCTCGGCTAAAAATACTCCTCAAAATTAAGAGCAGTATTTTTACTCTTCTTGAAAAAATGTAAGTGCGAACTCCATACAGCTAACAGTCTGCTTTAAACTGCAAGTATAACCCCTTCCATGCCATGGTCCTTAGGGGCTGCTGTATGGAAGAGGCGAACCATTGGGCCGCTGCTCTGCTGTGGCAGCGGCCCAATGCTGCCCCTCCACCCCCCCACACACACACACACACTTCCCCCGTCGTATAGGATGGCAGTCCTCCCCTCCATACAAGCTGCTCCCCTTCCCCTTCAGAATGGCAACAAGCCCCTCCACCCCACCTTCAGGGTGGCCAGCACTGCAACAAGCTGGCAACGGTGTCGCTGTTCAACCAGTTCCATGTCGCAGTCCTTAGGGACTGCTGCATGGAGGGAATAACCATGGGGCTGCTGTGGCGGTGTCCAGATGGTTACCATGGCAACCGGATGCCTTCACAGGCATCCGGATTGCCATGGTATAGCTGAGCCTGATCAGGCTTACTGTAAATGACAATACACTGCATAGAGTTGTTTCGATACCAAAATTTTGATTCGGTATCGATACCATAAAAAAGTATTGCGATACTCGATACCATTCGATACCACGCGAAAAAAATAAAATAAAACCCAAAAAAGCCTATTGATTATTTAAACTTAAAACATTTATTGAATTAAACAGAAAAACCTCACTTACTATTAATGTGAGGCACATGGGTCCAGTCCAAAAGCTAGGGCTACACTGCGACTTTTTGTAGCGCGACTGATTTTAGCTGCAATCCAAATGAATGTGTTCGGTTAAATGCAATCTTATAGACTGCAGCTGTCATTCAATAGTTAAAATCAATCCGTCGCGCTACAAAAAGTCTGTGTAGCCCTAGCCTAATACTCTTGCACTGCTCAGATATACACAATTACTATGCATTCACTGCCCCACACCCCCAGTCACATAAATACACTATGCAGTCACTGTCACATACACAATATATACTATGTAGTCACCTCCCCCCATACACACAGTGCAGTGTCACCTCCTCCCATACACACAGTGCAGTGTCACCTCCCCCCCATACACACAGTGCAGTGTCACCTCCCCCCCATACACACAGTGCAGTGTCACCTCCCCCCCATACACACAGTGCAGTGTCACCTCCCCCATACACACAGTGCAGTGTCACCTCCCCCATACACACAGTGCAGTGTCACCTCCCCCATACACACAGTGCAGTGTCACCTCCCCCATACACACAGTGCAGTGTCACCTCCCCCATACACACAGTGCAGTGTCACCTCCCCATACACACAGTGCAGTGTCACCTCCCCATACACACAGTGCAGTGTCACCTCCCCCATACACACAGTGCAGTGTCACCTCCCCCATACACACAGTGCAGTGTCACCTCCCCCATACACACAGTGCAGTGTCACCTCCCCCATACACACAGTGCAGTGTCACCTCCCCCATACACACAGTGCAGTGTCACCTCCCCCATACACACAGTGCAGTGTCACCTCCCCCATACACACAGTGCAGTGTCACCTCCCCCATACACACAGTGCAGTGTCACCTCCCCCATACACACAGTGCAGTGTCACCTCCCCCATACACACAGTGCAGTGTCACCTCCCCATACACACAGTGCAGTGTCACCTCCCCCCATACACACAGTGCAGTGTCACCTCCCCCATACACACAGTGCAGTGTCACCTCCCCATACACACAGTGCAGTGTCACCTCCCCCATACACACAGTGCAGTGTCACCTCCCCCCATACACACAGTGCAGTGTCACCTCCCCCCATACACACAGTCCCCCACCTTCCTCTTCCCAGGAAACCTAACCTAGGAGCCCAGGCAGAAGCACATGTCTTTACTCTCTCTCCGGCATAAACTGCAGGGAGGGCGGGTCTTTCATCTGATTGGCTGTGCTGACACGCCTCCTCTCTCTTATTGGCTGGGCTGCTCTCTTCATTCCTGTTCCGGGATCAGAGAAATACAGCAGTGGCAGCCCTTGGGTAACCCTTTCCTGTTAACTCTTTCAGTGCAACCCAGGAGCTTCTAGTGACCTGTTTTGCACAGTCCAATCGGCCCTGCAGTGCTGCGCTGTCATTATCATACGCTGTGTATGCTAATGACAGCCCTGCTGTGCTATTGTTATGATAATGAGAGCACAGCCTGCGATGTGTATTACAGACTGTAGCACACAGCGCAGGGCAGGGCTGTTATTATCATACACTGTGTATGGTAATGATAGTGCAGTACGGCAGGCAGCTCACTGCATAGTAGAAGCCCGAGTCCCTCCTCCTGCATTAGCCGCCCATTCATTGGGCTCAGCGGTGGCCGCGTCATAGGAGGGAATCCCTCCCTCTTCTCCACTGTAGGAGAGACCAGAGCAGCGCGCAGAGCGCCGTGATCTCCCATAACAGGAGATACTAGACTGCGCAGTAGCGCACTCTAGTATCGAAAAAATGAACATCCCGGTACCGAATCGATACTGGTATAAAAGTATCGATTGGGTATCGAAATTTCGATACCCGAAACAACCCTACACTATACAGTGTACTGCAGTGTATTGTAGAGGCATCAGACCCACTGGACCTTCAAGCATCAAGTGGGTCTGAGGCAAAAAAGTGTAAAAGAGTATAAAGTGTGAACAAAGTCATATGTACCCCAAAATAGTACCAGTCATCTTATCCAGCAAAAAATGAGCCCCTGCCTAAGACAATCGCCCATAAAATAAAAAAACAAATGGCTTTCAGGAAATGGAAACACAAAAACATGATTTAAAAAAAAAAAATTTATTGCGTAAATCCAAAATAAAATTAAAAAAATAGATATATTAGGTATCCCCACTTCGTTACGACCTGCTCTATAAAAATATCACATTATCTACTCTGTCAGGTGAACATTGTAACAAACAAAATGTAAAAACTGTGCCAGAACAGCAATTTTTTTGGTTACCTTGCCTCACAATAAATATATATAAATATATATATATATATATACACACACACACACACACAGCTGTTATTTATAATATATATATATATATATATATATTGTTTCGATACCAAAATTTTGATTCGGTTTCGAAACCATAAAAAAAGTATTGCGATACTTTATACCATCCGATACCACGCGAAAAAAAATAAAACGCCAAAAAAGGTCACGTGCATTCCACATTTTATGGAACGGCTGGGCCATAGTACGACAGTCCTTTCCTATTTTTTTAAAGGGGGGGGGGGGAACGACAAGGCGACTAAAAGAAAATGGCGAATCGTGTAGTTTTTTTTTTTCTTTTTTTTTTTTCTTTAACGGTGCTGGCGTTCACCAAATAAGAGGATTTTCTTAATAGTTTTCGGACGCGGAGATATGTAATATTTTATATGTAAAATTGGGAAAGTGGGTGATTTATACTTAATATTTTGGTGTACTTTTTTTTTTTTTTTTTTTTACAGTTTATTTATGAACTTTCCCCCCTTAGGGGCTAGAACCTGGGATCTTTTTCATCCTATTCACCCTAATAGAGCTGTATTAGGGTGAATGGGATCTCACACTCTCCCTGCTGCTCTGTGCACAGTACACACAGCAGCAGGGAGTTGACCATGGCAGCCAGGACTTCAGTAGCATCCTGGTTGCCATGGTAACCGATCGGAGCCCCAGCATTACACTGCTGGGGCTCCGATCACTACCACTGCCACCAACGAGGATGAGGTGAGGGGACCCTGTGGCCACTGCCACCAATGATTTCAATATTGGGGGGGGGGATGGGGCACTGGCCACTAATATCTTTAATACTGGGGACGGGGGGTGCACTGGCCACCAATGTCTTTAATACTGGGGAGGGGCGTCGCACTGGCCACCAATGACAAGTAACCATTCATACACAAACGTAGGCAGCGGGAATACATTGCCAGCACCCTGCCTGTGACCGAGCACTGCGATCCGCGGCAATTAACACCTCAGGTGCCGCGATACCAGAGAAAAGTATCAAATGGGTATCGAAAGTTCGATACCCGAAACAACCCTAATATATATATATATATATATATATATATATATATATATATACACACATACACACACACACACACACACATCAATGGCAGCACATCGTGCCAAATATCAATATGGAGGTGCAGGCCAGTGGATCCAGCAACAAATCCAGGACAATTTATGAGAATTTAAAAAAATGCAACAGTGAGTGAAAAGAAAAACACTTTATTCACCCCTGTGGTCGCAACTAGGGATGTGTGTTTCAAGTTTGGCGTACAAAGTACAGGCTATGTAAGAATTCCGTTATAGATTCTGCTACCACGGGCCATAACTAAGGGTCCATTCACACGTCCGCAATTTTGCTGAAGAGGTGTGAACCCATTTATTTTGAATAGGACCGCAAAATATGCGGACAGCACACCGTTCCGCGGCCTCGCAAAAAATAAAATAGAGCATGTCCTATTTTTGTCCACAGCCACAGACTAGAATAGGCATTTTTATCATGGTGCCGGCCATGTGCAGTCCGCAAAATGCATAACGCACATGCCCGGTGTCCATGTTTGGCGGATCCGCAACCTGCTAGCGGATGCTGCTAGCGGAATCCATAACTGAGTTCTTGGATAACCTGAACCTTGTATGCCGAACTTGAAAACAGAAGTTCACTCAACACTAGTCGCAATGTTTTAGCTCATAGCTTGAAATAAAGACTCTGTGAATGAGCTGAAAACATTGCGACCCCAGGAGTGAATAAAGTGTTTGAGAGTGTGGACATTTTTTTCTTTTTCTTTTCTTTCTATATAATGTCATTTATCAAACTGGTGTAAAGTAGAACTGGCTTAGTTGCCCATAGCAACCAATCAGATTCCACCTTTAATTTTGCACAGCTTCACTGGAAAATGAACGGAGGAATCTGATTAATTGCTATGGGCAATTAAGGCTACTTTTACACTAGCGTTTTTTGCGGATCCGTCATGGATCTGCAAAAACTCCTCCGTTACAATAATACAACCGCATGCATCCGTCATTAACGGATCCGGTTGTATTATGTCTTCTATAGCCATTACTGATCCGTCTTGAACACCATTGAAAGTCAATGGGGGACTGATCCGTTTTCTGTTGTGCCAGATTGTGTCAGAGAAAACGGATACGTCCCCATTGACTTACATTGTGTGTCAGGACGGATCCTTATGGCTCAGTTTCGTCAAGTGGACAGCAAAATGCTGCAGGCAGCCTCCAGAGCGTAATGAAAACCGAGGCAAACTGATGCATTCTGAGCGGATCCTTTTCCATTCAGAATGCATTGGGGCAAAACTCATCCGTTTGGACCGCTTTTGATAGCCCTGAACGGATCTCACAAATAGAAAGCCAAAATGCTAGTGTGAAAGTAGCCTAAGCCAGTTCTACTTGACACGAGTTTTGATAAATCTCCCCCCCCCGTGTACATAGCATTATGTGTTGTCAGACTGTACTAATCTGTGTGGGACAAGTGACTGCTCACTGTGCGGACTACACACATTACTGTATTCAGAACAGAGTGCAGGCAGTGAGAGCCTCAGTAATGAGATCTATATCCTGCTTATGACACCATGGTTCTGAATGTAGATCGTTGCACTAACGTTATCAGCAGAAATATCTATTGTCTGCAAATAATGGACTTTCTACAGAATGGAAAGTGAGAAATTGATCTGCTGATTACAGGCTGTAGCATACTGTAAAGCTAGATGCAGACGTCCGTTAAACCCGGACATAAGCAGTCCGTGGTATTATGGGCTGGATTTAGTCTTTACAGCCGGAACGCATGGCGTCATTGGTTGCTATGACGCCATGCGCTCCCTGCCGCTGCTGCACTACAGTAATACACTGGTATGATTTATACCAGTGTATTACTATCCTGCAGCGGCGGCAGGGAGTGCACGGCGTCATAGCAACCAATGACGCCATGCGCTCCGGCTGTAAAGAACAAATCCAGCGCGCATTACCACGGACTGCTCACGTTCGGGTTTAACGGACGTCTGCATCTAGCCTAAGACTCACTCATGTTGTGGATTTGAATGAAATCTTACTACCAAGTTACTTGTAAGTTCCAGCAGCCTATATGTAAGTGGCTGCTAGCTATGCTATGTAACAGGATGTGGGGGTGGGGCTGTGCTATGTAACAGGATGTAGGGGCGGGGCAGCAGACCTGTGCTGGTGCATGTGAAATCAACTGGAACGCCCACAGATTCTCATAGGAGATGACAGCAGTCAGCAAAACTCATAGAAGAGCATTTCTGAGTGCATGTGAAGCAAAGTTGATACCAGTAAACTAACAAGTGCAATTTTATTATGTGCAGCATTACGGTAATATATGGGTTTATTGATTTTTAGTACACAAAGGTGTCCATAGCCTTTAACCCTTTCCTGACAGCGATTTTCTGTCTTCCAGGAGCCAAAACTTCAGTTGAGAGCTTTTTTTTTTTTTTTTGCAGGACAAGTTGCACTTTCTAATGTCATCATTTATTATTGCATGCAATGTTGTGGGAAGCTGGAAAAAAATGCAATTGTGCCATAGTTTTATGGGTTTTGTATTTTACAGAGTTCCCCATGCAGTAAAACTGACCTGTTCCCTTTATCCTCCTGGTCAGTGCGATTACAGAGATACCACATTTATATACACAGTCTTGTCACATTATTACGACCACCAGCTAGACGTGCTGGGAAATGCTCAAAGTCCTGGTGGGTTGTCACAGGTATCTGAAGCCATGCTGACTGCAGTCGTGGCGGGGTATTTGTTCTCTGATGTTCCGCGACTGATACTCCAACGTCCATTGGTTCAATGAAGCAGAAAACTTGACTCGTCGGAGAAGGCAACCCTTTGTGAATCAACAGCGGTCCAATTCTGATATTGCTCAAAAAATTGAAGCAGAGGTGCATTGACCATGCGTTTATTTTGGAACCCCATATGCAGTAGGGTTCAAGAACTGTTGTTTTAGACATATGTCTGGTAGCTGCCTGGTTCATTTTGGAGGTGAGCTGCTCGACTGTAGTGTCAGTCCTCCCTTGCAGACCTTCATAGTTGGCGTTCACCTCACATCAGTGGCACTTTGTGCTCCACAGTTTCCACGTCTTATTAACAATGGTGCCATTTGTCCACTCGCCATACACTTTTACCACCGCAGCACATATACAGTTCACAAACTGTGCAGTTTAAGAAATACTGCCGCTCCTGGGCTGAAGGCCAATAAACAACCCTTTTTGCAGCTCTGATAAATCTCCACGTTTACCCCTGACAGCAACGTGTTTTCTTTCATGAGCTACAGGCTTCTGGCGTTGAAAGTAGTCATAATAATGTGACTTGACTGTTTAGTTTTTCTTGTGGTCCAGGACACAAGGGGGGGTGAACTAGTGAGAGATGGAGCTCCCTCTGTGTAACTACATACCTGTTATTTTTGCTATTGGCTGTGTATTATAAGGGGTTATCTCTGATCCAAGCCATTATGGGCAGTTGTCGGCTTTAATGCCAGAAGCCACCACTGACCATGAGCCTGCCCCATAAAACAATTGCACGTCTGTGTCATGCATATACATAATGTTGTGCCAAGGGTTTAAATCGGTGTTCCCGAGTTTGGGGAGGTGCATAAGATATGGCAAATGTCTCCTTTTAATATTAACTATAGATTATATTTTTGGTAAAATGGAAGTAAATAAACTAGTGAAATAACTTGTTTTTTGTTTAATTTATCTAGTGTGCAGTCTGTTATATTGACTATGGAAATTCAGAAGTTTTAGCTAGATCCAGCATTGTTGAACTTCCTGAGGAATTACAGTCGCCACCTATTGCTCAAAAATATCGATTATGGGGGCTTCAGCTTCAGTCAGCTTCAGATATTGAACAGGTACATTGAACAATGCAAAAGGTGCTTTGTACCTTTATTTTTTATATATATATTTTTTATTACGATTTCCTATATCGGCACATACCACCATGACAGACATGAAATTACACTCTTGGCCTACAAGTGAATGGGGACTTATGGCTTCATTTGGTGTATGTGTCAGGAGCTTTTCTAGTGTATATGCTGATGTGTTAACCCAAACACAGTGTGAACTCTGGGAATTAATAAAATTGAGAATACTGAAATTCTGCTGTATTATAAACATGTTGGTAAATACTGTTCCTTATTTATAATGGATCTTTTTGTCTTGAGGGTCATCGTTCCATTAGTGGAAACTAAAACTGTTCTAATCGCACAGCAGGACGGTTACATCAGAACACTGAGCTTCGTTGAGCTTTAGCCTCTTCTCTGCTCTCCCTGGCAGTAATTATGATCCTGCATACAGAAAATTTTAAGATCTTCAGTGTCTGTAGGAATGGAGCTTGTGAAGAGACTGCTTAAATTCAGAGAGGGCAGACAACTGCAGTCTGTTTGGGGAATTAGAAAAAAAAGACAATTCAATTCGATCATTGTTTCATGGGTTTCGTTTTTATTGTACCACTGTGTTGTCAAAATGACACGTTACCGTTATTTTGTGATGCCAAATTTATGGAGTTTTTCTTATGTTTTAAGGGTCCGTACACACGTTTGCACTGACGTATATTATTTTTTGGCAGAAAACAATGGTAGGATAATCACATGTGGGTTTTTGGCCACCTGCGTGTTTTGCTACGTTTTTCTTGGCTTTTTTGCCAAGTGGTCCAGATTTGGTAATGTATCTGCGCCAAAAATCTGTCTAAAGTGGCACACTTTGGAGCATCTCGAATTTCTACAATTTTTTGTCTGTCATGCAGGGCTTAGAGGAAATTGAGTGGAGTGTCGAGGAAAAGGGGTAGGGACTAAGATGTGCCATTTTGCGCCAAATTTTTGGTGCAATTCGGGTGTAAAAATCTCTCTCAAAGTAAGCCAACCAGTAATTGGTAAAGTCTCAGAGAAAAGTGTCTATCTCTGCACCAGATTTATCATCTGTCTGAGTCCCAGTGATAAATCTGGTGCAGGCCTAGACAGCCTGTCTGAGTTTACTTCATCTTTAGTATTAGTAAATCTGGGCCAGTGTGCTTGCCCACTAGTGTTTTTTTCCCCTATAGAGAAGGAGATGGGAAAAGGCCTGAAAAAAAAATTTGAGTTCCAGCATGCTGCGTTAATGAAAAGCAAGAAAGAAAAAAAACTCCACCTAATTAACCCATAGGATACGGCGCTGGTATCAGGGTCACAAATCCCAGCTCCGTACAGCTACGGCGCTCTGATCGGGGGGTTCAGGAGCTGCCCCTGCCCGATCAGCTGCAGGGGTCTGGCAGTCACAGATAGCCGGACCCCTGCTGTATGCACCGGCATCAGTGAAAACACTGATGCCGGCGCATTACCCTTGCACTGCTGCGGTCAGCGCTGACCGCGGCATGTGTGGTGTGATGCAGGTTGGCCATGGGGTCCCGCGCTGCTGTGACGGGGACCTGATGGCAGGGAAGGCAGCCCGATGTCTTCTTTAGGCATCGTGGCTGCCTTCCGTGAGAGCCTGTGAGATCCAGCCCCCTGGATCTCAAGGCAGGAAGTTGTAAGTGTATTACAGTGACTAATACACTTACAGCCAATGCATTACAATACAGAAGTATTTTGATGCATTGTGAAAGGGATCAGACTCACAGAAGTTGAAGTCCTAGAGTGGGACAAAAAATAAAGTGAAAAAAAGAAAATTAAGTTTCAAGTACAAAAAAAAGTGTCCCTTTCCCAAAATAAAGTTAAAAAAAAGAGGAAAAAAAGAAAAGACATATTAGGTATTGCTGTGTCCGTATCGACAGACTTTATAAAAATATCACATGATCCACCCCATCAGGCGAACGCCGTAAAAAAAGTGTCAAAGCCATTTTCTGGGCACCTTGCCTCACAAAAAGTGTAATACCTAGTGATCAAAAAGTCTTATGTACCCCAAAATAGTACCAATCAAACAGTCATCTCATCCTGCAAAAAAAGAGACCCTACCTAAGATAATCAACCAAAAATGTTAAAAAAATAGGGTGTCTCAGAAAATGGCAACACAAAAACAAGATTTTATTCTGTTCAAAAATTATTTCACTGTGTAAAATTTAACAAAAATAAATTTGGTATTGCCGCGTCCGTAACAACCTGCTCTATAAAATATCGCATTATATGCCCCCTCAGGTGAATGCTGTAAAAAATATTTTAAACTATGCCAAAACAGCCATTTTCTGGTCCCCTTGCTTCACAAAAAGTGTAATACCAAGCAATTAAAAAGTCTTTTGTACTCCATAATGATACCAATCAAACAGACACCTCATCCCGCAAACAATGAGCCCCCACATAAGACAATCACTTAAAATAAAAACTAATGGCACCCATAAACCAATCCATCAAAATCTGTGCTGCAAAAGCCATATGGCACTCCTTCCGTTCTGAGTACTGCCATGTGCCCCCACTGCAGTTTACCACTACATATGGTGTGTTGCCGTATTCAGGAGAAGATGGGTAACAAATTATGCGGAGCCTGTTTTTCCTTTTACCGCTTGTGAAAATGAAAAATTTGGGGCTAAAGCAACATTTTATTGGAAGAAACAAAACTTTTCATTTTTACAGCCAAGTTTTTCCAAATTCCGTAAAACGCTTAGGGGGTCGGTGTGCTCAGTACCCCCCTTAATATATTCTTTAAGGGGTGTAGTTTCCAAAATGGGGTCACTTTTTGAGGGTTTCCATTGTAGGGGTACGTTAGTGTCTTTTCAAATACAAAATGGTGCCTAAAACCATTCTAGCGAAATCTGCCTCCAAAATCCATATGGTGCTACTTTCCTTCTGACCACTGCCACGTGCCCATAGAGCAGTTTACCGCAACATATGGGGTAATTCTGTAAACTGCAGAATCAGAGTAATATATATTAAGTTTTATTTTGCTGTTAACCCTTGCTGTGTTGCAAGAAAAAATTGATTAACATAAAAAAATCTGTTGTGGAACACCTCAAGGGTTAAGAAAGTTTGAAACATCAGTTTTGAATTATTTGAGGGGTGCAGTTTGTAAAATGGGTTCATTTATGGGTGGTTTCCATTACGTAAGCCCCTCAAAATCACTTTATAACTGAAATGGTGCTAAAAAAATTGGCTTTGGAAATTTTGTTGAAAATTTAAAATAGCTTCTAAACTTCTAAGCCTTCTAATGTCCTGAAAAAATAAAATGACATTTACAAAATTATGCCAACATAAAGCAGACATATGAGATATGGGAATGTTGATTGATAACCATTTTGGAGTATTACTGTCGGTCTTAGTAGAGAAATTAAAATTTAGAAAATTTTAAATTTTTCCCATATCATCACCATGACGGCCACACAGGAGATTGACCCATGACCCCTGTGGGCGCAGGAACAGAGAAGAGGTTAAATTTCCCCCTCCCACCACCTCACCTCAGTGTTCCTGTCCCCACTGTGGCCAGGTCAGAGAAGAGTCTTCCTGCGGGCCGGCAGGAAGATGAGGAGGGGGTGTACATTTATGCCCTACATCTTTTATTATTTTGCTCATCACCAGGAGGGTCCGAGGTCGGTCTCCTGGCTTACCTGAAGCTCCTGTGGGAGCTCCCCCAGTCCGCCGGCGGCCGCGTGCTTATGCTGGGCTGGGGAGTATCGGAAGGACTCGCTCTGGCTGGCTGGAGCCTGCTCCCGGGCCGCATCTTCATCCTCCTCCTCCCCGGTGGGACGAGCTGTGTAGCGGCCGGCGTGTATGCACGCCGACGTCGGGGGCGGACGCTTCAGCAGAGGTCACTTCCGGGTCCGATCACGTGACGTAACCCGGAAGTACAAGCGCAGAAGGCAGAGAAGTTTGAATAAGAGGCGGCAATGCCACGGGGAAGCTGATCTGAGGTCTGTAGATACTGGCTGGTGAGTTTTTTTTCACTGCTTCAGCATGTCAGGTCCCGATGCACAAACTACTATGGAGCTTGATGCTTCCTCTCTGCCTCCTGTAAGTAACCCCTGGGGGGTCCTGGTCTTTTTCAATTATCAGTGCTGGATTGCAAAAAGTTTACTAATGCCTCCTTTCCATATCTGTGTATTGCAGGCTAAAGAGGCCCAAAAAAAGGTTAAAAAACCTCCACGCTGCGTGTCTTGCTCTAAAAGACTGCCTGACGGATATGGAAAGAAACTGTGTAAAGAATGTATTTCGGATGTAATCAGGCAGGAACAACCCTCCCTTATGGACAGTATTAGATGCGTAGTCCAGGAGGAACTTAGGGCTGCTAAATCTGCCCCTTCTGATTTCCAGGGTCAGCCATCTCATAAGCGTCCTCACTCTAGAGGATGCAGACGATAGAGCCTCTACTTCCATACATTTTTTTTGCCTTCCTCTGGATCAACTTGTAGGAAACAGGCCGAACTGGATGGACAAATGTCTTTTTTCGGTCTTATATACTATGTTACTATGTTACTATTGGGAAGGTGATTCCTCTCTCTCGGAGAAGGAGATCTATGAGAGCAACAAAAATTCTATTTTTCCTCAGAGGAGATGGGTAACCTGTTGAAAGCAGTCAGAGCGACTATGGGGATTGAAGAAACCCCAAAGTCTCTATCTATTCACGATGAAATGTTTGGGAGCCTAAGACTGAAAAGATCCAAGGTTTTTCCCATAAATGAAAATATAAAAGAAATGATTCTGGAAGAGTGGTCAGAACCAGAAAAAAGGCTTGGAGTTTCAAAGGAATTCAAAAACCGTTTATTGTTCGATCGGTCCCAGTCAAAATTATTTGATGAGACCCCTAAGGTCGACGTGCAGGTCGCAAAGCTTAATAAGAAAACTTCCCTGCTGTTTTGAGGATGCCGCTCAATTGAGGGATTCTATGGAGCGTAAAGCTGATGCCCTGTTAAGAAAATCCTGGGAGGCCTCGATGTATAACGTTAAAACTAATCCTCCAGTCCATCCCGCTTCTTAAATCAGCCACAGGTTATCTTGCGTACGCTTCAGCAGAATCGATTAGATTCGGTGCTAAAGAGGCTGGACTCTCCAATGCGGCTCGTCGAGCTTTGTGGATGAAGTCCTGGTCGGGTGACAGAATTTCCAAACAAAAGTTAGTTTCTATTCCCTTTTCTGGGGAATATTTATTTGGACCGGTTCTAGATAAAATACTAGAAAAAGCGGCGGATAGAAAAAAGGGATTCCCAGAGGAAAGATCCTACAGAAGGAACCAGTCCTTTCGGTCTTATGGGGGACAAAGTAGGGCTGGTAGAGGAAAAGGCAAGTCTGGGAGGTGGTCCTATCCCAAGGGGGGTAGAGGAAGAGGTTTCCTGCTTAAACCCCAATCAAAATCTGAGGAGAAACAATAACGCCATTGTTGGGGGGAGACTAAAGGATTTCCTGGGCTCATGGGAACTCACAACAAAGAACCAGTGGGCCTTGGACATCATTCGGTCTGGTTTCAAGATCGAGTTTACCTCGCTACCCCCTCCCAGATTCGTTGTAACAAAGTTGCCCTCCAGATCCTCCAGCCTCAATATTTATCAAGGATTCCAGGATCTGGTAAAGAAAGGAGCAGTGGTTCCAGTTCCCAGGTCGCAAGAAGGTCAGGGGTACTATTCGACACTATTTTTAGTAAAAAAAGGAGGGCGACTTTCGAAGTATCATAAACCTGAAACAGCTGAACAAATTTATTCTTTACAGGAAGTTCAAGATGGAGTCTCTGAAGTCAATTGTACCCCTGATAAAAATAGCAGCATTCATATGTTCGGTAGACCTAAAAGATGCCTACTTTCATGTCCCGATTCACCCGAATCACCAGAAGTATCTGAGGTTTGCGGTCAAGGACCCCCACAATCAAATTCTTCACTACCAGTTCATAGCGCTACCCTTCGGGATTTCAGCCGCACCAAGGCTTTTTACCAAACTAATTGCGGAAATGGTAGCACCACTCAGAGAGAGAGGACTAAACATAGTCCCGTACTTGGACGATTTCATAATTATAGCAGACTCAAGGGAGCTTCTGCTTTCGGACTTACAAATATTTTTATCCCATCTGTCAGCACTGGGATGGATCGTGAACGAACCCAAATCTATGATGGTACCATCTACGAAGGTGGAATTTTAAGGGGTTGTACTAGACTCCATAGCACAATTGACCTTCCTACCACAGACCAAGATTCGGTCCCTGATAGGCAAAGTGAGACAATTTCAACACCGGAAGAGATGCTCAATAAGAGAAGCAATGGGCCTTCTCGGCCTGCTAACCCTCCTGCATTCCCTCAGTAGAGTGGGCACAGGCTCATTGTCGAGTGATACAAAACTGGCTATTGTCCCAATGGAACAAAAAGGGGAAGCTCTCTAGATTCCCGCCTTTGGATTCCAGGGGCAGTGAAGATCTCTCTCTTGGTGGACAAAAGAGAAGAACCTTTCCCAGGGAGTTCTTTGGTTTCGATCACCATTAATTACAATCTCCACGAATGCCAGCAAGACTGGATGGGGAGCGAAGATCGACAAGCACTACCTCCAGGGAACTTGGAAGAATCACATATCTGTTCAGTCTTCAAACTTCCGAGAACTATATGCAGTGAGAAAAGCTCTATCAGCCAGGCAGCTAGTAGGAAAACAGCACGTAAAAGTTCTCTCGGACTACATGACGGTGGTCTCCTATCTGAAACACCATGGAGGTACTCGATCAGGGAAGCTCCAAGCCATCTCAGAGGAAATTTTCTCCTTTGCCGAAGAAGAACTAAAATCCATCTCAGCAGTACATCTAAAAGGGTCCCTAAATGTAGTGGCGGACATTCTAAGCAGACAAAAAATAGATCATACAGAGTGGGTTCTAAACCAAGAGGTCTTCAACTTGATAACCCAGAAATGGGGTCTTCCCACAATAGACCTTTTTGCGACCAGGAAGAACACGAAACTGAAGATATTCTGCTCCCTAGACAGGGGAGACCATCCCTGGAGGATAGATGCCCTATCTCTGAAATGGTGCTGGGATCTGGCATACGCATTTCCTCCAATGCCTCTTATTCCGAGGATCATTCAGAAAATTCTAGACGGAAGGACTACGGTAATATTGATCACCCCGTTCTGGCCCAAGAGGAGTTGGTTTGCTCCGCTCCTGAGACTAGCGATAGACGAACCAATGAGACTCCCTCTCAGGGAAAACATCCTATTCCAGGGTCCCTTACTACACCCTCACCTGGAATTCTTGAAGCTCACGGCCTGGATCCTGAGGTCTCCATCTTAAAATCCCAGGGCCTGTCTGACAAAGTCATAGCCACCTTAAGATGTTCTAGGAAAAAAGTGACTTCTGTGATCTACTTGAAAATTTGGAAAAGGTTCTGCTCATGGTTAGGTGAGAAAAATCCAAACCTGAGAGGGCCCAACATTCAAAAAATCTTGGATTTCCTACAAAATGGACTTGAGCTAGGTCTCTCTCCAGCTACCTTAAAGGTCCAGATATCAGCCTTAAGTGCCTTTTTGACGCCCACCTGGCAGACCACCGTTGGATTAAGCGGTTTATTAGAGCTGCCCACAGACTCAAACCAACCCTGAGATCCCGCACTCCAACATGGGACCTGAACCTAGTTCTCAATAATCTTACGTGCCCACCGTTTGAGCCTTTAGACGACTGTGCGATTAAACTGCTTTCGTTCAAAACTGCTTTCCTTATCGCAATCACTTCGGCTAAGAGGCTAGGAGAGATTCAAGCTCTCTCTATTCGGGAACCATACCTTTCTGTTACGGAAGATAAGGTAGTGCTAAAGTTAGACCCAGCTTTCCTGCCAAAAGTAGTGTCAAATCGAAACAGAGGCCAAGAGATTATTCTTCCATCCTTTTGCAATAACCCTAGGAATCAGGATGAAGAGAAATGTCATTCCTTAGACGTCAGACGAACGGTCCTGAGATACTTGGATGCCACCAAAAAATTTAGGAAGTCAGATAGCCTGCTTGTCCAGTTTTCAGGGAAGAATAAGGGTTCCAAGGTCTCAAAATCCTCCATTGCAAGGTGGATTAAGGGGACTATTACACTATGCTATAAAAACCAAAATATGGACCCGCCATCAAACATTAGGGCACATTCTACGAGGGCCATCTCCACTACGTTTGCAGAAAAAGCAGGGGCTTCTCTGGAAGACATATGCGGGGCTGCCTCATGATCTAGCATTCACACATTTGTGAAACATTACCGCTTGGACTTATCTGGAACCTCTAGCCTTTCTTTTGGTCGGAAGGTTCTTCAGGCGGTTGCCCCCCCCATATGAAGTAATTTTATAACTCTCCTGTGTGGCCGTCATGGTGATGATATGGGAAAACCGGAATTAGACTTACCGGTAATTCAGTTTCCATGAAATTACCATGACGGCCCATATATTCCCTCCCCTTTTGTACTGTTTCTTCTTTCTCCAAGTATAAAGTAATACGGGAGAAGGAAAAAAAAAAAACTAAAACTATATTTGTTTTGGCACTGATTGTCTTTGGAAGCACTGAGGTGTGGTGGTGGGAGGGGGCAATTTAACCTTTTCTCTGTTCCTGCCCCCACAGGGGTCATGGGTCAATCTCCTGTGTGGCCGTCATGGTGATTTCATGGAAACTGAATTACCGGTAAGTCTAATTCCGGGTTTCCCAGTTGGGGAAAACGGTTTATCGCGTCTTATGGGGCGAATACTAATGAGCACTTACATTATGGAAGTGCAAATTAGTACAGGAAGACCGGGAAGCAGTGAATGCAGTGCTCTGTACCGACCACGACACAGTGCTTGACAGGCGGCGTCTGGAGCAGGAGAAGTAAGTTGATTTTTAAAAAATGTTTTTATATATGATCTGAGCATGGGGGTCATTCACATGGCGGTCTATTCTGAAGTCTGATTGGGGGACAGATTTACAATCGGGGTCTGAAGGGGGTGTGAGCTGACATCTAATGAAAAATACATTTTTTTTTTCTTATTTTCGTCCTCTAAAGCCTAGGTGCGTCTTATAGGGTGAAAAAGAAAGTGTGAAAGCAGCCGGGAAAAGAAAAAAAAAAAATATATATATATATATATATATATATATATATATATATATTGCTTAGCTTTTATTGATCTCAATTTGGGTCATGTATGCTTTTAACAATTTTAATTCTATTTTATTGGTACATGAACAGGATTTATGTTTTAACAGTTTGGTCATTTTCAGATGTAACGATACCAGTTTTGTTTATTTTCTATATGCCTCCACAATGGCACCAGTTGAAGGTTATCCCACCTTCCTGGGACAGGAGACAACTTGGAGACCAATTAATTTAAAAGCCTCCTCCATTTGTTTTCTGTCCCCTGGACGGCTGGAGACATACGGCAGCAGAGAAATCGTCTGTTTTTTATGCTTTTAAAATCGCACAGCCTGTGGGTTTGTATTCCCTGAGCATTGTGCAGGAGGGCTGTCACAGAGCACAGGAGGCATATGGGCAGCTGTGTGTTCCCTACCTGTTGCTTCTGCTTAAATTATGTGGAGATGGGCAGCCTTGGGCCCTGCCACCGCTTGGGTAAAGTGTTTCGGCAGGAAGGATCGATGATTAACTCTTAAGTGAATCTTTGGGTCGAATTTTCCCTATTTCATGGCAGCAGGAAGGTGCACTGCGGGCGAGCGCCACGCGCTGTGTCCTGACGTCACATGTTGTGCGTTGGGGTGTACGGTGTCATCATGTGTCTCGCCGTAACCCGGAAATGGAGAGTACAAGCTGGGCAACATGAGGAGGCCTGCCAAGTCAGTGTTCTGGATCTGCAGACGCCAAGTTTCTCCCCTCCGATGCTGACTCTGCCAAGAAGAGTGTGGATCCTTCTAGGGCTCTCAGCCCGGAAAGCGTTTTCCCTCCTCTTCTTTTTTTGACTTGGGCCTGTGCACTGGTTGAAAGTAGTGAGGGCCAGAGGGAGTTTTCTCTTTTTTTTTTTTTTTTTGCTATTCTTGGTAGAGGCTCTCTTGTTTCTCTAATTTTGAAGCTACTTATTTTTATTTCTTTCAGGGCAAAGGTGCCTGTAAAACTGGAGAGCTTTCACTAAAAAACAAAAAATGTGCTCTTTGTCGAAGATGATTGTCATTGTCCTATAAAAAGCAATTAAGCATTAAATTACAGGAAAAGTGGTTTCAGAAGAAGCTCCCTCTTGATAACCTTAGATCCCTTATTAAAGAAGTATGCTCATCTATAGACGCAAATAGATGAGGATATAGAGCTAGACTAAGGTGAAATATCCAATGATTCGGGACAACCGCTATGTGCTATTGAAGAAACTGATTCTCTGTTAAAAACAGTATGTGCTACCATTAATATTGAAGATCCTAAGGAGACGCATTCAATTCAAGATCAGTTATTTAGAGGTCCTCTCTTTGCTGAAAAAAGAACTGGGATTTCAGTTATTCAAAATAAAATATGCATTCGATGAGCAAGATTCTAGTTTATGGGATAAAACCCATAGAGTGGACGCTCCTGTGGCAAGGATCTCATTGCCATTTGAAGATGTGGGTCTATTGAGAGAACCTGTGGTTAAAATCCTGGGAGCCAAATATGGCTATTTTGAGACCAGGAATTGCTGTGACTTACACAGCTAGGACCCTATCTCTTTGGTTGTCTCAGCTAGAAGAGCAATTAACTTACCTCTTAAGGACACGGCCATATTTCACCTTAAGGACCAGGCCATTTTTTTGCAAATCTGACCAGTGTCTCTTTATGTGCGAATAACTTTAAAATGCTTTTACTTACCCAGGCCATTCTGAGATTTTTTTTTCCGTCACATATTGTACTTTATGACACTGGTAAAATGGAGTCAAAAAAAATCATTTTTATTTATAAAAAAATACCAAATTTGCCATGTTCCAAGTTTCAATTTCTCTATTTCTATAATACATAGTAATACCTCTAAAAATAGTTATTACTTTACATTCCCCACATGTCTACTTCATGTTTGGATTATTTTGGGAATGCCATTTAATTTTGGGGACATTACAAGGCTTAGAAGTTAAGAAGCAAATCTTGAAATTTTTCAGAAATTTTCCAAAACCCACTTTTTAAGGACCAGTTCAGGTCTGAAGTCACTTTGTGAGGCTTAAATAAAATCACCCAAAAATGACCCCATTCTAGAAACTACACCCCTTAAGGTATTTCAAAACTGATTTTACAAACGTCGTTAACCCTTTAGGTGCTCCACAAGAGTTAATGGCAAATGGAGAGAAAATTTCAGAATTGCGATTTTATTTATTTTTATTTTTTTTGGCAAATTTTCTATTTTAATCCATTTTAATCTATTTTAAGCCAAACAAAACTCAATATTTACTGCCCTGATTCTGTAGTTTGCAGAAACACCCCATATGTCGTAAACTGCTGTATGGCCAAACGGTAGGGCACAGATGGAAGAAGACGCCATATGGTTTTTGGAAGGTAGATTTTACTGGAGTGGTTTTTAGACACCATGTCCCAATTAAAGCCCCCCTGATGCACCCCTACAGTAGAAACTCCAAAAAAGTGACCAAATTTTGGAAACTACGGGATAAGGTGGCAGTTTTGTTGGTACTATTTTAGGGTAAATATGATTTTTGGTTGCTCTATATTACACTTTTTTTTGAGGCTAGGTAACAAAAAATTTAAATTATAAAATTTCATCTCCATTTGCCAATAACTCTTATGGAACACCTAAAGGGTTAACAAAGTTTGTAAAATCAGTTTTGAATACCTTGAGTGTAGTTTCTTGGATGGAGTCACTTTTTTGGAGTTTCTACTCTAGGGGTGCATCAGGCGGCCTTCGAATGGGACATGGTGTCAAAAAACCAGTCCAGCAAAATCTGCCTCCCAAAAACCATATGGCGTTCGATTCTTCTGCGCCCTGCTGTGTGTCCGTACAGCAGTTTGACCACATATCGGGTGTTTCTGCAAACTACAGAATCAGGGCAATAAATACTGAGTTTTATTTGGCTGTTAACCCTTGCTTTGTTACTGGAAAAATGGATTAAAATGGAAAATTTGCAAAGAAAAAGCTGTTTTGGGACAGTTCTTTTATTTTTTATTTACATCGTTGATCTGACAGGTGAGATCGTGTGCTATTTCTATAGAGCAGGTTGTTACGGATGCGACAATACCAAATATGACTACTTTTTAGGTGGTTTTGTTTCAGTTTTACATAATAAAGCATTTTTTTTAAAAATGAGGTTTTTTTTTGTGTCTCCACATTCTGAAAGCCATATTTTATTTTTTTGGGTGACTCATGTAGGGGCTAATTTTTTGCGGGATGAGATGTCGGTTTAATTGGCACTATTTTGGGGTGCATATGACATTTTGGTCGCTTGCTATTACACTTTTTGTAATGTAAGGTGACAAAAATGGCTTTTGACACCGTATTTATATAATTTTTTTTGCTGTGTTCACCTGAGGGGTTAGGTCATGTGTTATTATAGAGCAGGTTGTTACGGACACGGTGATACCTAATATGTATACTTTTTTATTTATTTGTTTTACACAATAATATCTTTTAAACAAACAAAAAAATGTTTTAATGTCTCCATAGTCTGAGAGCAATATTTTTATTTTATTTTTATTTGGGCGATTGTCCTGTGTAAGGTATCATTTTTTGCGGGATGAGATGACGGTTTGAATGGCACTATTTTGGGAGGCATATAACCTTTTGATCGCTTGCTATTACACTTTTTGTGATGTGAGGTGACATGTTTTTTTAACACTGTTTTTTTATTCAATTTATTTTTATGCTATTTACCTGAGGGGTTAGATCATGTTATTTTTATAGAGCAGGTTTTTACGGACGCGGTGATACCTAAATATGTATTCTTTTTTAAATGTATTTTACTTTAACACAATAACAGCATTTAAAAAAAAAAAAAATCATGTTTTAGTGTCTCCATAGTCTGAGAGCCATATTTTTTTTTTTTTTTGGGCGATTGTTCTATGTAGGGGCTTATTTTTTGCGCCTATTATATTTTAGGCATTTTGAAGTTTCTGATCCCGACGGTCATGGACCGTGAGGAGACCTGCGGTTTGCAGCGATCGCTGATACGGGGGGGCGGGTCACAGAACCCCCCTCGGCATTGTATCAAGGTACCTGCTGAATGATTACGTCATATGTCCTTAATAGGTTAAGGTACCCCAAAAGACATTGCATCCTTACCAGTTTTGAAACAAGCTTTAAACTTCATTGAGGACGCTTCAGCTTATGTAGTAAGACTAAGCAAGATCTGCTGCTCTATCTAATGCAGTCTGAAGAACGATCTGGTTAAGGTCATAGTCTGGAGAGACAACATCTAAAAATAGGTTGTGTAGCTTTCCTTGTCAAGGTGAAACTATTTGGACCTGTTTTAGCCGACTTTGTGGAAAAGGCATCAGACAGGAAAAAAGGGTTTCCTATGGAGTCAAGATATTTTCACCAATGACGTTCCATTCAAATGCAGAGATGTAGTAAACCTGACCAGAAGAAAAAAGAAAGTACTTTGGGTAGGCAACATTCAAAAGGTAAAGGAAGAGGTTTCCTATTTAACCAAAACAAGCCCACCAGACAACCTAACCCATGATTTCAGGTGGGAGGAAGACTAAAAATTTACATTACTGCCTGGGAAAAAAATATCATCTTTCCCCTGGATTTTGTCACTAATTTGGTATGAATACAAAATAAAATTCAACGCCCTTCCACCAGAAAGCTTGATTCAAGGGAAACAACAACTCTTAGAAGCTCAGATTTTGCTCCTATTTTAGAAAAATGTTCTAGTACAGGTTCCAATGCATCAAGAAGGAAAAGGCTTTTACTCTCCCATGTTCCTGGTGAAGCCCACAGGGCAATAATAGAGTAACTAAACTTTTGAATAAAAGTTAATAAGATTTCTCTAATGCCATAGTAACACTGTTTCTAATATACTTTATTAATGCTTTTAGTATTTTTATTACACTCCCCACCCCCTTTTCACTGTGCACTTAAAATCTACTTTTCTGTACACCACTGACTTCTATGGAGTTTACATTTTTTCAATGGGGCTGCAGCGCAGGAAGTACGGGCAGGAGCGCATATTGCTGCTCCTGCCTGTGCCCCCCAGAGGTTTATTAACTCCTGGCATAGCACATAGCACACATCAAAAATACAAAAAGCATTATTAAAGTATATTAGAAAAAGTGTTACTATGGCATTAGGAACATCTTATTAAAATTGTATGCAAAAGTTTAGTTACTCTTTAAAACCTTTGAATAAATTGGTACGCTACAAGACGTTGAAAGTGAAATCAGCGATACATCCCTTGGTTCCAAGAATTTTTACGAAGATCACAGCGGAAGTCTCATCATCTCCGTCAGCGGGGTATATTATTCATACCTTACACTTCCTATCAGTAGCCCAATCAGAACATAAACATGTTCTTGGGACCCTTAGGGTGCATGATAAATGTAGGAAAGTCAGATCTTTACCCAAGCAGGCAGAATATCTTTTTAGGAATCAAACTAGATTCTTATCTTATGATGTCCTTTCTACCTCAGGAAAAGAAACAAACTTTGGTGGAGAAAGTTTATACAGACAAAAAGGGTCTCTCTAAGGGACATTATGCCGATTCTAGGTCTACTAACTGCAACCGTCCCAGCAGTGATGCAGGCTCATATCAGGATTCTTCAATCTTTTATTCTTTCATCTTGGAACAAAAGTCATTTTTCTCTAGACAAAAAAAGTGGTCCATCCTCAGTTGGTAAAACGATCCATGTGGTGATAGCTCAAGAACTTAGACCAGGGAGTTTCATGGCGTCAAACAAATCCGATCCTAACCTCGTACGCGAGTGGCTCAGGATAGGGATTCTGGAATCAGACCATTACTTAATCATCATCAAACGTAAAAGAACGAACGGAAGTCCTAATAGCTGTAAAAGGGTTTCTTCCTAATCTGAACGTGAAAATCTTGTCAGGCAATGTAACTACAGTGGTCTACAAGTAGGGAGGAACAATTTGCAAAATGCTATCCTCGTGGCATCCCAGATCTTCAGGTTGGCTGAGAATCATCTGTTATCAATGTCAGCAGTTCACTTAAAAAGGAAACAGATTTTACTAGCAGACTTCCTGAGCAGACAGACTCTCTAGGAAGGAGAATGGTCACTAAACAGACTATATTCAATCAGATATGCAAAATATGGTGGATTCCAGTGTTGGATCTCTTTGCGTCAAAAACCAACAAAAAAGATCAGTTCTGTTTGCTATATCATCAGGACAATCCTTTCATGGTGGATGCCTTTCCAGCACCTTGGCCAAATGGCCTTTTGTATGCATTCCCTCCATTATCCCAAGAACATTGGCAGAAGTAGCAGAGGAGAACAGCTATGTGATTCTAGTGGCCCCTTACTGGCCCAAGAGAACTTGGTTTCCTTTCTTTCTCCAGTTGTCGAAAGGAAACTGTTGGCGTCTCCCTCAAGTTCCATATCTGTTGCTAAAAGTTCTTGCAGTACACCCTAATGTTCTACATCTGCTTGGATTCTGAATGAGCCGTCCTGAAAACAAGCAGCCTTTCTGATACAATTGTTACTACTCTTTTAAACAGAAGAAATCCATTAACATGTAAAATATATAACAGAACCTGGAGGGCCTTCCTTCAATTTTCAAATTGTTCATGGGATCCCTTCGTGGCACTGGATGTAAAGAATAATTTGGATTTCCTTTAAAAAAAAAAAGGCTTGGATATGGAATTTATAGTAAGTACTTTAAAGGTCCAGCTAGCTGTCCGCTCAGCATTTTGGGGGTTTAAGGTAGCGGAAGTAGATGGTTAAAAGGTTTATTAAAGGCGCTTCTAGAATCAGACCATCTTTTCACTCTACCGTAGTGGGATCTTAATTTTGTTCTGTCAGGTTCAAAGGGATGATCTAATAATCCTATCAGTGACATTTCCCTAAAATTACTCTCTTTTGAAAATGGCCTTTTTTAGTCGCCATAACTACGGACAAAAGAGTAGGAGAAATCCAAGCCTTTTCTTGGACACCTTCTTACTTGGCTAACCTGGAAGATAAGGTTTTTTTTAAAACATACTTCTTCCTTTTTACCAAAGGTATTCTCTAAATTCCATTGCCAACAGGAAGTCTCGCTGTCTTTTTTTTGTGATCAAGAGGTATCTACAAAAGAATCTAGTGTCCACAATCTAGATATCCGGAGATGTGTTCTGCAATATCTGCAAACCACTGAGGCGTTCAGAAGGTCAGACCATTTGTCCAATTTTAGGGTCCAAATAAAGGTCAAGCGGCAAGAAAAATAACTAATGCTCGTTGGATAAAAATGACTATTACTATGGCTTGCTCGTCAAAAGGTGTCAGTATTCCGGAAGGTTTAAAGGCTTATTCTACAATAGCATTGTTGACTTCCTGGGCAGAGGGAGCCCCTGCATCCTTAGATCAAATATGCAAAGTGGGCTAGTCCTTCTACCGTTTTCAGACACTATAAATTAGACGTGACTTCTAACAGGGACTTATCTTTTGGACAAAAAGTCCTAACTGCAGTAGGGCTGCAGTAAACGATTATATTAGAAATCGAGTATTCTATTGTTTTTTTGTTTTTTTACGATTAATCAAGTAATCTAATAAGAAAAAATGAATTAATAGACTGTTTTCCTTTATAAAAACTCATCAGACACCCTGCCATCAGTCCTTAACACCGTTTGTTCTCCCCAGTGCCATCAGCTCCGCTGCCCCCCCAGTGCCATCAAGGCATAAGCTGTGGAGCAGCATTATGCCTGGTAGATGCCAGCTACCACAATAGGCTGCATAACCTGCATACTGCTGTAAACTGGCACTGAGCCCTGATCCCACATGTACAACAGAAAGCCAGGACATAAAGTGCCACCTAGGCTGTAAGGCTTGCCCCCTCCTCTGCACTAGTGTGACCTGTCATGCCATCCTCCAGTGCCAGCACATGGTACCAACAGTGGCTAGCATCACCTGTTACACCAGCCCCGCTCCTCACCTCCTTGATCTTGTCCTGCTTCTACTTGACATCCAGATCCCCAGCCTCCTTGCCTACTATTCAGATATGCTCTTTGAAGGGACGGGAATTTAACCTGTGCGCGGCTGTGTCCCTGCCCTGCGCCCGCAGCCGGTCATTGTCCTTCTGGAGCTCACCCCTTGATCTGCTTAGGTGGCCGATTCAGCGTGTCCTTGGCTACCTGCAGCGCCCTCCCATGTTCTTCCCGGATCCGGGCGGGGGGCGAGGCGACGTCCGTCCTCTTCATCCTGCAGCCCAGGACCAAAGGGGGTGTGCGGCCGAGGAGGCTGCTGGTAGAACACTGCACAGTGAAAGGTAGCAGACCGGCAAAGTTTCCCTCAGCGGACTGCAGCAAGGTACGGGCCGGCAGGGGACCATGGAGCAGTGAGTTAGCAAGCGCTTTACTCCTACTCCGTGGTCACATGACACAAACGAATCCTCGATGCAAAAAATTTCCATCGAGGATTTTTTGTGTCGAATTACTCGATTCAATTGAGTAATCGTTTCAGCCCTAATATGCAGTAGTCCTAAAATTCCAGGACTTAGAGGTTGTGCAGGAATTTATATTGATGATCTATCTTTCGGATAGGTCATAAATATCTGATCGGTGGGAGTCCGACACCTAGCAGCTGTTTGAAGAGGAGGCGGCACTCCATGCAAAAGCTGCTTCCTCTTCATTACTCTACCTACATTGTCTCCCTTGCAGTGGTGGCGTAATGTAATTACAAGTACTCGCTCCTTTCAAGTCAATACCACTGCACTTCCGAGGCGACAGGCAGTGTAAGGTAGAGGAAGTAGCGAATGCAATGAGTGCTGCCTCCTCTTAAAACAGCTGATCAGCCTTCAAATAGCTTATGCTGAGGATACGTCATCAATATAACACCCCTGCGCAACCCCTTTAATAGGAACTTAAAGGCGTATTCCGGTAGTAAGACAATATTCCATATCCCCTGTCCTACTGCTGGGACCCCCACCGTTCATGATAATAAGGACTTTCTAATGAATGGAGCAGCAGGTCGAGCTATATGTTTTCTACGTATTCCGCTATTCACACTGTGTTTGCCTGTACATTTGGCATTTATACAAGCTGGAAAATGCTTACTGCATTTATGCCAACCATTTACATAGACGACTATGGACTCAACTTGTGTCTCTATTGAAGGACGTAGTTGATGCTTTTTCTGCCAGCTATTTTATACTGTGATAGCTTAAAGGGGTTATCCTGGTTAGCACTCCAGGTGTGGTAAGAATAAAACTCCCAAGATGTACACTTGCTTGGCTGTTCCCAGAACTCCTTAGAAGTGAATGGAGCATGCTGGGAGTTGTAGTTTCACCACAGCTGGTGTGGCGGGGGTTAGCCATCACTGCTTTAGTCTAATTTCACATGAACAAGTTTTCCGTCTGGATGCAAAGTGTGCTGTGAGTGCATAGCATTCGCGCTGAATCCTGAAGCTTTCGTTTCAGTGGGTCTGTGTACATAAGCGTCATTTATCACTGATCATCTTTGCGTTCAGGAAAAATCGCAGCATGTTCTATATTGTGTGTTTTTCACACAGCCCTGACTCCATCGAAGTGAATGGGACTTGTTTGCAAAACGGAAGGCATCCGGATGCAGTGCGTTGTTCAGTGACTGTCACTAGCAGATGTAGATGGTTACTCTTTCATCTTTCTTCACGCGTGTGAAAAATGTATGCAGTCCGGTTGGAAAGAATGCACAACTGAACGCAATTGCAGGAAAAAACTTTCATGTAAAACCACCATTTTTTCCTTGAACGGATCTTGACACAATCCATATTGTTTGTGTGAAAGAGGCTTTATACATGAAATAAAATTTTTGGTCAGTTTTTTTTCACGTACATTCTATTTTCCTCTCTGGTAGCGCCCCCTTCCCTGTATCCTTCTGGCCCACCTTCTTCTGCATTTATTGGTGTACTAACATGACAGTAGCTTCTTCTCCCCTTAGTGCTTGTGTAGTGATCTCATAGAGAAGAAGCTGAGGTGATTTGGGCACATTTCATTCATTTATTCCTACTTCTAATTTCCTAGCAATGTATAGCTATAGCACTCTAGGCAGTGGAGAAGGAAATGGGGGGCATTGTATGCCATATGAATATCTGGGGGCTATATGTAAGTTACTGTTTTCTGTGCAGGGGAAGAGGTGGCAGTTTCCTGTGACCCTTCCCTTACTGCTGATGCCCGGGAGATAAGGATCGAGCAGTCTGGCAGCAGTTTTCTCCCCTCACCCCATGCACTAATTTGACTGAGCATAAATATGTAAGGGAGCATCGAGAGGGATCACAGTTCGGGAACGATCATTTTATGTGTACCCCAGCTTTAGTGTTGATGTAACAGAATTAGGGGACGCATACTTGTGAGGTCCAAATGCAGGCGAGTAGCGTTTTACAGATACTTTTATCTAACCGATTTGTGGCCACTATACTTTGTAATAAAGCAGAACAAAAGAATTATTGGGAATGGTTTCCTGATTTCTCAATAATGACATGTTTTTATGTAGTAAAGCTCCTTGATAATGGTGTCATTTTTTTCCCCTTTTAACTTTGTTCTTTTATTAGGGCTTAAAATTTCTGTCCCAGTTGATAAGCGACAAGCAGGTGTCTGTGCAGCAAAAGGCGGTCTACAAAGATGGCACTGTTGTTGTCCAGGTGTCGCATGATAATCTTGACATAGGAGAAGAAGTTGCTAAAAAGGGCTTTGCTGTGAGATCTCGACTAATTAGCTCTCCAAACGGTGCTTTGGGAACAACGGATGCCCCAGCACACGAGATAAAGCTACGATTCCCATGGCAAGGACGGAATGTGGAAAGGCTTCCGATGCGTGAACCAAAATCTTTACCTGTGTTTAACCAATGTAACAGTGACCCAAACAAGGATAATTTTGGGAAGAATAATTTTCAAGCCCCAAGGTAGGCGCATTTCTTTTGTGGTTTCTGTATGCTCTCCCTTTTCTCTCCTTACTAGTTACTAGTAATGCTGGTTAGCGATTATCTGGTGGTGTAAATGCGCCGCTGCTTCCCCGATGAACGAGCAAAACGCTCTTTCATAGGCTAATTGTATCGTTTGTGCAGCATTGTTTCCCAGTGGCAGACCGTGCTGTTTAAATAAAGCAATATGGGGAAGAAAAATGGCATTAGCCATCGTATGTAAATGCCGGTCTTCTCTAGAGATGGTCAAAAAGAATAAATGCTTGCCAAGATTGCCGTATAAGAAAAGGTGCTGTATTTCCAAGGAAAGCCACGGCATCACAAATTAGATATGGAGTAGCCCCTTTGAGGCAGGACTGCATGCATGCACTCCACTAGCTCGTTTGCCATTGACCGCTCATCATTGCCAAGTGCACCTGCATTGGTGCTGCGTGAGAGCCCATCCGAGGCATGAATGGCAAACAGTAGTGTTCAGTGATGAAAGCAGGTTATGCCTTTAGTACTAATAATGAATGCCTCACAGTTTGCCAGAGGGGGGGTGGAGAGCACAGGACCAACACCGAGTGTCATGATATGGGGCACCTTTAGCTACCATCGCCACTCCTGTCAGGGAGGTAACATTAACCAGCTTTTGGTTTTTCCAGGATATTTTGGGACCAGTCCTGCCTTCTTTTTGTTTCTGACGTATTTAATGGGGAAAATGTACAAAATTACAAAATATGCTTACATAAGTTTTACATAAACGAAGAAAAACTAGAGAGATCATTGTTAGAAAGGGGGCTCTCCCAGCCAAATAGACATAAGGATAGAAAAGGGATAGAGAGAAGAAAGGAAGGAAGACATGTCTTCATACATCATCCGCACATGGGTATAAAGCCAAAAAGTACATCAAGTTAGGGGAGCTATCCCTTAGCAAACTGTTCTCTAGAATCAGAAAGAATAGCATAAAGTTTCTCATAAAGTAGTATTCTATTGATTCTCTGGATAACTGCTCAGATAGGGAGTGGGATCTCCATCTGGAGGCAATATATATCCCTGCAGCCATCAGTACATTTTGTCGACCTACTGCCTTTTTTTTACTCGGGAGATGTGGTATTCCTACAAGATAATGCCCGCCTACAGTACACAATGTGCTCTTCAGGGTATCCACCCGCTTCTCTGGCCAGCTTGATAACCAGTTCTCTCTCCCAACAAGATTTTTCTGTGACTGTATAGAGTGATGGATCTCCCATGCACAGCAGCCAACAACCACCTTGGCCGAACCATAGGTCCAAGTTGAAAGAGCTAGGACAGACATACCACAGGAGAATATATACAGCATCTGTATGACCGTTGCCATGTCAGAGTGGCAGCCTGTATCACAGCATGAGGAGATACCACCCAGTAAAAATGTAACCCTGCCTTAACATATAACCTTATAACCTGCTGCAGGACCCAAAATAAAGGCTGCACCAATTTGGTTCTGTTATCAAGGTATCAAGACCATCACTTCAAGCCTCAGTTTAATCATGTCATCATTATATATTTACCTTTCCTGTAGTCGACCAACTTAGGCTGGATCCGGCAGGGTTCAGCAAAAACGCTTCCGTTACTGATAATACAACCATCTGCATCCTTTATGAACGGATCCGGTTGTATTATCTTTAACATTGCCAAGACAGATCCGTCATGAACTCCATTGCAAGTCAATGAAGGACGGATTCGTTTTCTATTGTGGGAGATTGTGCCAGAGAAAACAGATCCGTCCTCGTTGACTTGCATTGGGGGTCATGCCGGATCCGTCTTGCTCCGCATCCCAGGACGGAAAGCAAACTACAACATATTGCGGTTTGCTCTCCGGTATGGGAACGTAACTAAACGGACTGCATTTTGGAACTTTCCGTTCTGTTCAGTTCAGTTTTGTCCCCATTGACAATGAATGGGGACAAAACTGAAGCCTTTTTTCCCAGTATTGAGTTCCAACCAAAACGCTAGTTGGACAAAAGTGAATACGCTAACACTAAGTCTGACACAATCTTTAATTACTGGGGTCTCATTTATTGAGCCATCTCTACCTTCTCTTTCCTACTTTCTTTATATTTTGTCTGGCAGCATTCCTCTCTTCATCCCCCGAACTTACTTCACGTGGTCCCCATGGTCTGTCTGAGTCCAGTCCCAGGATTTAGGTCTGGCTCATAAGGCACTTTAACACCCTAAATCCTAAATCACATAATTTGCTGCCGGGCATCCCCTAGGTCCTCCTCCCTCAGTCAGTCTTTCTGGTACACCTGGTCTAGGTCCTCCTCCCTCAGACACTCTTTTTGGTACACCTAGTCAGGACTTTTGCACAGACCACCTTGGGGACCCACTAGGTCTATAGTAATCTCAACACGGGATGTCCCTTTAATTTTTCTAGCCAAATAACTAATCAGTACACACAATACTATAGTGATATCTCTACATCCACTCACCATCTCAGACTTAATTCTATCCTTCCCTTGATTTTCTGTATCTTCTTGGGGATGTTTTACAATCTGCAGAGTATGGTCTTATAGTATTGTCCGCTGAATTGGGAATTCCTCTCTTCCCAAAACAAACACTCAGGCCACACTTTGACTCCAATTCTTTTGGGTTGTCCCTGACTGCTATGATATGATCCTCTGACTTCATTCACTCATGCACCACGTGATGAGTTTATGGTGTGTTCGGGATAAAGTCTTTTTTGACACCCTTCTCTGTGGAAGGATCCCTTATCAATTTCCAAAGACTTCACCACATCCCCAGAGTAGTTTCTCACCTTCGAAATTTCCTACTTGCTAGATTTCTCGCATATATCCCTATCCTTCCATCTCCTTAAGGGAGACAGACTAATCTTGTCGCATACAAGACATCACACCTACTGGAATCTCTCATCAATCAGGGACATATTATTTTGTCCCTCATAGATCATTCACACTTACACCTTCTCATTCAGGGATTCTCATAAAACATCCAGGCTTTAACTATTCAAATGGAGATTACCTAACCCTATAGATTTCTTTAGCACTATCTCATTGCAACCCACTAACAAGATAAAGACTTCAATACTTACATTACTATGTATAGACCTAACAAAACTGACAGTAATGTATAATGCATACAGTTGGGTTGTTAATTCTGTTATGAGGCTACAATGCTCGCTGCACTCCGGGAACACCCAGAGCCGCTTACCAAAACGTAGACATGCAGACTGGTTATTCCAAACTAAACCCCGGCATCTGTAGATTCTCATCTGTGGGCTTAACAATGTTAGTACATAACTGACTGCACTGCACGCTGCATTTGAGGAACGCCCCAAGCAGCTTACCAAATATATTTCCTCCTCTTCCTCCCCACTTTGATGAAAACACCTGCTCTGGCCTGCTCTTGGGACGCATGGCTTTGCAAACGGGTAGGCTCTGCCCCTGGCGGCACATATCCACCATCTATATACCGCCTGTAGGCTCTTTTCTTATTTTGTTAAAGGCCGTTTACTGTAGGTCTCTTGTCCTCCAGGGACCTCCCTCTCCTTCCCTCCCTAGTTAGGTCATGTCTGACCCTAGAAGGGAAGCAGCCAAACTGGCCTACCATTGCTACCCACTTTGCGTGCGCCTGCTGTAATACCAAATGAGTGTGGTCGATCCCATCTGCTATGCGGCATCTGTTTAGCTTCAACACCCAAGTCCACCAACCTCCTAGTCATGCCACCACCCCGCAGAACTGGAATGTGCTTGCTCCTTATCTTCGGCAGTATCTGACCTAAAGTGTCCCTGTCTATAGTTGACATGTTAGATCGCTTGGCTCCGCAATCCTTGTAGCAGTCCCCCAAAGGCCCCCCCCCCCCCTTTGCAAGGGACGCTACAACCGTGCAAGAGGACCCCACTTCACCACCACTCTTAGAGAGCCGTGCTGATGTCCTGTATGGGAAAGACCACATTTCTGATGAGGAGGCGATTGACTCTCCCTAGACGAAGATCAATCTTCTAGCCTTGCTTCTATGGTGGACAGCCTCATTGCAGCAGTGAATGATACCCTGCACTTTCAGAATTCGACTCTGCTATAGAGAAGGAATGGGTGGTTTTCTTAGCCTAAGTGCTTAGATATTGTATATCCCTTCTCAGCGGAGACAGTAAAGACTTGGTTGCCTCTTCGTGGGTCAGTATGGCAGCCACGGACTGGGCTGTTTAACTGAGACGAAGCCTACTTGCTCGTACTTCCCGTGAAGATGTCAGACTTGGCCTTCCAGATTGGACCGGCTTGTGAATACATCTGTGAGGACTCCCTTGGCGCAGCAAGAATGGTGGTGCATTGGCTACATCTGTGGCCGAATGCTTTGGCTCAAAGACTGGGCAGCGGCTCAGTCGTCAAAAAGATCCCTTACTGCCCTTTCTTTTCTGGGCAATCGTTTATTTGGACCCCTTCTTGACCAAATAATTTCAGACACCACAGGGGGGAAGAGCACTTTACTCCCCCAGAACAGGCCCACAAGGTCAAGATCTTATCAGGTACCCAGGTTGCGTTTTCGTTCCTTTCGCCGTTGTTCCAGCCCTGCCACTTCCTCCAGAATGGTTATGGCCAGAAGGTGAAAAAGGCTGTCGGAATAATAATAATTCAATTAAGAATTATTAATTATGGTCATAAAATAATTAACCATAAATTTTTCATAACTTCTAGAAATCATGACCTGGTGAATTGTAGATAACCCAATCGATACAATTCACATCTGATGCGGACTATTTCCTCAGATAATAAGTTATTTTCATGTGAGATGACATTAATGCTAAAGATATAGTTTTGACATTAAATAATAATACGCAGGTATTATAAAAACATGCAGATTTATTGGTTACAAGGTTCTAAACATAAATAAGTGAATAAACAATTATATATGCCAATGAATATATACGAAGTTGATATAAAGCGTTACAAGCTTCAAATAAGTAAAAACAATTATATAATCGATATAAAGCAATATAAGTTTAGCAATACATGTGGGTAGAAACAACTTGTCACATTATAACAAAGCTATTATTTGGTTAGGATATCAAAACAAGAAGTTAAATTATATATATCACTTCTGTTCAGAGGAAACCTCATATCAGGATGGGCATGTCTAATCCTAGACACCAATATGGAATGCTAACTACATTCTGCCCCCCTCTAACCAACTACACCTCACATGACTTCAGGAATGGGCAAATCCATCCAAGGATATAACTTAGAAGAGATTACTGTATCCTTCTGTCCCATCCTGGACTATTTTCACATGTATGAATTGGTAAGACTATTAAGACACACAACATAAATGGGAAGAACTTGGAACAAGTCTTTCCAGTGGGAATTTATCACCTAGCTTGGCGAAGTATGCTACTATCAATATATATATCTATGCAATCATTTAATACTTTGCTAGATTATGAGTCTTGATTCTTCTGCAGGTAGAATGAAGCCTCACAATATCCTAAGACTACATCTCAATATGGAGATGGTCAATTAATTAATGTGTTTATGTATTCGCCAATCTAGATGGTATGACTTCACCCACATTATCCAATTAGTCTTAATAAAATGAAATATCATTCTTTATGTCTCTTACCAAGTCCTAGCAGGAATCACACTTCTGCTCCTAGGAAAGCTGGGTGGTCCATCATCGCATGTCTCACCATCACTTTCAAATTGATAGACCCCTCTCTCTTGTGTGTTCAGGCTGAATCCTGGAATGTTCCTGCTCTTTGCTTGTTCTTTGCCTGTTGGAATTTCCCTTATTCCAACAGTAAATATCTCAATCCTTATCTTACATTACCTTCCCCTTGGATTAAGATCTTCCAATCATACGCTCATATGGTAATGATCCTATGAGATCATATTTACCCATAATGCAACTATGGAGGATGGTGTAGTGATATCCATCTGTCTCCGGATGGCACTGTTGTGCAAGCTATTAGCACCATACTATAAAGAGTTAACTATGGCACTCTTGTATTATATACATTTGACCCTCGTCAACGTAAATCAGAGATAAGGATTAGTTTGGACACTGAAATAACTAAAGATAGACCTCTAGACGTCTCTCTGAATGTTTTTCACACTGTTGATCTATGGACCATAATGATATGAATGGGTCTTGTTCTCTTCAGACGGACATGTCTGGAGAATCCAGTCTACTCCCTACAGATAAGACCACATCTGTGGCAATAACTTTTTAAAATACAATGTTCTTTGTATTCAGTATAAACTCTTTTACACAGACTGAGCTCGGCATGACCTCAAATCTTGGCCTGTCCCAGCCGTACAGCAAAACTTTGGTTCAGCCTGTCTCTTAAACACAATGAGCATCTATTTTAGACTATAATATGATCAGGTATCGTATATACTCATGAAAATGCCCGACAAGGCGCTTATAGGGTTAGACTGTTTAAAAAAAAAAAACTATCTCCACCGATGCCTGCGCAACTTAACCGCCACGTGCAGCACCAGAGCAATGCCAGCTGATACAGACACCATCTCTGCACAAAGGCACCAACAGCTTACATAAGGAGCCCGGCAGCGGATGTCCCCCCACACCTTGATCGGGACGCCTCAGACTTGATAAAGGGGTCGTTAAGATCCCGAAACGCCTTGTCTCTTTAATAAACTTTGTTGCATCCTGTACCGGGTTGTGGTTATGCGCCCTGTGATCGTCCACTGACGAGATCACTATACAGTGACAAGCTCAACTACTAGTTTTACTTCTTCCAGAAGGCAGACCCAGGAGACAAAGAAACGGCCGTCCTTTAAACCTAGACTGTCTTGGCGACCACAAACCCAGCCTGCCACGCCTAGTACCAATAAGCCCACTTCGGCGTGATTGGATGCTCCATCCAGACACCCTTTGGGTGGGGTCCTTGCAGTCCTTCAAGGATGTTTGGTTCACTCGCGTATCTGATTTGTGGGTCCATGAGATAATCGACTATGGTTATAAAATAGAGTTCAGGTCCATGCCTCTACACTGGTTCTTCCAATTGGTCCCTCCATTCAACCTGCGTCGCGTTTCAGAATTTTTCGCTCTGCAGCAGTCCCTCTTTGAACCTCTCTGGGAGGTCCCTCTCCATCTGCTCTCTTGGAAGATTGCCTTTCTAGTGTCCATCGCATCAATTCGATGAGTGTCTGAGTTTGCTGCGCTCTCTGCTGAGTCACAGCTTTTGGTCTTGCATTCATCAAATAGTAGTTCCCTACTTTGTGTCTAAGATGGTCTCTTCATTCCATTTGAATGAGGCATTGTCCTCCTGTCCTGCTCCAGTTCACTCTAACTGAGAAGGCCGTTCGCACATTGGATGTGGCCCGAACCCTCCGAATTTATCTGGATAGAACAGCGGCCTTCTGCAGATTGGAATCCCTCTTCGTGGTCCCTGAGGCGCCTTGGCGGCCGCCAAGTCTATCGGTCCCTGGATCAGGACATCTAACGCTCAGGCTTCTCATTTAAAGGGCAGGATGCTGCCACTTCAGGTGGTGGTCCATTCCACTAAGGCGGTTCGTGCTTCTTGGGCAGTACGATGCTAGGTCTCACCTTTGCAAGTGTGTAGGGCAGCTACCTGGTCCTCCGTACACACTTTTACAAAGTTCTATAGGGTGCATACCTTTGCATCCTCCGATGTGGCTCTTGGCTGCCGGGTATTATTTAACAGATGCCCAGACGGGCAGTAAAACTATCTTGACCCAGGTTATTATAAAACGTCACTTTTATTTGACATGCACTAAAAATTAAAGTGTGAGATGAATGCAACTTTAATAAACCAAAAATTATTTGTTAAAAGTACAGTCGACACTCCACCTATGGATAGGGGTGTTATTCAGAGAGAGAAGGGGTAGAGAGATGTGCACAATCTCCCATCCTATCACTGCTAGATATAGCGTACTATGATGTCACTGTTTGCAGAGCAGGTTGCTAATAAGATATATCCGGCACCTTTGCCGTATTTTGTGGTGAAGACTTATGTACCTTCACACCACTGTCAGATTAGCACAGCCACCATTAGCATGTGTCTAAACTGACATTGAGCCTGAGGGCTGCTAGCCCTGCAAACAGAGGTAGCTACAGTTAAGTGCTGCGGCTCACATCAGTACACTAAAGTGCCAAGCATTTAAACAGAGTCCAACCAGACTATTATTAGTTGATTGCTAGTGGAGTGAGAGGCCGCATTTAAAAACTAGCACTGCCCCCCGACATGTTTCACCAGACTTCTGGCTTCTTCAGGGGTAAATGGGCAGCAATGGGCCGGGTGCTGCAAGCGGAGGTGCATTGATGACACTATTTTGTCTTCCCACCTGTAGGGACTGCTCTAGAATGTCCCAAAGTCTTAGCTCTGTCCCTGAGAAAATTTCATTTTTTGCTACTCACCATAAAATCCCTCTACCGTCTCGTTCATTGGGGCACACAGCACCCACCCCTCTTGTTTACAGTTTGTTGTTTGCCTGGAGGCCGGGCATGTTACCTCCGTTGGGTTTTTTCCCCTTTGGATTTTCGGACATGTATTTGGTTGCTGGGAATTGTTGTTTCCTATTCTTAGGTGTTTCCTCCTACTGCTTCCACACAAACTGATGACCTCAATGCCCGGAGGAGGGTATAGCTGATCGGAGGCATGAACAATTTTTGCTTAGTATCCGCCTCTTAGCGGCAGCAGCTATACCCAAGGTATTTGCGTCCCCTAATGAATGAGATGAGAAAGGGATTTTACGCTGAGTAGCAAAAAATCCAATTTTTCACTGCCTGTCCCTGTCAAATTGAAGAGGACCCAGTAGTTGCATAGAGAGCTGAGTCTCTAGGTGTAACAACAATGTCCCTGTTGCTCTTAGAGGCTCATCTACATATATTAAAACATAATTTTTCTCAGTAATATATACTGAGTCTTACTAAGATGCAAGGCAGTAATGCACAACTGCAGTTTTTCATCACAGCTTTTGTTTGTAGCCCTAGAGCAGGAGAAGAAGAAAATACCTTTATTGTCCTTCAGTGGGGACATTTTGGCATAACATCAGAAATCACATTTACAACAGGAGCAAAAATAAGAGTAATTAGAAATATCGCATAACAAATATCAAATAACACCGAATTTACTTAGAAAAATTCACTACTGGGAACAGTGGTGGTTATAAATCCTAACCGCTGCTGGGAGGAAGGACCTACGATAACGTTCCTTCATGCACCTAGGATGCAGCAGTCTGTCACTGAAGAAGCTCTCCAGCTCCACAAGAGCTTCAGGCATCGGGTGGGAGACATTGTCTAACAGTGATGTTAAGGAGCTACATGGTAACACATGTCGCCATGTAGCCATACCCTAAATCTGGGGAACATAGGTCTGCTTAGGAGCCATAAACAGAAATGTTTTTTGAACATAAAGAAAAAATGTTTTAAAAGTGCATATACCTGTAGCTTTTAAAGGGGTTATTCAAGACTATAACAGACCAACCCATGGTGTTGATCATACTTGCCTGTTTCCACGGCCGGCTATTCTCCCTGCTGTCCTAAAAGCAACATCCTGTTGACAGTGTGGGGAAGGGGGGCATGTGACTACTGCAGCCAATCGCTGGCCACAGTGGCCAGTGTTCAACAGTGTTCATCGCAGTAGGGAGATGAAGAACCAGCGGTGGATCCCGAACCCAGTGCTGGGGACCAGATAAGTATGATCGCTGTGGGTTGGCCCCTCTGGGAGGTCTGTTATAGCCTTGAATAACCTTAAAGTAGCATTACAAGGTCACAAAATTGGGAATTGATGAGGACTTCTCATCAAATCCACTAATTTGGCACGGTGGCTCAGTGGTTAGCAGCGCTAGGATCTTGAGTTTAAATCCAACCAAGGACAACATCTGCATGGAGTTTTTATGTTCTACCTGTGTCTGCCTGTTTTTTTTTTTCCGGGTGCTCCAGTTTCTTCCCACATTCCAAATACATAGTGATAGGGACATTGGATTGTGACCCCCATTGGGGACAGAGTGATGCTAATGTGCTGCAGAATATGTCAGCGCTACAAAATGAGTATAATAATAATTATGTTCCAAATCCAATGCAAGTGAATGAGGGACTTTATACCCCATTTACATACAGTGTAAATATTTGCATGGATTTTTGTCTGCATCAATAAAAACATCCGCGAGACGTAGTCTTCCATAAAGAGCAGTGTGACTGGCTGTCATCCTCCTGCTGATCTTTTACCACAGTGTCCCTCAACGCCAGTCCTCAGGACCTACTGGTTATTTGTGGTGCTCTCATAGTAATGAATGGAGAGGCGGAGCGCATTTACAACCAGCCGATCTGTCCATTTCAGGGGGGCTCCACAGGGTACGGGCCCCCGTTCTCATGGTTAGCTGGGTCCTAGCAGTAGCACCTCTTATGATGATAGTTATCCCCTCTTCAGTAGACAGAGGATAACTAGAATACCCCTTTAGCACAGGTATTTCTTCTGGTGGATATTCTTAACTCATGACCAGCAGATGAGCCCTGAGGACTGCATGGCGGCAGACATGTGATACGCGAACATATTCTGACTTTTTTTTTTTTCTGTCTTACCACTTGAAATTGTTGGCGCAGGACATCTTCTAATGATAATAGTGGAAGAGGCGACCAGAGGTGGTTGGAAGAAAACAATCAGCTAAAGGCTGAGAACAAGCAGCTAAAGGATGAAGGCGTGCAGCTAAAGGAAGAGAACAAGCAGCTAAAGGATGAAGGCATGCAGCTAAAGGAAGAAAACGAGCAGCTAAAGGACAAAAACATGCAACTGAAGGATGAAAGTGCGCAGTTAAAGGAAGAAAATAAGCAACTATTTGATGAATGTAGGCAATTGAAAGAAGACAAGGAAATCCTGTCACAAAAATCGAGAGCTCTAGAACTACGTATGCAAAAAATGCAGCTTGACAATGAGGTACATGTGTTTTATATTAGAAACACTGATTCACTGAAATATTTGTAAGGGCAGGTTTAGCTTGTAGGTGGCCTTCTAGCCTTTTAAAATGTATGGACTATCCTGACGGTAAGTGATCAATATTAGAATAGTAGGGGTCCGACTCTCGGCTCCGCTAGTGGCTGTTCTGGGTGTTGCAGATTTGTCTTATGCTGGATAACTCTCATTGTCAACTAGGCAAGTCCACTTTGAGGCAATCCTTAATAAAGCCTCATTCACACGTCAGTGTTTTGGTCAGTGATTTCCATCATTGATTGTGAGCCGAAACCAGGATTGTACCTCCACAGAGATGATGTCTAGGGGAAAGATCTGAACTTGTTCTGTGTTTAGACCCACACTTGGTTTTGGCTCAAAATCACTGATGGAAATCACTGACAGAACACTGACTGTGTGAATAAGGCCATAACCCTTTCAGCCCCAGACGATTTTTGCGCTTTTGTTTTTTACTCCCTGCATTCCCAGGGCAATATCTTTTTTTATTTTTCCGTTCACAGGTTGTTTTTTCTAATGGCACCATATACTATTGCATACAATGTAGTGGGAAGCTTAAAAAAAATTTCAAATGGAGTGAAATTTGAAAATACGCAATTTCACCACAGTTTTATGGGTTTCGTTTTTACATTGTTCCTAATGTGGTAAAATTGACCTGTTAAAGGGAGTCTGTCACCTACTTTGATCAATTTACACCGCCCATATCACATTATAGTACGGTGGGCCAACATAAAAATAGTACCTGTATTGTCTTTCACACGTCCACAAGCTGAAACAAACACTTTATAAAGATATGCAGATTAGGTCCTGCAAGTGCCCAGGGGCGGCATTGTGGCCGCAAGTGCCCAAGTCCCTCTCTGGTGTGTCTGCATAACCGCTCTCCTTGGAGTCCTCTGGCCCGCCCTCTTCTCCTCATTCATACTCCTCCTCTGGCTAAGATCTTGTGCGAGCGACGTTCAACGCTGGGCCCTCGTATGCACACTATTAAGACCAGTGCCTCTATCCATAGTGGGCAGAGCAGTGCTCAGTCCTGGCGGTGACTGGCGCTCGCACAAGATCTAAGCCAGAGGAGGAGGATAAATTAGGAGAGGAGGGCAGGCCAAAGATTAGTTTCACACAGCAGACACCTGGCAGCTATGATGGAGCAGGCACCATCTTTAAAGATGCAACCAGTGCCATATACAGTGCCTTGCAAAAGTATTCACCCCCCTTGACTTTTTTCGTATTTTGGTGCCTCACAACCTGGAATTAACATGGATTGTTTGAGGATTTGCATCATTTAATTTTCAGAACATGCCCACAACTTTGAAGATGCATAACTATTCACTCCCCTAAAGTCAGTACTTTGTAGAGCCACCTTTTGCGGCAATCACAGCTGCAAGTCCCTTTTGGATAAGTTTATATGAGCTTGCCACATCTTACCACTGGGATTTTTGCCCATTCCTCCTTGCAAAACTGCTCCAGCTCCTTCAAGTTGGATGGTTGCGCTTGTGAACAGCAATCTAAGTCTGACCACAGATTTTCTATTGGATTGAGACTAGGCCATTCCAACACATTTACATGTTTCCCCTTGTGTTGCTTTAGCAGTGTGTTTGGGGTCATTGTCCTGCTGGAAGGTGAACCTCCGTCCTAGCCTCAAATCACGCACAGAGTGGTACAGGTTTTGCTAATGAATATTCCTGTATTTAGCACCATCCATCTTTCCCTCAACTCTGACCAGTTTCCCAGTCCTGGCTGCTGAATAACATCCCCACAGCATGATGTTGCCACCACCATGTTTCACTGTAGGGATGGTGTTCTTTGGGTGCTGTGATGTGTTAGGTTTGCGCCAGACATAGCGTTTTCTTTGATGGCCAAAAAGTTACATTTTAGTCTCATCAGACCAGAGCACCTTCCTCCATACATTTTGGGAGTCTCCCACACGCCTTTTCGCAAACTCACAACGTGCCTTTTTGTTTTTAGCTGAAAGTAATGGCTTTCTTCTGGCTGCTCTGCCATAAAACCCAACTCTATAGAGCGTACGACTTACTGTCGTCCTATTTACAGATACTCCAGTCTCTGCTGTGGAACTCTGCAGCTCCTCCAGGGTTACCTTAGGTCTCTGTGCTGCCTCTCTGATTAATGCCCTCCATGCCCGGTCCGTGAGTTTTGGTGGGCGGCCGTCTCTTGGCAGGTTTGCTGTTGTGCCATGTTCTTTCCATTTGGTTTTAATAGATTTGATGGTTCTCCTGGGGATCATCAAGGATTTGGATATTTTTTTATAATCTAACCCTGACCTGTACTTCTCAACAACATTGTTCCTTACTTGTTTGGAGAGTTCCTCTGTCTCCATGGCAGTGTTTGGTTAGTGATGCCTCTTGCCTCAAGTGTTGCAGCCTCTGGGGCCTTTCAAAAAAGGTGTGTATATGTACCGTATTTTTTGCCGTATAAGACGCACTTTTCCCCCCAAAAAATTGGGGGGGGGAAGGCAGTGCGTCTTATGTGGCGAATACTCCAGTTTGTATACCGCCGACCGCATGCTGCGCAGCGCGGTGGCGGTGTATTAGTAGGCATGGATGAGGGAGGAGGGGCCGGCATCCAGCTCTGTAACTACAGCGGGCCTGGTGCAGTCACTGTATTCTGCTACACCGGGCCCGCTCACTGTAGGAATCCTAACTTCAGGCAATGCTAACAGTAGCCTTTTATGCAGCCTGTACTTACGATACTAACTTTCCGGCAGCCAGGCGGCTGAGCTGGCGGGCGGGCGCTGACAATGTAACTCACTATGTCACGCGCCGACTCCGCCCAGTTTATGAATGAAGAAGGGGGAGCCGGCGCGTGACATAGTGAGTTACGTTTTCAGTGCCTGCCTGCCAGCTCAGCCTGCTGGCTGCCGGAAAGTTAGTATCGTAAGTACAGGCTGCATAAAAGGCTACTGTTAGCATTGCCTGCAGTTAGGATTCCTACAGCGAGCGGGCCCGTTGTAGCAGAATACAGTGACTGCACCGTGCCCGCTGTAATTACAGAGCTAGATGCCGGCCCCTCCTCCCTATTGGGGGTCATTCTATGGATAGCACTGTTATGGGGATTTGTGGATGGCACTGTTATGGGGGTCTGTGGATGACACATAGCGTAAAATGCTATTTGTGTCATCAACAGATCCCCCATAACAGTGCCATCCACAGTCCCCAATAACAGTGCCATCCACAGTCCCCAATAACAGTGCCATCCACAGTCCCCAATAACAGTGCCATCCACAGTCCCCAATAACAGTGCCATCCACAGTCCCCAATAACAGTGCCATCCACAGTCCCCCCAATAACAGTGCCATCCACAGTGCCCCCAATAACAGTGCCATCCCATAACAGTGCATCCCAGTATAACAGTGCCATCCACAGTGCCCCCAATAACAGTGCCATCCACAGTGCCCCCAATAACAGTGCCATCCACAGTGCCCCCAATAACAGTGCCATCCACAGTGCCCCCAATAACAGTGCCATCCACAGTGCCCCCAATAACAGTGCCATCCACAGTGCCCCCAATAACAGTGCCATCCCCAGATCCCACATAACACCATTAGGCATACCTTTTGGTTCAAAATTTTTTATTTTTTTTTCCTCCTTAAAAACCTAGGTGCGTCTTATGGGCCGGTGCGTCTTATAGGGTGAAAAATACGGGTAATGACAGATCATGTGACACTTAGATTGCACTAAACCGATCAAGACCACAGATATCTTATTATATAGAAAAATATCTTTATTAGAAAAATACTTGTGCGACAGCACAATAAACAGGAGCAAAGTGCAGGAGAGTAAGAAGATGTTACAAATGACACACCTGATACAGGGAAAGTTATTTTGACTGGGGTACAAGGCACTGCAAATCACATTGAATCAATTGTATCAGATTATATGCAGTAATTATATACAATAGTACAAAGCTACATCTATGGGTATATATTCTTTGTATGTACAGATCTAAACTGTCTCAGATGTCTAACCATAAGAGTTTGGCCATGGCAGGGATCGCATGAAAAGCCCAATCCAAAAATATAGAATGATAAGCAATATCGTGCGATAATCGCAGCCAGGCCCAAACAGTATTTGTCAAAATAATAAGAATGTGTACATAAATAGTTGGATCAGACAGTAATAAATCTAAAGATCAACAGTTGAAAGACCTATACACAATTACAAATAACAATACCAGGACATACCCATAATAGCGCAGTGTGAACAGACCCCAGTCAAACAGCCACCTCGACACGTGTTTCACCACCAGGCTTCGTCAGGAGGTGCAGGTATGTATAAAGAAGGGGTATATATATGTGGGGAGGTGGGCGGGAGCATGCCAATTGCAAATGAAAGTCATTATAATCATGGCGATCACCTGTTAGGGTGCACATACGGCGCGACTCTAGACGTGTTGACACGGCGCCATTCTTCTGCGCGTCCACTCTCCACCACTGCGCAATGATGAGTACGGAGCGCGTCCGAATGACGTCAGCCAGCGCACGTACCAGGCCACGTCCCACAACCCAGACATGTGATCAGTCACATGACCGCAGCGGATACAAAGTGTAGGGAATAACCGTCAGATCTTAACTATCTCAACAATTGCCGTGTCTATTGCTGCACTACAGAGTCTTTAGCAAAGTGCCAGCCAATTCATCATTAATATCACAACTAGATAAAAAGTATATTCTGAATCGGTAGTTGTATCATGATCCACCTTAAAAATATTACCGCGCGGTCACACCTATCCTGGACCTCAGAGTTAACCCCCCAATATAACTCTAAAAAGGGGAAACCACTGTTGGACCCATAAAGAGTGATGCAAACAGTATATTAACCATGTGATGTAAGAGGGAAAGTGATAATAATTTTGTCGTGACCAAAAGCATGATTAAATATGTGCCATACTAAAACATACATCATTAACAATTATTAGTTCATACAAAAATGATTATATATGTGCCATACTTAAAAATACGTCATAGACATCTATAAATTCATACAAAAAAGAGTGAAAAAAATTTATATATATGCATAAAAATTACATGATAAGAAATCACAAAAAGTGTGATGAACACCGTGATAAATACAAACAATTCATGTTAAACAGTGAAAAAATAAATAAAAAAAATTAGATTGCACACAGGTGGACATCATTTCACTAATTATGACTTCTGAAGGTAATTGGTTGCCCCAGAGCTTTTTATGGGCTTCCTAACAAAGGGGGTGAATACATGCGCACATGCCAATTTTCTATTTCTGAAAAATAGTTTTATTTATATTTTTCTCATTTCACTTCACCAACTTAGACTATTGTGTTCAATTGAACTTAAGGCTGTAATGTAGCAAAATACAAAAAAGTCAATGGGGTTAATAGTTTTGCAAGGCACTGTATGTACGAGGCTGATGGGAAGCAGTTAAAGTATAAATATTTTTGATACTGTTAATGGTCAATAATAATCATATTAAAGTTAGTAATAAAGTGTTCATAAGTTTTATTAAAATGAAAACCTTGAAATCTCTACTGAAAAGTGAAATTACTTTGTTCTGCAGCGGGCACAATACACTTGCACAAATTTTTTTTTTTTATTGGAAGGGGTAGAAACAAATCAATCTAGGTGGCAAAGTCCCAGAGCTGTTTATTAGCTCTTTTGGAATAAACTCTATTTAGGACGAATTCACCTCTAATTTGGTGATTTTATTCAGGGCATCTATCACAGATTCCATTTAGAATAGGAGAGAAAAAAAAAAGTCCACCATGTGGGACTTTTTCTCTGCTTAAATTTCATAACCCCAAATGGAACTCATTATAGTCAGTGATTTCTTTTCTGCCCCATTTTGGTCAGCTAGGTACAGAGTACGCATTTCTGTTAATTTCTTCGTTCTGCTCCTAGAATGGAGCAGGACAGTCGAAATTAAAACAAGTGATTTGAACTCTCTCAGGCTGGTTTCACATTGCGTTTTTTCCATCCGTTTGACGTATACAAAAAAAAAGTATAACTGCTAGAAAAAGGAGGTCAGTCAGCACATCCCGATGCGCAGGTGCACGCTGCCATGGCTAGAACACAAACATAAAAATACAATGCAACAGCGCTCTTCAAACCAAATAAAGTACAATAATGTCATAATTCTAGAAAACATTCTAGTGCTAATGCTATGCTTATTTTGTAAATTTGAGATTCTTGGCAAATACATTTTGTACAAAATTATTTGGGCCCGTCTGCCCAACGATAACGGCGATCTCTGTAAGACAGGAACCTAATACTAAATACTACCTGTTATGTGCCATAACGGCCACCATAAAATTCAGGGAGTGCAGGTTCCACATGCATGCTGGGTCCACTCTGCCTATTTGCCATTTTTGGTGCCATAATAGCCTCCATTAAATCCAGGTAATGCAGGTACCAACATGCATGCCAAGCCCACTCTGTACCTCACCTAGTTGCAGACGGCTTTCAATAAATGCAGGGAGAGCCAGCTACACTGTTACTAATCTGTTACTTTCATCGTTCTGCTCCTAGAATAGAGCAGGACAGTGGAGATTAAAACAAGTGATTCACATCGCTTTATTTCCATCCGTTTAACGTATACAAAAAAATATACATTAAATGGCCTCAGACAGAGTTCCATTGTAAGAAAAAGAAAAAAAGTTTTAGCAGATTTTGCAGGATGCAAAAGTGTGACGTATACATCAAATGGACACAAAAAACGCAATGTGAACCCACCCTTAGAGTTATTGCTAAATACTTTTAACACAATCCTATACAAATTGAAAACCCTTACTATTAATATTTGTGCACTTGTGTTCTTTTATTAGTGCATAATACACATTTTTATGTTTTACAGAAAAATCCCATTAACTTAGGATCTTGCTCAGAAGTATCTGGGTAAACTCTTCTGAGTGTTAGGATCAAACCCACTTCGTTGAACAGCCAAACTCTGACCTATGAGGGAAGGCTGTGGCTGATTATTAGTATTGTTTTTATATATTATAGGATTATATTTATTAGGGGATTTCATCATAGACTTTTATGTCATATGGACAAGGCCTGACTATGTGTGCTACTTTGTTTCGATTTATGTTTTTAAGAATGAGAAAGAATTATTTGAACGAAACATTCGTGAACTGGAAGTGCGTTTGGCATCTGCAGCAGGAAGCAAGTTAAAAGCGTTAGCAGCCAAGATTGATATACTTAAAAGTCTTAGGTGAGATAATGTTTTGTGGCATACAGCTATTCTGGAATTCAGTTGTAAGTTTCATTGCAGTCATTTCATTTTTGCGTATCGGATGTGGACCCATTCATTTCTATGGGGCCGCAAAAGATGCGGACAGCAAACCGTTGCCCACAGCTGTTAGTGTTTTGCAGATCTTACATAACATGTAACCTTGGGGTGCCATACCAAAACTTGAAGTATGGCTTCCATGGTGTTATACTACAATTGTGGAACCCAAAGGCAAAGTTTCTGTTTCTTTTTAGGCCTGGACTCCATTGAGTTTGATTGCATGCATAAACAAAAAAGGGTTGCAGTTAGTTTGTATTGCAATAAAATAATATGTAATAAATTGAAATACGGTATAAGCTTAATGGTCTAATTCCAAGCTCTGTGATGGCTCTAGTTGCAGCCTCTCTCTGCTCTATTGAAAGCTGAAATCTTAAAATAAATAAATCTAAATCAAATTATTTTACTTTAGCATCAGGAGAGTTCAGAGAGGGGCTGCAGAAAGAGTGTTGGGAGTGGTTGCCGGCTAGAATTGGATTGGGCAGCTTGCATTATAGAGCATTACATGCAAGCTATAGTAGACAGCCGGAAGAAAATCTAATATATAAAGCTGTGTATGTATGTGTGTATATCCACTAAAGTCGCATTTGCAATCACGAAATTTGGCACACGGGTACATCAGGTGTCTGGGAAGGTTTTAGACTGGGTCTTAGCTCTCTAGCAGGTGCCGTTTTTGAGATATTCCCCAAAAATGCATTAGCCAATATAAGCCTGGTCTCATGACCCTTATCAGCTAATAGAAGCTCGCAGGCGCTTAGTCTCGACATAATATAGTTTTTCCCCAGGTTTCCATGATAGCCCAGCCATTTTTATTCACTGCTGTAGGTCCGCTTTAAAGAGGCAGGGCGCTGTGGATGACACTGTTAAGGGAGCGGAGTGCTGTGGAGGTCATAGTTCAAGGGGCAGGTAGGATGGCCAATCAGGCCACCCTTAAAAGACAAACTTAAAAACCCCACCCAAGGTCCTGGCCCTGGCCAGGTTAGGCCACGCCCCTCCCACTCCGCAGCCGGCGGGGATTTAAAAAATGAAGGTAAACATCAACTTCTGTCAGCTGCAGGGGTGAGAGGGAGGGTGACTTTCTCCCTGCAGCTTACACTCAGACAGCACAGTGCTGCTGTCTGAGAGTGAGCTTTGAAAAGGACATCCCTGTGTCCGCGCCAGACGGAGGACATGGAGTCTGAAAGATGGACTGGCCTAAATCCGGACCTCTAGCCACCCTAGGGGCAGGCTGCTGAGAAGGTCACAGTTAAGGGGACGATCCGCTATGGAGTGCAGTGTTGTGGGGCAGATTGCTGTAGAGGCCACTGTTAAGGAGGCGGGGTGTTGTGGAAACCACTCTTAAGGAGATGGGTTACTGTGGAGGTCACTAATAAAGGGGTGGCTGCTGTGGAGGTCACTGTTAAGGCGGTGGGATGCTGTGGAGGTCACAGTTAAGGGGACGATCCGCTATGGAGGTCACTGTTAAGGGGCGGGGTGCTGTAGGTCACTGTTAAGGGGGCAGGGTGTTGTGGAGGTCACATTTTAAGGGAACGGACTTCTGTGGAGGTCACTGTTAAGGGAGCAGGTTATTGTGGAAATCACTGTTAACGAGACGGGCTACTGTGAAGGTCACTAATAAAGGGGTGGCCACTGTGGAGGTCACTGTTAAAGCGGAGGGCACTGTGGATGTTACTGTTAAGGGGGCAGACCGCTGTGGAGGTCACTTAAAGGTGCGGGGTACTGTAGATGTCACTGGTATAGTGGATTCTGTCTATCTTTTAACGACACACACAAACATTAAATAAAATAGATGAAATATACCAATGCGAAGCTGGGTCCTTCTGCTAGTGTTTAATAAAAACAACTTCCAAAGTTTGTAAAAGTGCATGCAGCGCAAGAAGTGTTGAAAGGTGTCAGTCTTTTAAAGGGGCTGTCCGAAGTAATTAAAACTCTTATACTCATGCCATTCTCTGTAGCGCTGGTCTGATCCTCCAGCCACTGCTTGTTTAGAAACTTCAGTGGGGATGTGCCTGTATTTGGTACTTGATGGCTGGAGCAAATCGCTGACCACTGAGGACAGTGATTGGCTGCAGCAGTGATGTCCCATATACTTGTAAGTCCTTTGCATGTCACAGCTTCGGTAACTTGCACAGTAATATGCAGATTTGCGGAACGTTCCCTTTGCACTGTTCACTTTGTTGGGATGTTGCACATAACTGTATCCATTTAGTGGTCCGTGAACCATGGATCCACAAAATACAGATATGCCACGCTTTACTACTGCAAAATGCACAAGAATAGGATGTGTTTTGCGGAACAACCACACAGATGACATCCATGTACTGTCCCATTTTCTTAAGAACCCATAGAAATTAATGGGTCTGCGTGGGATCTGCAGAAAATGTGGATTGAACGCGGACCAAAAATAAGGTCATGTGCATAGGACTATAGACTTCTAAAGACTAGACAGTGATTGGCTGCAGCAGTCATGTGCCATGTACCGGCGCATCCCTGCTGCGGTTTATAAAGAGGCAGAAGGACTGGACCAGCACTAGATAGAATGGTGCTATTGCTGGGATTGTTCGAGAGATTTTTAATTATCTCGGGCGTCCTCTTTAATGATATCTTGTCAGCTTGTTGGGGCTCGTTCACATCACCGTTTGTCTTTTCCGTTCTCTGGCTCCGTTAAGGAGCAGGAGAACGGAAAGGACGGATGCTGTACATAACTGACACTAGCGGAGCCTAAGGACACCATAGACTTTAATGGGGTCCGTTTGGTGAACATGATTTTTGAGTGGAGACGAAAGTAGTGCATGCAGGACTTTCGTCTCCGCTAAAAAATCATGTTCTGAGCGGACACCAAACGGACCCCATTAAAGTCTATGGGGTCTTTAGGCTCTGTTGGTGTCAGATAGGTGTCAGTTATGTACAGCATCCATCCTTTCCATTCTCCTGCTCCTGAACGGAGCCGGAGAATGGAAAAGACAAACGGTGATGTGAACGAAGCCTTACCCGTCACTAACCTAATAAAGATGGTATTATTTTGCATCTTTCTTATTACTTTGGGAATATGAGGATTATTATTCTCCTTATATTTTTTTTTACTACACATTGGAACCCACTGGCTAAATTCGTATGCACTGGTATGGTGTGGCGACAAAACCACAGGTAAATCTGTGACATTTCATTGATGGCATGGTTTAAGAAAAAACCTAATTACAGCATGCCCTAAAAAAGTTCTCAATGTAAATGTACCCTCATGATTATTAGTTTAGTGTCTGGCTGATTTAAAGCTTTACAAAATGCTCAGAATGGGCTATAGCAACTAATCTCACGCTGCTCCCCTTTTCAACGCCACTCGGATCCCCTGTTGACACATGGATAATACCTGCTCTCCCAATCACTGTCCACAGTAGCAAACCACCTCTGCCAGTGATTGTCTCAAGGGGGACCAAAAAGCGTGGGAGTGGAAAGTGATCAGTACAGGGAGTATGACTTATTTTAGTATTATACACCATTCTTAGCCTTTTTTTCAAACCTTTTATCAGCCAGATAACCCCTGTAAGGAGTCTCGGTTCTGTGGTGAACCTTAGTTCAGGTTATTTGGGTAGTACACTACTGAATTCATGTGACTGCAACTTATGTATGTTTATTGGCAGGCGTGAAAATAACAACGTGACGGTGGCTGATGATCTTCTGGAAGCTGTTAAGCTTGTTGGTCAGGGACAGTTGTCGGCTCCATCTTCTTTAAATATTTTAGAGGAGAATTGGAAAGAATATAGCTTTGCCCAGGAACTCATTCGAGAATGTTCAGATGTGGTAAGAATAGAAAGAAAAACTTTTTAGATTGCCTGTACTCAGTGTAGCTGAAACAAATTTCTGCCATAATAGACAGAATTTCCACCTAAATAACCATTAGTTGACGAGAACCTGTCACCACCAACCTTCCTGTCCAACTGTTTCCATAGACTCATAACTGTAGCCCACAGGATCTAAAGCGCTTCTTTTTATTTTTTTTATCTGAGGCTCCGTTGCTGAGTAACGATTTATTTTCCTAATATTCAAATTAGGTGTTTAGTGCAAAGAAGGCATCACTGTTGCTCTTATTGATCATGGGCTCTTCTTTCTTTGGCCATCCCCTCCCTCGCTGCTGGCCCTGTCAATCAAAGTAGCCAGGTATGGACTGTCCACACAAAGGAGCAGGGCTTGTGTGCAACGACACCTTCGTTGCACCAAACTCCTTATTCACACATTAGGAAAAGTATAACTTGGGGAAGAGCCTCGGTTCAAAAAAATAAAGACAGCACTTTTATCAGATGAACTACAATTATGTGTCTATGCTAAGAGTTTGATTGGGAGGTCGCTGGTGACAGCTCGTTTGTTTGCTGCATGCACGCCATCAGAGGCCTGCAGCTCTTTGAATTAAGTGTACTGGCGTGGCTGCTGCGTACCCACCATCAGGGTCGCGACCAGACACTTAGATCAATGCTCCTGATGAAATACCGACATAAATCGGCAGGGAAACGCGTCGAGTATTAGCACTGCAAGACATACATGACATATGCAGGCTGACTTGCTTTTTTCACTTGAGCCCCTTTAGGAACGTTCCTGCTGTATATTAGTCCTACATAGTAATAGGGTCACGCACAGTTTATAGGGACTGCAACCCTGATGGACTGGTGCAAATATACCCTTAAGACTACAGCAGGAGTGCTCCTCTACTTTCTATACTCCTAAATAGAATAAGGAGTTTCTTGTGGTAGGGCTAACCTAGGAACCAGCATAATATTGGTCTGATCAGTTCCAGTTTACCCTACCAGCCTATATTTGTGGAGATTACTTTTTAATGAAGTTGAATAAAGTGTTTTTACCCTACTTTATTTAGGCAGTAAACAGTTTTTACCTAGTACTTCTACCTATTATCATATTTAAGTTAATTAGAGGTCACTTTGGGTTAAAACCCATCAGGGATCCGGCATGTTTCCCGCATTAGTCCAAACAAAAACCTGCGCATGTGTTCTTTTTCTTTAAAGGGAGTCTGTCACCACATTTTCACATGTAAACAGTACATAGCTGCCAGTCTGACCATAGATGATTGAATGGTACTTTCTTTGTTTCGTTGAGCTTAAACAGGCAAAAACGCACTTTAATTCATATGTAAATGAGGGCCGTAGTGCCCAGGAGGGTTTACTGCTGGGCCCAGCTGCTCGGCCTCTGGGCTCATATCCCGCCTCATTCTGCTCAGCCTCGCTTCTGTCTCTGGTGCTCGCCTTCTTCTATTACGATACAGTGATCTCGCGATGCCTGCGCTCTCCTCGCTGGGCCGGGCATGCGCACTGCGATGACCATTGTGGGCACGGCTTCACTGTCGCTACTGCGCATGCCCTGGCCCAGTGAGGGAGAGCGCAGGCATCGCGAGATCACTGTATCGTAATAGAAAGAAGACGAACACCAGGGAACAGAAGGGCGGGCTGAGGCAGAGGATGGGGCGGGGATATGAGCCCAAGAGGCCGAGCAGCCTGGGCTCCAACGAAGTAAACCCCTCCCTGGGCACTTGCGAGCCCTCATTTACATATGAATTAAAGTGCGTTTTTGCCTGTTTTGAAGCTCAACAGAAACAAAGAAAGGTACCATTTCAATCATCTATGGTTAGGCTACAGCGCTATGTGAACTGTTTAAAACGTGAAAATGTGGTGACAGACTCCCTTTAAGCATGAGTTTTTTTTTTTTGTTTTTTTTTATAAATACTCTCTTCATATTCTGTGAACTCAGGTTGAATTAGACATGCTTATTGACAGAAGAAACAAAGGTAAAGAGCAACTAAATTCATCCATCGATGCCTTTGTTATTGAGGTTGACCAGTTGCCTTTCGAATCGAGGCTCGGAAAGCTACAGGTATGAATAAGAGTTGGGTGGGAAGTTACAGAAAACATGGTTCTTGGAAAGATTGCGTATTTCATTTTTTAGATCATTATTGTATTTTGATATTTTATTTTCTTATAGTTATTCAGCAAACATTTATCTTAGGTTTAAGGTCATATTGCTTAATGTTACTGAGAGGGAGTGTGAGTGGATGCCATTTGCCGCTAAGAAAAGCAGTATAGGGCTGGTCCCCCGAGAGTAAATGAGCAACTGTTTCCCAAAAACATTGTTAATGTCTTGCTTTAAGTGCATATCTGTGCAGTACTAGACTTACAGACTAAGGGTCCAGTCACGCATCCGTGAGTTTTATGGTCCCCAAATTGCGGAACGCACACGGGCAGGTTGCAGAGCTCACAGCCTGCAATAGGAAAAATTGTAAAAAAAATAAAAAAAATGTGGAATTATCATCATTGTACTGACCCACATAATAAAATTGTTAGTTAAGGCTACTTTCACACTGGCGTTAGGTGCTGATCCGTCTGGTATTTGCACAGACGGATGCGCACCTATGATGCAAACGTTTGTATCCGTTCAGAACGGATCCGTTTGCATTAGCTTTAAAAAAAATGACAAAGTACAAAACGGATCCGTTTTGAATTACATTGAAAGTCAATGGGGAACGGATCCGTTTTAAAATGCACCATATTGTCATTGAAAACGGACCCGTCCCCATTGACTTACATTGTATGTCAAAACGGATCTGTTCGGCTCCGCATTGTCAGACGGACACCAAAACGCTGCAAGCTGCGTTTTGGTGTCCGCCTCCAGAATGGAATGGAGACTGAACGGAGCCAAACTGATGCATTCTGAGCGGATCCTTATCCATTCAGAATGCATTGGGGCTGAACTGATCAGTTTTGGACCGTTTGTGAGAGCCCTGAAACAGATCTCACAAACGGAATCCAAAACGCCAGTGTGAAAGTAGCCTTAACCACACAGTGAACATCGTAAATAAATTCCACAAATTTCTAAAATGAAAAAAATTATTTAATACACTATATATACCCCAAAATGGACCACCCCCGATCAGCTGTTTGAGAAGGTTGCCAGTGCCGCTGCCTTCTCAAACAGCTGATCAGTGGGGTCCCGGGTTTCAGACCCCCGCCAATCAGATGCTGATGATCTATCCAGAGGATAGATTATCAGTTTAAAATAACTGCATGACCCTTTTAAATGCTGTGTACACCTTCGGAGGCAATTTTTTTTTATGATTTGGATTTTACTCATTTGGCTAAAAATCACATTGCTTCTGTTTATAGGACGGTAGAAAATATATTGTACTGGAAACGGTCTACCACTGTTCACTGATGCCAGTCTTTTTTTTTTTTTTTTTTACATACAGGTGCTACTGAATTCACTTGAAGTTGTGTATGGCGCAAGTTGTGATTGTGAGGATTCGGATGCTGTTTTCCAGGAGTTTTTCAATTGGAAACAGTTAAGTTTGGAAAAATTCAGCATTGTCAGAAGTGACACTGACAGCTCTCTGGGCCTTCTCTGCAGATGGATGTCTGATGTTGAAAAGGTATGTCTGCCAGAACTATTAAAATCAGTTAGGCAATTGAGGTAATTAGGTCTTGTGATAATGTATGAAAACATATTTCCCCTTTGCTGATATCCCCTGATATTATTGTTGCGATTGTGAACGAAGAGCACAGAGATCCGTATTTTGCACTTACTTGTTTTGGCTCTTTCACTAAGCAGTGGTCCAACACAGGTACAGAACACAGTGTAAAGAACCAGACTAGGACCACAGATCCTTAATAAGCTGTCAGATGTACAGTACTCTTTTTTGTTTAAAGGGATTCTGTCACCTCTGATAACACAAATTTAGCTTTTAAACCAGCCATGCTCCACAGATTACCCTCTACGAGCAAGCATCGGACGTCACTGGGCTCGGCTCATGCCCAGTGACGACGATGAAGCTCCTGCCCTCAGTCTCCTACTCATCGCACTGGCGCAGCCCTCAGTGGGTACTGTGTCTGCGCGAGACTTCGCTCGGCCGTCAGGGAGGGGGAGGAGAGAGATGAGGCGCTGTGGGCGGTTAGGGATTCTGGAGGAATTTTTTTTATTGAGTAAGGAGCCGGTTTTGGGCACTGCAGGGGGGCGTTACTGGGCACCCAAAGTAGAAGATAACGCCCCTCTGGGCACCTTCACGATTAATTAGCATATTTATAAAAGTCGTTTTTTTGCAAAACTACTGGATGGATTTCATTACAAAAAAGCAAAGATGATTCAAGGTAATCTGTCGAGCATGGCTGGTTTAAAGCTAAATTTGTGTTATCAGAGGTGACAGAATCCCTTTAAGGGACTTTCCTTAGGAGAGGTCATCAGTATCTGACTGGTGGAGGCCCAACTCCTGGCACCCCCTCTGTTGGAGGGGCTGCAGAGCTAGGGCTTCTTCTCAGTATACCAACGGCAGGTCTGTACGTTGTATAGTGGCTGTGATTGATTGATTGGTATTGCCACTTGAATGGGCTGAATAAAGGCCGTGTGACCAATGGGCACAGGCCAAAGAAGCCACAGCACTTGTCCGAGCTCAGCTGCTCCTTTTAACAGGATGCCAGAAATCGGACCCCCCACTAATCAGAGATTGATCACCTATTATGTGGTGAGGTCACTGTTTTTTAACTCCCCGAAAACCACTTTAATTATCTAAAACAATGTTTCTCAACGTTTTTAAGCTAAGCACCTCTTACATAACAAGGCCTACTGCCAAGGCCCTTGTGATATTGTGCTGCTTGGGATTGCACGGGTATTGAAATCTCGAAACTCCTTTGATACTTTCATACTCTGTTCGGTTTGATATTGCACAGTTTAGTATCAGTCCCTCACTCCATACTGTGACACGGCCGGCCACTGCCACTAATGTAAAAGCCCAGTAACCTAATGGGGGAGTGTCCGGGAGAGGGGAGAATACGAGTGCAGGGAAGAGGTAAACTCGCCATGGTCCTTTCAGTGCTGGATGCTGGTAAGTTAAAGGACTTTTGGTGATGTCATTGCCTTGTGACCAGTAACATCCACAGGGCGATGACCTCAAAGGTCCTATATCCTTCAACATCCAGGAGGATCTTGCTGCAGGAGAAGTTTCCTGCTGTTTTTGCAGATATGTGCCTCAAGCTGTATGATTGTGAGGCACATGGTCTTAGTACCTCCATGTAACTCACATTAATAGTAACAGTGACCCCATCATGTACCTCATATAATGGGCATCATGGGGTTAATGATGGTCACTTACCATTGGATATGAGGCACATGGAGGGTAAACATTAATAGTAACCCTATTATGTACATACCCACATAATGAACAACATGGGGTTAATGTGAGGTACATGATGGGATCATTTACTATTAGGGCTCATGCATACAAAAGTATTTTCTTTCCGTGTCAGTTCCGCGTTTTTTGTTTTTTTTTTGCGGAAGTTACTCTGTGTGCATTCCGTTTCCGTATGTTCATTCCGCAAAAATATAGAACATGTCCTATTATTATCCGCATCACGGACAAGGATACTGTTCTAGTACTGTTCTATTAGGGGCCGGCAAATGCATATGGTCGTGTGCATGAGCCTTAAATGTCAGGCACATAGAGGTCCAAACTCATAAAACCATGTTCTTCAGATTAATAGTAAGTAACTCCATCATGTGCCTCACATAAATCCCATGTTGCCTATTATGTGAGGAGATACATCATAGTATAAAACGTTTGGCATTGTGATAACTCTAGTGTTGCCTATTCAAAAGCACATTGCAAATACCCTGTGAAGCACATGCACTCAGGATCAGATCCTAGCGTCTGTAGCATTAGGCCTCTTGCACACAGCCATTGTGCGGCCGTTCCCTCCCAATGCACGGGCCCCATCCATGCGGCAGCCGCGACGGATCCAGCCCCATTCAACTTGAATTGGGTCCGTGATCTGTCTGCACCGTAAAAAAATTGAACAAGTTATATTTTTTTGCGGTGCGGAGGCACGGACAGAAACACCACTGAAGCACTCTGTAGTGCTTCCGTGGGGGTCCGTCCCTCCGTTCTGCACCACAGTGGACCCATTCAAGTGAGCGGGGAGCACACTGCCAGTGCCCGCATATTGTGGACCTGCCGTTTACGGGCCACAATACGGGCCACTTCCGGCAACGGCCCTGTGCATGAGGCCTCAGTCTGTTTGGTTACTCATTTGCTGGTGTATGTAGGCATCTCTCCTTTTACGATAACTACTTGTTTTTTTACCTAAAGTTCTTTGACCTGAAGTCAGACATCTCATTTGTCTCTTGTGACGACGTGTCTGATATCGACAATATCCTGGAAAAAGTTGATAACAGCGTATCCAAGGAGTTGGAAATCTCTCTTGTGGTATGTATTTTTTTAGGTCAAAATTCTGACGAGTTGTGTGTTTGAAAATAAATCTTTTTCTGGCAAGGCAGGTTGCAAGCAAAATTGAGAAAAATACCTATAATCAGGGTCAACAAGGGCCACATATATACCAACAAAAACCTACAAAAAACGTGTGTTGCCCACATATAGATGGTTAATGATACTCTGTAAAAACACTAAAAAAAAAAGGTTGCTTTATTGAAAATTGTACATTATAAAACATACATTTGCAGTCTCACATGGAGCAAATGGACTGAAAATAGTCAGACGAGGGGTTCCAGGAAGGGGGCTAGTGCATTAAATGTAAATAAGTAAAAGGATCGTCAGTTTACATTATATGTGGTCATGTGTTGCCGCAAACATGATGTAATATAAAGAGCCCAACAAAAGTTGATTTCTCAGTACATATAAAGGCACATATAGTAACCAGTGGACATAGGCAATGGTATGTGTACCGTATAGCGGGACCCAATACAAGGGGATTCCCATAAGAGTAAATAGAGGCCTAGACCAAAAAGTGGCAAAGCCTGGTGGCAAAACGCGTTGGGTAGGTGAGGAAATACTGGGAAGGGGGCAGTTCATGTTCATACATATATTTATATTTCTTGATTGCTGTTTGATTTACCATATGGTCATGTGTTTCTTTGCTTGTACGTTGCACTTTTTGGTCTAGGCCTCTGTTTAGGTCATAGTGGAGGAACCACAAAATCGTATCATAGCCATGGCACTTGTGTGCTAAAATGTGTTGCAGCCTTGACCAGGAGAATGCCGTCATCTGCTTGGTCGGTTAGGGTCTATAATTAGAGATAGGTGTCTTTGAATATCATTAAATATAATTTGAATGCCATTTTGCAGGTGCAGCAGTTTCAACTACAGCACAAAATTGGGCAACTGTCTCTCTTATCCCCTAAGCCTCCATGACGTACAGGTTCATTATGGCTGCAAACTGTCACCATGTCTACAGACAGTTATACACAGCCAGGGATCTCAGGCAACCGACCTGCATACCCACCTATGCAGGCACCCATGGTGACTGTTTAACCCCTTCTATGCCGCGGACTGCTGTATGGAAGGGGTTAACAGGGGTGGAGCTCCTTCCTTCTCCTATTGGGCCGCTGCTCTGCTGGGCCAGCGTTTTGATGGCTCAAAGTTTGACAGAGGGAGGGAGCTCCCCCATAGGCCCGCTGCGCCGTTATAGCAGCATTCTGGTGGTTACCATAGCAACTGGGTGTGTCCGTAAAGACATTCTCTATAAAAATGTCATGTGATATTCCACCAATACCAAAATAAATGCTATTTAAAAAATAAAAGCTTATCAAGCGATGAAAAGTCCAATATATAGACCAAAATGGTAGCAATTAATCACCTCATCCCGCAAAAAATGAGCCCCTACATGCCCCAAAAATAAAAAATATGGCTTTCAGAAAATGGACTCAGACACAAAAACATATTTTCTTTTCCAAAAATAATTTTATTGTTTAAAACCGAAAAAAAAGACATATTAGCAATAACAACCTGCTCTATAAAAATAGCACATGGTCAGGTGAACATGGGGAAAAAACAGAAAATAAAAATTGTGCCAGAACAGCCATTTTTTTTGTTACCTTGCCTCACAAAAAGCGTAATATCAAGCGATCAAAAATCATATGTACCCCAAAATAGTACCAATAAAACTCACCTTATGCCGTGGTGTTTAAAATGGGGTCACTTTTTGGGAGTTTTTACTATAGGGGTGCATCAAGGGGGCCTTCACATGGCGTCTAAAAACCAGTCCAAAAAAAAACTGCCTAAGAAAAACCGTATTGTCCTTTCCTTCTGCGCCCTGCCGTGTGCCCATACAGGGGTTTATGACCACATATGGGGTGTTTTAATAGATATTGAGTTTTGTTTGGCTGTTAACTCTTGACGTGTCAGGGGAAAAAAGATTAAAATGGAAAATCTGCCAAAAAAGTGAAATTTTTAAATTTCAGCTATATTTTCCATTAATTCTTGTGGAACACCTAAAGGGTTAACAAGGTTTGTAAAATTAGTTTTTAATAACTTGAGGGGTGTAGTTTCAAAAATGTAGTTTTATTTATGGTTGGCTTCTATATGTAAGCTTCACAAAGTGACTTCATAACTCAATTGGTCCTTAAAAAGTGGGTTTTGGAAATTTTCTTACAAATTTCAAGAATTCTAAATTTCTAAAACTTCGAACGCCTAAAAAATAAAATTACATTTACAAAATGATGCCAACGTAAAGTAGACATATCTCGGAAATGTAAAGTAATTATTTTGTGAGGTTTCATTGGATCTCCTAAAAAGCCTTTGCCCTGTGCGAATAACTGCAGGGCAAAGGAGAGCACAGGAGCATAAAATGCTTATATCATGGGGGCCGAAGGGGTGAAGATGGGGATATGTCCGGGTAAAGCTCTGGACCCAGATAACCCCTTTAAAGAGGCTCTGTCACCAGGATCAACCCTATTAAACCACCTACTACCTGGTATGGCTCCTCTTGCTGATTAAAACGATACTTTTCTTTTGTCTGTACGATAAATAGCTGCGTATTTATTCATATGCAAATGAGCATATGGAGCACTAGGAGGTGGGGCTAATTCGTCTGAATACTGCTTTGTAACACCCCCTGTGCTGTGCACACTCCTCCCTCCCCTTGATTAACAGGGCTAGACATCAATTTATTTATTTTTTATGAATAAAGGTAATTTAGATCGACTCAAATTTACCACCATCATGAAGTACAATAATCTCACAAGAAAACAGTCTCAGAAAGTAAAAGCTTCCATCTAAAGTGACTGACTGATGTCAGATTTCCAAACTTTGGCCTGGTGCTTATGGTGAAAAAAAGGCCCAGTACTGAAGGAGTTAATAAAGATCCCCATGGAGTGCTCTCTAATTGGAAAGAGTTCACTGTAATCGAAGACCACGTACAGTGGAGCACGCCCATAATATAGAAAAATATTGAATCCACCATAAACATGCCAGAAAAAAACTGGCAAACATTTGAAATCAAAATGACTAAGGGGACTTTCACACTAGCGTTAAAGTTTTCCGGTATGGAGTTCCGTGCTAGCGGCTCAATACCGGAAAAAAAACGCATTCGTTTGTCCTAATGCATTCTGAATGGGAAGAAGTTCCGTGCCTTTTACGCTACTTGGCCGGAGAAAATACCGCAGCATGCTGCGGTTTTTCTCCGGTCAAAATTCCTGTAACTCTTGCCGGATCCGGCATTATTTTCTATTGAAATGTATTAATGCCGGATCCGGTACCAAGTGTTCTGGAAAAACAGACCCGGTTTTCCGGTCTGTGCATACGCAGACCTTTAAAAATGTGAAAAAATAAATAATGGAGCAGAAGGCCGCACATGATCCATGCTTCTCCATTCATTCTGTATTGGACCTCAGGAAAGAGCAGAGTTCTGTACTGGGCTATCTCCAGCAGTCCCATAGAGAATGAATGTAGCGGGGGGGAAAAGGGGCGTGGCGCAAGTGTGGCCCTCTGTTCCATCAGGATGAAGGAATTGAACTCCCGCTTTTGGGATGGTAAGGGGTCCCCCAGAGGTCTGTCCTCCACCCGTCAGTTATCCCCTATCCTATGGATAGCAGATAATGGGAAAACCCATTTAAGGGTTCAATGATGTGGAATCTGTATGTGTATATTTATTTTAGGATAATGCTTTTGCCTTTTTTCATTAACTGCAGGAACCAGGGGAAGACGACCGTAAAATAATTACAAATGCTTATAACAGAGTTGTAAAGCTGATCTATGAAGAGACGTGCCTCATCTCTGCCTTGAAGGCCAAATATCTGGCTAGTGTTGAAGTAAGTGCCTTGAATCTGTAGTCTTTGAATGAACGGGGACCCCCATTTTAGTGATTTTTAGGGGTCCCATTGGTTGAAACCCCAGTGATTTAAAAATGTATTACTTAAAGGGAACCTGTCACCTGGATTTTATGTACAGAGCTGAGGACATGGGTTGCTAGATGGCCTCTAGCACATCCGCAATATCCAGTCCCCATAGCTCTGTGTGCTTTTATTGTGTGAAAAAAAACCATTTGATGAAGGAGCCCAGCAGCGCCCCGCATCCTCAGAATCTCCTCCTTGCCAGCACAGGGAAGGAACACTGTGCATGCGCTTGCTCGCGCATTGCGAGATTACGGCGCTCTGGCTTACTGACGTCCAGGAGCAAGGAGGAGATTCTGAGGATGCTGGGTGTTGGGCTTCTTCATGCTGGACCCATCTCAGGTTAATTTGCATATATATCAAATTGTTTTTTTTACACAATAAAAGCACACAGAGCTATGGGGACTGGATATTGCGGATGTGCTAGCGGCCATCTAGCAACCCATGTCCTCAGCTCTGTACACACAATCCCAGTGACAGGTTCCCTTTAAGCCTCATGATGCCTCTGTGAAGATGTCCGTGATGGATCTGTGTGTCCGTTTTTTGCTGTCCGTGTCATCCATGTTTCACGGACACTGCACAGCTAAAAATGGGCGTCATGGATCTGTAAACACAGACAAAATAGAGCATGCATCCGTGTCTAAAACACGGACCCATGGACCATGGTAAAAAAAAAAATTGATGTGTGAATACACACATTAAACTGAATGGGTACGTGTGCTGTCCGTGGAAAACACGAACTGACGCGTACGTGGAACCGTGACGTGTGAATGAGGCTTTAGTACGTGGATCGGTGATAAATTGTGGGAAAGCACCTTTAAAGGGGTTGGGCACATTGTTATATATTAAGCTTACTTACATGTCTTCTGTGCCTGCTTCTGTTATCCTGTTGCGATTTCCACCACAGTGTTTCTTTTATGCAGTTTTTGGCTAGGGTTGCTGCTGCTCTATACGGTGCCTGTGCTCTGTTTTGGCACATGTAATTGATGTCACTCAAGATGGTTCCCACTGGTGTATCCTGTCATCCGACCAAGGTACACTGAATTGGGTGACCCTGATCATTTTCTGAACTTGTAAGCTGAAGAGAAGTGGTTACAAGGGAGGCGAGTATCACTGCTGGCAGAACCAAGCACTCACAGCAGAAGCCCACCTGAACCTCTGTTCAACTTTAGCGTGAGTCTCCAAGTCTCCTCAGTTCAGCTTCTCTCAGCCCTGGCTAAGCCCATGCTCCATCTCTACAGCTTCTGTACTTCATTTACTCCTCCATAATTCTCCCACTGCCAGTTTATAGAGGGATTATTTCATGCTGGGGCCTCCTTGCAGCTGGTGGGATATTCCCTCTTCCGCTGGCTCCTTACTCCTGCTACTTCGCTGCAGCCAATACTTGGAGAATGGTCCAGTAACCATGGTTGCCAGCCATGTGCAGTCTCAATGAGGGTGCTGTACATGGAAGCCTTGGCAGCGCTGTGCCTTAAAGTCTAATAGAAGTTATTGGTGATGTGCATTGATGTATTCTCATGGTGCAGTCTGTTTGGACTTGTGGACCACTGCATCATTTCAGCTGCAGGCCCACCGATTCATGGGCTCTTTTTCTGTCATCCAAGATGGCTGCACTGCTTCCTAGACTACCTCATGCATACTCTGCCTTGGTAACCCAAAACACTTAAAGGGGCTTTGCCATCATAGACAACGGGGGCATGTCACTAGGATATGCCCCTGTTGTCTGATAGGTGTGGGTCCCACCTCTGGGACCTGCACATACACGGAGAACAGAGTGGGGAAAGTAGTTGAGTGTCACTATGCATGCGTAGCCGCCCTCCAATATTTCTATGGAGCCACCGAAAATTCTGTCGGCCCCATAGAAATGAATAGGAGCGGGGGCTGCGCATGCATGGTGCACTCCCATTCACTTGAATGGGAGCATCAGGGGTCTTCCAGCAATAACTCTCCCTGCTCTGTTCTTGTTGTAGGTGCAGGTCTCAGAGGTGGGACCTGCACCTATCAGACAATGGGGGCATATCCTAGCTATATGAGCCCATTGTCTGTGATGGAAATACCCCTTTAACTGCTTGTCTATCCCTGCTCTTGATGTGACCACTGCTGGTCTTGGACTACAAAATACGCAATATGTAGCAGGTAGTAGTCTGAGCAGTGGTGCAGCCATCCTGGATGGCTGAAGAGGAGTCTGGGTATTGGATCTGCAGCTGAAAAATTAAAAAGAATGGCATGAAAGGTTTTGCTCGTTACTCATTCAATTAAAATTTTCTTTCTTGAAAAGGAGGTTTTGCTTTAAGTTCAACCTGACGGTCAGCTCTGCTTAGTTGGCTGCAGACTTCTTCTTTTGTAGGAGTCTGACTTGCTAAAATCTCCATTCCCAACTGTTTTTCCATTCCACTCCTCCCCACCCAAGGCTTCTGCCTTCTTTCAGATTGTGGCCACTGCAGAGTGAAGAAGTGACCTTCCTTGTCCCTCTAGACAAAAGATTCTCTGTTGTGCCAAAGAAGGACACATCTGATTGTTCCATCATCAACCTGGAGTGCCGCAACACTTTCTTCTGGGCCAGTCAATTCCACCTGGAATACTGAAAGTCTGTAATTGCCTTTATGGAACAAGGAGTGTTCCTCTCTTCAACCTAAGTGAACCTAAAGGATATGTGTTGATGAACTCATTTCACCAGCGCTTCCATACACTTAGTACTATCCTCCCACTACTATTTTTTGGCCTCGCCTCCAGTGTAGTGCCAGCACCATGAGTGTTTACCAAAATGCTCTCAATTGTGATGGTGCTACTTGATTCCAGAAGTGTTTCAGCTATCCTCTGATTGGTTGACATCCTGATAAAGCTGCTGGCCAGGACAGTCAATCAGACCAGTCTTAAAGCTATTCTGAATATCTTGTCCCATTTTGTTTGGATAATCACTGCCTGAAGTCCACCATTTCGCTTGCCCAACAGATCATCTTTTTCAGCATTTTTCCAGTTCCAGCCTCATGAGAAATAATTTTCACTAAGACTAGGGGGTTAAGATTCCCTAAAGGTTGTCTCTCTCTGCTTCTGCAAGTTCTGGACACCATGCTGGCCTCGATCAAGACAATTCTGTTCACCCAGTTTCACTTGTGTATTTTTCAGAGGGCAGTTTTGGATAGCTGAGACTGCTGTCTGGAATAGTTGGATCAGTTGATCCATCTCTGCAGTCCGTCTACTGGTGGCTCTACTCCCCAACCACCCACCAGAGTTATTCCCTCTGCGCTTCACTTTCTGTCCCTTTTCCTTTTCTTGTCAAGTTGATTATTATGATTGCCAAGCATCTTGTTGGCTTTGTAAATTATAATCAGCATTTAAAGGGTTTTCTGGGCTGCAGATATTTGTCAACTATTTTTAGGATACTATTTTAGAAAAGACCGGCACTCGCACGTAGAAGCTTTATGATGCTTGATTTATTGGTTACATATTTACAGCATAGTGACGCGTTTCAGCACTGGTGTGCTTTTATCAGACTATATCCTATTTTTAGGATGCGTCATCAGTATTGGATCAGTTGGGCGTCTGAGACCCGGCTCCCCACCGATCAACTATTTTAGGTAGCTGCCAGAGTCAGAAACGATGTAGTGTATGGAGCTGGAAGCGATCAACTCTGTAAACTGTGTAGTTTTACACTAGCTCAGTTCTGTTTTAAGTGAATGTAGCTGAACTGCAGTATACTGATGGTGGAAACCGCACAGTATCTGAAGTCTTCTGCTTCTTCTCCATACACTATATAGTTACCATCGCCGTGGCTGCCTAAAACCTTGGACCGGCACCAATCTGATATTGAAGACCTAGCCTGAGAATAGGCTATCTGTGGCCTGGACAATCCTTTTAAACCTTTGCAACCTTGGAGAGAATATGCACAGAATACAGTGGAGTCCGAGCAGGGGGAAGATGTGGTCATGAGTGTAGATGAAATGTCTGCCGTGTTCTCCTGATTGGTCTTGTTCTGCACAGGCTTTGAACTCCAGTCTACAGCATCTTGTTGCGTGCATGGACACATCCTTATGGAGCCTCGGTCTACTTGGGAGATCCTTGGCCTTGCTTACATTTGGTGGTAACACAGCTACGCCCAATACAAAAGAAATGGGATACGGCAGGCAAATTAAAGGGGCAATAGCTTATGAGCCATCACATTTCTATAGAGGCTCTTTAGAACATATCCCTTAGATCTACTTGCTTTAGAGGACTTTATTTTCCTCCTCAAACGTTTGGGACAGTATACAGGTTCATGACTACTACAGTATATTTGACTTGGTGTCAGCAAAATCTGATGCTTGATCCTATTTTTGATCTGTCTTAGTGCTTTACTAATGTCGTCGTCAGTGAATTAAAAGGCAGCATGTTACGTCTGTTACAACACCTTGATGTGACCCATCTTAGAGGCATCAGAAATACTGTCAGGGACTTCAGATTTTATTTGAACATTCATAAAATACAACCCCCTGCCCCATAGTTCAATCCTTGTTTTTTTCTGGTTATATAATTTTATGCTAAGGCTGCAAACCATTTTAGAAATGAGCCTCTCCCAAAGCTAAAAAAAATTTGATTTCCCAGAAACCATAGCTCTTGGTGCTTTGTTTGAAGCAACTTACATAAAACTGTATCCTGCGGCAATAAAATGGGTATAGTGCAAACACTACATCTTAATATCTTTTATTTTTCACTGCTCGATATTCAGCATTTAAATAAAGCCATCTAATATCTTTGTCTCATTTCAGTTCAAAAAGAACATGTCTGAATGGATGAATAAAAACCCAAATGTGGATGACTTACTAACAGTCAAGAAGAGTATTAAGGGTTTGAAGGCAGAGCTGAGGTGGAAACTGCATGTCAGCAGCAGCATGGAAGAGGTACCTTCATTTGAAAACTTTTAAAAAACTTTTTATTTTGAAACAAAGCACCCTGTTCTTATTTTTCCATGAAATAAGGAAGACTGGACAGGTGTAAGGCCTCTTGCACACGGCCATTGTGAGGCCGTTCTGTGCTTTGGGGACCGCAATTTGGGGTCCCCAATGCCCGCGACAGATCCAGACCCATTCAACTTGAAGGGTTCATGATCCGTCCGCACCGTAAAAAAATAGAACTAGTTAAGTGAATGGGTGCATTCGTTATGGGGGGAGCACGCGGCCGGTGCCCGCATATTGAGGACCCACTGTTTGCAGGCCGCAATACGGACCACGGCCAGCAACGGCCATGTGCATGAGGCCTAATACTAAATTTCAATTCCTCAGTTTCACTTTTCTGGCTAGGGATGCGCCTAGATAATTTTTTTTATCATCAAAAATCTATTTGCTATGTTTCGGTCAGGTTGAAAATCTCGCTCAAGCAAGTCAGAAAACTTATGTCCAGGTGTTGCCTTAAAGGGGTTATCCCATAAAAAGTAATCTACAGTTTTCAAACCAGCACCTGGATCTGAATGCTTTTGTAATTGCATGTAATTAAAAGTGTATTGAAGTCACAAAGTAATTAAGTGAAATGTGTATGTATAGCGCCGCCTGCTGTTTTTTTTTCCCTTTTTTTCTTATTTCACTGAGATGGCCGCATATTCTCAATTTCATCCTGCATCTGCCACCTGAGCTGTGATAGGCAGAGAGCTGCAGCAGAAAGGACATTCCCTTTGATATAAATCTAGCAGAGCAATGAATAGGAAGATCTCTGGATCCATGTGAGGTACAGGGCTGGTTGTAGCTTTTAGGAAGAGCCTGTCATATACTATATGATGTTCATGGCATGGCCACTTTAAGCTGCCCATGCACCTTCAATAGTTGTCAGTCAAACAATAGATCATCCAACTGCTATCACTACTGACACACATGTCTGGTTCAGCTGATATACCTTTTTAATGGGGAAAAACCCGTCACCAGACCCCTCTGGTGGCTTATTCCCCAGTAAAATAAACTGATCAGACAATATGATTGAGTCAGGAGCTCCCCACAAACATTAGATTGCTAGCTGGTGGTGCCAAAACTGATGTGTATGGTGGACCTTTTAATGGACTGTGAAAACTAGCAAGGAATTATTTTGTCGTGTGTTCACTTTTGAGGTGAATTTTTATTTTGTTTCTTCTCAATCCATCCTCATCAAACCATATTCCCCCATAATAAGACAGTGGAGGCAGGTTTGTAATGGGTGTCTTGCTGAGGCAAATTCTCATAGTTTCAGGCCTGATTAGCCCCAGTCTGAGGGTATTTTAAGTGTACTTGTCTTGGGTGAATCAGTGTTTTGCATGTAACATAACCGCCCATGCATCTGACAGTGATTTAACTATTTTGCAGTCTGATGAATACAATGCAACAGGGCACAGTGAAGTGAAACAAGAAATTGAAACCATAAGGAACAAGCTATTCTTTGAGATACAGCGTGAACAAGAAGAATATGTGAGTTGATGTAATTGAAATCAAATACAAAAAAAAGTCAATTTTTAAAGAGGTTTACATTACTTAGATAGTGATGGCCTGTCAAGATAGGTCATCAATATCCATGTGATCTGGGTCTGACACCTTGCTGTTTTGGACAGCTGTCAGCACAGGACGCTATACAGTAGATGGTGCCAGAAGGTTCACCAACAGGGCTGGATTTCTTGCAACTTGTGCACGGGTCCCATTCATTTCTATGGGATCACCGCTATTTTGCGAACCTAGCCGCGGTAGCTGTCTCCGTGTAGCGGTACACCTAGTGATGCCTTTGCCTAAACACTTGACTGATAGATTTTCCTAACTTATATTAATAAAATATTGAAACATAAGAAATTAAAATTGATCATTCTAAAAAGTCACAGCACATACCCACAGTCATTGGGCCATATTTATCATAAGAGGTATAATATAGTGTGGGCTCCAAAAGAGCTATAATATAGTGTGGACTCGGCATGCATGTGGAACCTGCATTCCCTAAATTTAATGGAGGCCAGTATAGCAAGAAAAAAAGATTCTGGCGGTCCAGCAAAAAGTATTCAGCTGTATCTTTATTATGGTGAAAGTTATCACAACCGTCAACGCGTTTCGAACGAAGTTCTTATTCATGACCATGAATAAGAACTTCGTTCGAAACGAGTTGACGGTGTGAATCTGTTGTAAATATATGCGCTTCAAGTTGTGATAACTTTCACCATAATAAAGAAGATACAGCTGAATACTTTTTTGCTGGACCGCCAGAATCTTTTTTTCTTCAGTCTACGGTCACTTACCGCATGGTCCGTGCATGAGGGATCCCAAAAGGGAAGACATACAGCAGGTGAGCTGGACATTTTTCCTATATAGGCCACTATAGCACCAGCGGAGTTAGTATTTCTCGTTAATGTCATTGGTGGATACAGCACCATGGGTATATGCCCAGCTACCACTAGGAGGCGACACTAGATATGAAAAAGTATCCCCCTCCCTCCCCCCTCGGGGAATTCCTTTCCTCCCCTCCCCAGGTCCTGCGGTATCCTCCTGCTTTGGCTGTGGCGTCTACTTTATTCCCCGCATCTGGCTGTGACAAGGCCGCATCTTTTTTCTTATTTTTTTTTTCCCCCCTGCCATCCAGGGGTTCTATTGGGTCCTTTTTCTCAGCAGTGGGGGTTACTTTGACCCCCTTTCCGTGCATACCCTTTTTTGTAGCCTTTTGGAGCTTTTTTCCGCTTACCAGCACCCTGCAGCATCAGTCTGCCGGGGGTGCCTCATTTTCATCTACACTATCTACTCTGCTCTGCTTCTGCCGGGACTAGGCCAAACTCTTTCCCGCTATTTTTTTGGGCTTCCTTTTTTTTTCTAGGGATGTTGCCTCCCTCATGGACTTTTAGAGTCTGTCCTTCACTGTCCCGTCCTGGTCCTGGACGGAATTCTTCTTCCCAGAGGGTGCTTTTCCCCATCTTTACAGTGAAACCCGACCGCATGTAGCATCACTGGTGGGACGTATTTTCTTGGGCCCCTGTTCGGTGGTTCATGCTGTGGCAGGTCCCCTTGCCCTCCATCCCTCCCCCTGGGTTGCTTCTGCTCCTGCGGTGGCTGGGGTTGTGTGCTATTGGCCTGTCATCCATGGATCATTAGATTCTGTAAATCTATATCCAGAAGTCTCCCCACTAGGACTATCAGAACACCCCCCTGGGATCTTAATCTAGTATTACAGGCTATGGTCAAACATCCCTTTGATCCCATAGATTCTCTTCCAATAAAAATGTTGACCATAAAATGTATTTTTCTAGTGGCCATTACCTCAGCTAGAAGGATAAGCGAGCTTTAAGCTCTCTCCATTAGTCCTTCAAATAATGTCATCCAGGAGGATAGAATTTGTTTTTGGCCAGATCGAGCTTTTCTACCTAAATTAGTGTCCGACTTCCATAAAAATCAGGAGGTGATTCTCCCTTCCTTCTGCGCAAATCCCAAAAATCAGAAGGAGGCGGCGTTTCATTCTCTGGATGTCAGGGAATGTGTATATATGGAGGCTACTAAGGACTGGAGAGCATCTTCTTTATTTTTTGTTTTCTGGCCAGAACTAGGGGAAGTCGGCCAGTAAGGGTACATTGGCCCGGTGGATTAAACAGGCTATTTCTTTAGCTTATCTATCTATGCAGAAACCTGTCCCGTCCAGATGGTCGGCTCATTCTACAAGAGCGGTGGCTACCTCGTGGGCAGAAAAAGCAGAGGCTTGAATACAGGACATTTGCAGGGCAGCAACCTGCTCTTCTGCTTCAACCTTCTACCGGCACTATAGATTAAATCTCTCTGCGGTGTCTGATCTTTCCTTCGGGCGTAAAGTCCTTCAGGCTGTGGTCCCACCCTAATTTTCACTCTCTGGGATATCTCCTGGTGCTGTCATTGGACATAGGGATACATGATAATTACGTCCTGGAGTCCATGACAGCACCCCTTTAATCCCTCCCTTTCTTTTCTCCTATCCTTATCTTGTCTTTGGTGATGGGTTGTGTTTGTTCACAAGGTGCGCAAAACATTTAAAAAAAAAAAGAGGATTTTGTTAAACGTTACCGTAAACTGAAGATTGGATTGGTCCGGATGGAATGAAGGTGGTCTCTCGTCTCTGGAAACTACTGAAGGGGGAGAGGCTTCTTGTCAATTTATACCTATGGGTTTTCTTTCCTGGGAGGCGGATCCCCCTCTCCTGGTGCTGTCATGGACTCTGGAAAACAAAAAATTATAATTTTTCCAGCTTGGGTGGAGCTGTTTTTTTTTTTCTTTGTTCCTTTCTTGCATATGGCCTTTTTTCCCAGGCACTTGTCCTTGGGGTGCTGGCGGTCTCCCACAATTTTTTTCTTTTGGACTCTTCCTGGTCCTAGAGCATCTCGGCTCACTCTTTAGTTTTTTTATCTACCATTTCATGCTATGGCCTCTCCTGGTCCTGTTGGGTCACCTGGTTCTCCTGCACCTGTGCCCCCAACTTTTTGCATGAGATTTCCTTCCCACCCTCGGGGACTGCTTTGGGACGTCCCATGGTGCTGTGTCCCCCAATGACATTAACGAGAAAATTGGATTTTAGTAGTTAGCCTAAAATCCCTTTCTCATTCAATTCATTGGGGGACACAGATCCCACCCTTTGTTTTAATTTGTCTTTCTGTTCTTCTTTTCTTCCCCTGTCCAGGACATGTTGGTTCTTTGCTTTTGTTTAACTTTCCTACTGCTATTGGCACAAACTGATTAGCCTAGTGTCTGTGGAGAGGGTATAGTCCAGTGGGCGGAACCAACCTTTTTCATATCTAGTGTCGCCTCCTAGTGGTAGCTGGGCGTATACCCATGGTGCGGTGTCCCCCAAAGAATTGAAGAGAAAAATTAGATTTTTGTACTTACCGTAAAATCCCTGAGTGAAAACTGGCTCCTTTCAGTGATGTTCTACGCCAGAGAACTGTCATAGAACATGATAAATGTGAAGGCGATGCAAGCTGTGAAGTGCCAAGCCCTTGCTCAAAATTTAATCACGCAGTTTGCGACTTTTTTACACCAGAAAACTAGTGTATTTTAACAAATACCTCCATTGTCCTGTATTTTTATTATTGGATATCTTTACTAATGTGAATTATTTAACTAACAATATTCTGGTTAATGGCTGCTTATGAACTTGCCTTATGTTTTCATTAACCCCTTCATGGCCGCCGTATATGTATGTATGTCGGGCCTTTAAAGAAGATGCCTGCTCCGAAGCAGAGCGGGCGCCATAGTTAGCGGGTTTCACACAGCAGACACCCACAGCTAATGTCCACGATCGCCCGTAATGACAATCGCGGACATTTAACCACTCTGATGCTGTGGTCAAATGTGACCATGGCATCTGAGAAGCAGAAAGCACGCTTCATACATATGTGGTATCGTTGTAATCGTACGGACCTGGATAATGAAGAGCACAATTCAGTTTCAGCGCATAGTGAACGCCGTAAAAACAAAACCCATAAAATTGTGTCGGAAATTATTTTTCCATTCTATGCAATATTAAATGATGCCATTAGAAAGTGTAACTTGTCCTGCAAAAAACAATACGGCTATGTGAATAGAAAAATAAAGTTATGACTGGGGAAAAGTAGATTTAAATTAAATTGCACTTGAGTATTTCTGGCAGCCACCTTCCTGATACTAAGGGCTCATTCAGAATGCCATATGCTGTCTGCAAAAATGCGGATCCGTTCTTTTGCGGATTAAATGCTGACCCATTCACTTCTATGGGGCCCTTTTCTTCCATTCCACGACTCCGCAAAACAAATGAAACATGTCCTAAACTTGTCAGTGAAAATGAGGACGTGGCCCCATTGAAGTCTATGGGTCCACAAAAATACAGAATGCAATAGTGGTGTTTTTTGTTTTTTTTGCGGACATGCTGAACTGTTCGCACAAAAACAGATCCGCATTTTTGCAGACAGCATACGGCCGTCTGAATGAGCCCTAAAGCTGAGAGAAACTTTGATTCGTTAATACTGAGATGTTGGCCTTAGAGCCATTAATAGATGCTGGTACCTCTGGGAAATTCTCATCTGTTCTCTTTGCTTCACTTCCTGAAGATGTAAGCTAAGGGTCCTTTCACACTTGCGTTCTGAGGATCCGGCAGGCACTTCCGTCCTGCCGGATCCGTCAGAACGCAAGATGCCTGAAAGCATTAGAAGACTGATCAGGATCCTGATCAGTCTTCGAATTGCTTTCAGGTTACTATGGCAGCCAGGACGCTACTAGCGTCCTGGTTGCCATAGTAGAGCGGGAGTAGGGAGCGGCATACTACATTCCGTGCGGCTCCCGGGCGCTCTGAATGACGTCAGAGCGCCCCATGCGCATGGATCACGTGATCCATGCGATCACGTGATCCATGCACTGGGGCGCCTGACGTCATCCTGGAGCGTCCCGGAGAGCCGCACGGAATGTAAGTATGCCGCTCCCCGCTCCCTGCTACATTTTACCATGGTAACCAGGACTTTAGCGTCCTGGCTGCCATGGTAACCAGTCAGAAAAAGCTAAATGTCGGATCCGGCAATGCGCCGAAGCGACGTTTAGCTTAAGGTCGGATCCGGATTAATGCCTTTCAATGGGCATTAATTCCGGATCCGGCCTTGCGGCAAGTGTTCCGGATTTTTGGACGGAACAAAAAGCGCAGCATGCTGCGGTATTTGCTGCGTCCAAAAAACGTTCCGGTCCTGAACTGAAGTCATCCTGATGCATCCTGAACGGATTTCTCTCCATTCAGAATGCATGGGGATGATCCTGATCAGGATTTTTCCGGCATAGAGACCCGACGACGGATCTCTATGCCGGAAAAGAAGAACGCAGGTGTGAAAGGGGCCTAAATAGAGAAAATGTCAATTTAAATATTCTCAGTTTGTTACTTTTGTCAACTCTTTTTCTGGAATGATTGCAGAAATTTTGTAGGGTTTTTTGCATGATACATTTTAATACTCCTAACATTTGGAACTGTGGCTTTAACATTTTTGTAAAGGCAAACTCATGCTATATATTATAATATATACTATACTCATGCTATAATATTTTTCCAAATACCTTTCGTTATAATGGCTCGTTTTGTGTAGGGAGCTATCGTTAGGAGAAATAAAATGGCCGCCGTCCTTTTAGTACACACAACTTGTCCTGATCACACAGCAGGACAAGTTACTTCACAACACCGAGGTACTCGGAAGTCACTTGGATTAGGACAGGTTTTGCTTTTGGTCCCTAAGTTTTGGCATCCATCGCTCCCTTTGAGATCTGAACCTGGTTTAGGTTACTCTTCTGCTTCAATATTTTGATCCTCTCGGGGATGACTCCTTGCTTTTCGATTTCAGTTCCTTGGCCTTTCTGTTTGCAGTGACCTCCATTAGTTATTCGTTTTTTTTTTTTTTTTTTGCTATTCTCCTTTTTTTAACTTTTACCATAAAAAGGTGGTCTGATTCTGGTGCCTTATTTCCTTCCAAAGTAGTCTTTGCTTTCCACGTCAATTATGGCATCATGTTACCATCTTGCTGTCCCTTTCCCTCCCTTCCCAGGGAACAGTAAACTGAAACATTGGATGCCTGTCTGCTTGTACCCTCTTCGTCATAGCAGGTAGACAGTGTAGGGGTTGCTGGCCTCCAGTGGGCTCAAAGGTCCCTATATACTCAATATAAAATCTCTTTCTTGTAGACTTTGTTAGCTTTTTTTTCTTTTCCTTAGTGTCGGAGCTACTTCATGGTCCATGTTTTGCCTCAATGAACTCTACTAGATTTTTACAGTATGTTAACATCTCTCTATAAGGGAAGCTTGGGTTAATGAGGTTGTGTCACTTCAGCAAATAGCATTTATTATGTAGAGACAGTTAATACAAGGCACTTACTAATGTATTGTTGTCCATATTGCCTCCTTTGTTGGCTGGATTCATTTTTCCATCACGTTATACACTGCTCGTTTCCATGGTTATGACCACCCTGCAATCTATCAGTGGTGCGTTGCTTGCACACTATAGAAAAAAGCACCAGCCTATGTGCGCTCCCATGATCCTGTCCACCAGAGAGGTCAGCACTTTTTCATATAATGTGCAAGCACGACCACCACTGATGGATTGCAGGGTGGTCATAACCATGGAAACGAGCAGTGTATAATGTGATGGAAAAAGGAATCCGGCCAGCAAAGGAAGCAATATGGATTATAACAATACATTAGTAAGTGCCTTGTATTGGCTTTCTCTACATGATATATTCCACTTGCTGAAGTGACACAACCCCTTTAAAACCAGATAAAGCTTTTTTTTTTTTTTTTTAAGTATAGAATGTGTCTAAGCTTTTGCATAAGTCAGAATGTTGTTAGTGACAACTGCAAGTCTGCTTAGCCCTGTGTGCTCTTCTGTTGACACTGCATCTTCAGGCTGCATTGTGTTTCTTGTGGCTTATTGTTACCCAGTCATTTGCAATAAGCTGTCATTGCATGTGACATGAATGCTGCTGCGTAGGTGCTGTCTGTAGCCTGTCCTGTGCCCTAAACCTAAGGCTCTCTAGCATCTTTCTTACAATGTGGAATAAATTCAAAGAACCAGAACATATATGATGATTGTGGTCTGATCACACTTACATTAGTAATGAGTTTGCACAGCATCTTTGAAAATGCACTTTCCAGGGGTTTTAGGTGAAGCGCAATTTCCACAATCAACGCGGCATTGAGAAGCTTGATAATTCTTTTAAAAAAACAAGTTACAGTTTACTGGGAAGATAGAAGAACAACAATGTATAATGTGGGCTCGATTAGTGTGTTGGAAAATATTTCAAGTAAGTCTACAGGTCATTGTGCAGAATTCTTCTGGTTTCCAGTTTATAAAGCATGATGTACTGTACTGTAGGACTTTAATTTTTTTGTTTAGAATCTGGTTCTTATTATATGAACATTACCCATACAATAAAGGAAAACAGTCATGAATACAGAGTGAGATCCGTGATGGTGTTCTGAACAAATATGGCAGAGCACATGGCCATTGACGTGGCTTATCATTGAATCAAATATCAAGATGGCCATATTTATAATTGTGCCAGGGAAACCAAAGTAGCTTGGTTTGCATTCTGTGTATAAGGTCAACCTCTGAAGCCCGCTCTCTAACCAACGGGGCCCTAGTGGACTTCCGATGTCTGGGTATCACAGTTTGAGCTGCAGTCAGACAGTGGCGTAGAAGGCCCTTCTTCCCCACTAGGATAGAACTAGGAAGGATCGATAGGAGTGCTAACTGTTTAGTATGTAGGAGTAATGAGAGATATCAATAAATATGTAATCTATCAAGTAATCCACAAGGCGGACATAAACGCCTGTTCTTTTATTTTGAGACTCTAAATTTAATTTGTGCAATTAATGAACAAATGAGCAATCAATTATGTAAAAATATATCATTTATTTACAAAAGTTTGATATTAAATTAATAATATTGCAATGACAAAGTAAGGATGCATTGAAAAATGACAAAATAATACCAGGATACACCACTAGATGGTGCTGTAATAGCAAACTATACCACTACTTCATCAGCACTTCCAAATTAACGTGAAATAACACCATAATGTTATGAGGGAATGTCCCCTCTGTTTGTGATTTTAACAAACAGGCTATCAATTACCATTGTATGAATTTACACAGGAAAGGAGAGATATGAACCCTTTGCTCAGCCTCCTATGATCAATTTTTGGGTATATGGTAGTATGATATAACTTATAAATTCTTCTAACTTGGTATTGGCTATGGAATATAAAATTACAGTCAGATTCTTTCTCCGATGGCAATATCATATGTGTTATTTATTGATGTGCACCTTCACTAAACAGTAATAATATTGCTGTGGCCACTTAACGCTACGTATCCACTCAAAATGGGGATCTGAACTATATACCAAGCGGAATAATTTATGAATACTACACAAACAAAAATATATACGTTACCAGATCAAAATGGTTGCAAAGGATAACCAGCTCTCTGGATTCTCTGTTAGTCAGGAACTAATCCAGGGTTTTCTTTCCTTGTAACGTAGTGGTTCCTATGTGTTCTCTTAGTTCCTTCTTTCTTTTCTTTTTTCTCGGGTGTTGGATTCTCTCTCTATTTCAACACTAATTATCTCCCTTTCTTATCTTACGGTACATCCTCCTGGATTATGATCTTCCAATCAACTGAGGAGGGTATAATGTATGTTAATGACTCTGAGATCATATTTACCCATAATGCAGTTGTGGAGAATGGTGTCATGATATCCATCTTTATCCAGATGGCACTGTTGTATAGCATACTAACATCATACTCTTAAGTGATACTGCATATAATGTGACTTCATTTTTCACATGTACCGTTTGACCTTTGTAGACTTAAATCAGAGATAAGGGATTAGTTCAGACACTCTGAAATAACTTTCCCCCAGCCAAATTGGAGCCAGCGTCATCATCCCAGATCGTTGAATTTATGGGAGTGATAACGGAATACAATGAACCTTTACTCAGCAGCTGGATTTGTATCACTTAGCTGTCCAAACGACTGAGTAATTACATTTGGAATAATATCTTCTCTGAGAGATTTCCATCAGCAGAAAACCAACGTTTTCTATACTTTAAGATATCTTCTCCGTGAGATACACATGGCATAGAATATATATCAATTCCTTAATACAGTTGTGTTCAAAATTATTCAACCCCCACTGAAATTGAGTGTTTTGGCCAGTTTAACATTGATTTTGATCATTTCAGTCATCTTGTTTACAATTAAATCAAAGAGGCACTTGTAAGTCAGACAAATATAACATAACATTTATAATGAAATAACCACAAATATCTTTTCTGTGCTCACATCATTATCAGTTTTATTCAACCCCCAAGTGACATTCAATCTTAGTACTTAGTACAACATCCTTTTCCAGTTATAACAGCTTTTAAACGTGAAGCATAGATTGACACAAGTGTCTTGCAGCGATCTACGGGTATCTTCGCCCATTCTTCATGGGCAAAAGCCTCCAGTTCAGTCACATTCTTAGGCTTGTAGGCTGCAACTGCTTTCTTTATGTCCCACCAGAGGTTCTCAATCGGATTTAAGTCTGGTGACTGCGATGGCCACTTCAAAAGGTTCCAGCCTTTAATCTGCAACCATGCTCTAGTGGACTTGGAGGTATGCTTGGGATCATTGTCCTGTTGAAAGGTCCAACGTCTCCCAAGCCTCAGGTTTGTGACGGACTGCATCAGATTTTCATCCAATATCTCCTGGTACTGAAGAGAATTCATGGTATCTTGGACACGCTGAAGCTTCCCTGTACCTGTAGGAGCAAAACAGCCCCAAAGCATGATTGACCCCCGCCATGCTTCACAGTAGGCAAGGTGTTCTTTTCTTCATAGGCCTTGTTCTTCCTCCTCCAAACATAGTGTTGATCCATGGGCCCAAACAGTTCTAATTTTGATTCATCAGAACACTATCCCAAAACTTTTGTGGTTTGGCATACTGCAGTCGACTCTTCTTATTCTTTGGAGACAGCAAGGGGGTGCGCCTGGGAGTTCTGGCATGGAGGCCTTCATTACGCAGTGTGCGCCTTATTCTCTGAGCTGAAACTTCAGTACCCGCATCTGACAAATCTTTTTTCAGTTCCTCAGCAGTCACACGGGGACTTTTCTCCACTTTGCGCTTCAGGTAGCACACAGCAGTCGAAGTCAGCATCTTCTTTCTGCCACGACCAGGTAGCGTTTTAAGTGCCCTTTGCCTTGAATTTGCGAATGATGCTTCCTATGGTGTCTCTTGGTATGTTTAAGATCTTTGCAATCTTCTTATAGCCATTGCCCTTCCTGTGAAGAGAAATCACCTCTTCTCTTGTCTTCCTGGACCATTCTCTGGACTTCACCATGTTTGTAAACACACCAGTAAATGTCTAGAAGGAGCTGAGTATCACAGTCATTTTACATCGGCCTAATTGGTGCTTATTATGCTTGATTGCTGCTCCTTGACATCCAATAGGTGTTTTCAATACCTGATCGAAAACACTTGAATGAACCTCTGTTCTTAAGAGTGGTAGTCTTTAAGGGGTTGAATAATTGTGTCAATGAAGAAATCACAAAAAAAACATTTAATACTCTATTACAAAAACAATTGATGTCATTTTAGTTGCATTTGGTTCTTTAAAAAGTCCTTGTAAGATTTCATTCTGAACACAATTACAAATGTACACTAAATTCCCTAAAACCCTTTACAGCATTGGGGGTTGAATAATTTTGAACACAACTGTATATGTATATAAAATATTATATATATGAATTATCAATATGTTCATACTAAAGAGCTAAATAAAATACACACACGAATATATATAATATACTTGTGATTATATGAATAGACACTACACACTAGATGTGTCTTAAGGATATAAATTCTTATCTTGTCATAGCTTTTGCCATGAACTAACCATTGTCCCTTTTAGACAGACACATCTGAAGAAGTCATTACACTCCCTACAGATAAGCCCACATCTGTGGCAATAACTTTTAAAATACAATGTTCTTTGTATTCAATGACTCTTGTGCAAACTGAACTTGGCGTGAACTCATCTTGGCCTGTTCCAGTCATATAGCAAAACTTTGGTTCAGTCCGTCTCCATTTTAACTATAATATCAGGTACACTGTGTATACACATACATATACACTTATAAAAATGCCTGACAGGGTTGTTCAGCGGGCTTGCATTGTTAGGTACAGTGTTTTTTTTTTTTTTTTTTTACTTTTTAAAAACATGTTATTTACATCACTGATTTTCTTTCTCTCTCGTATCATCGGAGGACACAGGAGACCTTGGGTATAGCTGCTGCTGCTACTAGGAGGCAACACTAGGCAAAAACTGCTAGCTCCTCCTCTCAACTATATCCCTCTTGCATACACTGAGCTGATCCGTTTTAGTTAAGTGTCTCTAGGAGACAGACCTACTTGCTTTGCAGGGAGTCTTCTTTTGTTATTTTTCCTTTTTTCCCCTTTAGGTACGGGAAACAGACACCTGGCCTCTCTGTTTACCAGGGGAGGAAGGCCGGTGTCGCTTTCTCTCACCGCCCGACCTCCCCCAAGAAGACAAAAGTGGACCAGGGCGGTCCTGCAACAACAACAAACAAACAAAAAATAACCTTACTTGCCTGCCACCTTACTGAGGCTGGCTTCCCTATTACATGGCTGTGTAGTTTAAAATGAACCCCTTCTTGCGTCCAGTTGGGGCTCGGGGTGTCCGTTTTCGAATACACAAGTTACCCTGGCACTATCAAGTGCTGAGTGTGGCGTCTGTTGCAGAATTAACCCCCTCTAAGGTGGGTGTGCTCCCCCTCATGCGGTTAGTGCCGCACTTCCCTGCAATGAGTCCACTGGATGTTTTTTATGGCAACCCCCCCTTCCACGGACACGCACTGGCGCTGAACATCCTGTCGCATTCTCCCTTCCTTAAGTTAAGTAGTTGCACTACTACTGGTTGCTGTACATCCGTATTCCCCTTCTCCCATAGATGGAGTAATGGCACTACCAATGTATACCGTGCGTCCCGTCATGAGTCCTTCCATCCATAGACAGACTAATTGCACTACCCACGTATACCATGCATCCTGTCGCATTACTCACTCCTGTTGGTTTAAAGTGCCGACATGGCAGTCTCTGTCCTCCCAGGTTGTGTCCCCACAACACCGTTTTAAGTCCCGGTGGGACTCCACGCTGCATGGTTGGTCATGATACTTGACACCTTCTTAGGTGGTGTATCTGCCCTAGAAGAGAATTTGGTGGTTACTACACGGTCTCTAAATACTGTTTCCATGTCTAGCTCTCCTCCTTTTCAGGTGGCGTATTTAGGCTAACGCTCCATTCCATGGCTTCTACTGTATGTCCTTTTCCGCAGGGCAGTATTTACGCTAGCACTAGAGATAGTAGTTACCACTGTAGGGCTTCCTTCCTAGGTGGCGTGTCTACCCTGACTTTGGCTTTTGTGGCTACTATGGTATAGCCTCAGGTGAAGTATTTACGCTAGCGCTACATATCATGGCTACTACTGTATGGCCTTCTCAGGTATTGCGCTAGCCCTTGTTTCGGTGGTTACTATCTGTATTGGCTTCTTCTCAGGGGAAGGATTTGTGTTAGTACTACATACCATGGCTCCTTCTGTATGGTCTCCTCATCCGGTGGAGTATGGTGCTATCACCATATACTATGGCTTCTACGTTGTGACCTCCTCCTCAGGTGGAGTATTGCACCAGCACTAGTTCCTGTGTCTATTCCTGTCTGGCCCCATTCTCAGGTGGAGAATTTACCTGTATGCTGTAGCTTCCACCGCTTCTCTTTTTCTATAGGTGAAACCCTCACACTGGTCCCAGGTGTGGTGGTTGTGTATACATTCTCTCTAAGGTGGATCTCTGGCTAATTTTACGCGACCAATGGATGCCGTTGGTGAGGTCTTTATGCTGGCGCTTGCAGTTTTAGCTGGTTCGTCCACTCATTCCTGATGACATGGTCATCTGCAGTACTTCCATTCTCTGACCAGGTATTTGCATTAGTATGCATGCTATAGCTGATGAGCCATTCACTTCTGGTGCGCGCTATTGCAGGGTTCTCGCTTGTTGGCATAACCCCCTAGTTTCTATGACATTGGTCTACCACATGGTTTTTATTCCAAGTGGGACGTTGGCGCTAACTGTTGATGGTGTGACACCATCAACACTGCCTCTTTTAAGAGATGAGTGATAGCTTTGACATGTCCTTATGTAGGGGACACACCTATTCAGGGCACATACTGTGCATCAACTGCTTTTCTTCCCTCACCGGATGGGACTATGGTGCTGTCGCATGTTGTCGGTGCTAATAGATGTTTAGTTGCTGGAACGCAACACCCTTTCGATGTTATGCCCCTCTGCAAAGCGAGTAATTGTGCTCCCCCGAATTTATGTTTCTGTCTACATGGCCAGTGTCTATACTGCTGAGGTTGGATTCTTACTGTTCTGGAATACCTGCACAATTTTTTTCTTATATGTCCAAATTTTCTCTGGTGTTTTTGTGACGTTGGACATAGTCATCACATTCTCTCCTGGAGAAGTATTTCTCCTATCTCCGACATATCTGTGTATTCTGCTGATTACCACATTGTCCCCTTTAGGCAGAGTCGCTACACGGTGACAGCAGTAGTCTCTGACGAATCTACTCACCTCAGATTTTTTTGTTCTTCAGCCTACAGTTGGGTCTGCCTGATCGAGGCAGTTTGTGGAGCATCAAACAGCTTGCTCAGTTTCCTCAGGCTGTCTAATGCTTGTCATGATATGGTCCTGGATCCAACATCACTCGGTCTTCCTTTTGTCCAGTGGCGGAGGTTGCTTTGGCTGCACTCTTCTGCCGCATTGCTCTTTGCTGCACGGCTAGGATGCTATTGATCCTGGGGATACAGTCTTTTCCTCCCAGACTACTCCCCATTTGTCTATGGTTTTTTTTCTACCTCTGATTGGCTCCCGTTGTGGCTTTTTATCCCCCTTGGCCATCCCTTATCTCTGTTTTGATGAGTGATCATATTCCATACTTTGTAGTCTCTTCTCGTGCTGGATTCTTTACAAAGGAGTGGCTACTCACTGTTTTCTTTTACAGATTGGCCCACAGGGGTCTCCTCACGTACCTGGGAGATCCCTACCAGACTAGTCCTCGGCCAGTTGCCCAGTAATTCCTTCCAGTTTTCCCTTTTTTTTTTTCCTGAGTTGAAGTATCCCATCCTGATACATTTGGTAAGGTCATGTCTGGGTCTTCCTGTTGCTCGTTCGTCAGGTCTCGTGCATACCCCGATTCTACAGACTTATTTCTGTTGAGTAAACACCCCTTGGTTTTCTGTGGGGCCTATGGCCATGCAAGACATCCTGGGTTTCCAGTCCAGGTACCCACAGCAATTCTGTGGTCCTCGTTATCCAGAAGTACCTTCCACGCATCATCTTCAGTTGTCAGACATGCTTATTATTCTTGTGGATATTATATGCTGCTATCCACATATTCCAAAGCCTCTCGAGACCTTGGGCGTCATTTAACTGGGTTTCCCTCTTTTTGCCCAGTGTAAGACCCCATGCGTTCAACGCTCTCTGGCTGGCCTTCCTGGTTCATGCTGTTCCTGTCCTATTCAGGGTTCCTGTGCATCCTTTCCCCACATTTCTGTGCTGGATCCCATGGTCAGCCTTAGATTTGTTCTAGTCTTTTATTCCCTCCCCATGGTACTGCTGTGGAACGTCCCATGATCTCCTGTGTCCCCCAATGATACAAGCGAGAAAATAGGATTTTTTGTGCTTGCCTGTAAAATCCTTTTCTCGCTGAGTTCATTGGGGGGACACAGCACCCAAACAGTAAGTACATTGCAGTCTCTTTTTGGTGGGTCTCACCTGTTCTTGGTTCTGACCCATCTCCAGCTCTCTTTCATACAATTGGTTTCTGTTGGCTTCTCCTGGCTACTCCTACTGCTTTGGTACAAACTGATCATCTCGGTGTATGCAGGAGGGATATAGCTGAGAGGAGGAGCTAGCACTTCTTTTGCCTAGTGTTGCCTACTGGTGGCAGCAGCAGCTGAACCCATGGTATCCTGTGTCCCCCAATGAACTCAGCAAGAAAAGGATTTTAGAGGTATGCACTTAAATGGGCATTAATTCCGGATCCGGCGTTGCGGCATGTCTTCCGGATTTTTGGACGGAGACAAATCCGCAGCATGCTACGGTTTTGTCAACGTCCAAAAAACGTTCACATACTGAACTGAAGACATCCTGATGCATCCTGAACGGATTTCTTTCCATTCAGAATGCATTAGGATAATCCTGATCAGTATCTTTCCGTCCTAGAGCCCCGAGGACGGAACTCTAGGAAAGCAAAAGCGCAAGTGTGAAAGAGCCCTTAGTGGACAAATAACCATGACTGACCTGGTGGACTTTGTCAGATTGTGTCATGGTGATGCCGAATGGGTAACAGAGAGCTACTTTTCTCTGCAAAACACCTCAGATGCCACAGCTGCATTGCAATGAGATGGCGGCTGTATGTTGCAGCTAGCACCTGCTGCCAATGGCACAGCAGCAGCTCCTGTGCCCACGCCATCCCTGTTGCATAACTGTATATCACAATGCACCATTAGTCCAAACCTTGACGGATTTACAAAAAGGTAAAGTACACCAGCACCACTTGAGATCCAAAATTAGCCTTATTTTAGACCTTAAAGGGGTATTCCGGTAAGGTAACTTAATTTTTGAAAAACAGTATTAAGGCTGCAAGCTGTGGCCCAACCAGAACCCATACCTATACGTATAACCAGAGTTTCAATTTACCTTGCAATCCATTTGTCTAGGTCCTGTGGGAGCCTGCAGCACACAGTATCATGGCGCCTGTAGGTTTCCTCCAGGTACTCCTGCTTTGTCCCACACTCCAAGGACATACTGATAGGGACCTTAGATTGTGAGCCCCATTGGGGACAGTTGAATGCTAATGTCTGTAAAGCGTTGCGGAATATAGTAGCGCTATATAACTGCATAAAATAAATAATTAATCAATCCCCACAATCCCTAGCTTTCCTGCTGTGAGTTTGCGCTACACCTGCTTGGGGGATGTGTAGTTATGTTGTGCTGCCATCTTTTCTTACCCACTTATGATAGACTTCCATATCTTCTAAATGAGTTAATATTGTAAAACTTCTTATCACATTAGGCATCATTAAGCAATTTGGTCCAGAAGTGGTTTCCTGAGCTACCTCTAATCTACTCTGATGTAGGAATGACCAGCTACATGGTAAGTCAGACTAAGCATTTGTTCCGTTGCAAACCGGCAGTCATGAAATTATTATTATGTATGTGCCTGCTTGTTGTCTTAGAATTCAGGAGGTCTTCTATCAGGTAGTATGGAGCGGGTGCTGTTTGATGCCGAACCACTGAAGGAACTTAGCAGCAAACGCCCACTGGTATGCACGCAAATCAAGAACCAAAAAGTTTTACTCAAGGTAAATGGAATATCTCTGCTTTAGGGTCCATTCACACGTCCGTTGTTTAGTTCCGCATCTGATCCCGATTTTTCGGACTAGTCACAGAATAGTTGCGGACAGAATTCGGACCCATTGATTTTCAATGGGTCTATAAAATATGCGGACAGCACAAAGAGTGCTGTCCGCATAATTTTCTCAGTACATAGTGTCTGTAAAAAAATAAAACATGTCCTATTCTAATCCGAAAATTGCGGTCCGTCCAACTTTATTGGAATAGGAAAATGTATTCTTCTATCTGTTTTTTTTTTTTTTTTTTTGCGGATCCGCAAAAAACGGATGACAAACGGAAAAAATACTTGGAAAATAGGATCCGCCAAAAAGGTCCTATTTTCGGATTATAGAAAAACAACGCACGTGTGAATGGACCCTTATACTGTATGTATATATGCTATGTTTGTGTTTTTCAGTGCAGTGCTTTTAAGGCTTTTTTTTTTTTTTTTTTCATTTTGTAGCAGGCTCATTTAAGAGGTTTTAAAGTGTCCAAAAATATATAAAAATGCTTATCATTTGCAGAGTTAATTCATCTCTGTCTGAATTGATTATTTTTGAAATCTGTATAATACTTTTAGTCCCCAGTACCCTTTAGCAAACCAGTTTCACTTCTAGCTATGGGGTAGTCCAGAAGCTGGTGACATTAACTCGGCATCAAATGCCATTATCCACTTTGGACAGCTTCTTCTACCCCCGGTCTAGCAGTGTATGCACATACTTCTCCCTTAGGTTTTTTCCTCGCTTTTGCCCTCAATCTAACAGCATATGTGTGTAGTTCTCCCTTACTTCTTCCCCCTCTCTGTCCCTCAGTCTAGCAGCATATGCATGTACTTTTTCCTTATTTTTTCTCACCCTCAGTCTAGGGGCCAAATTTATTATTGGCATACACTACCTTTTATGGCTTGAAAAAGTAGTAAATTGGGTGTTTTTAACTTTAATGCCACTTGCACCAATTGCCAGCATCGCCACTTTCCCGAAAAAGGTTGTGACAAGGACAAGGAGGGGATGGGGTCTGAGGCCCCGCCACATTTATCATTATCTACACCAGTTTTCTGATGCAGGACACTGAAATTTACGCAAACACCTGGCATATTTCAGTTGAGGCACATGAACTGCCGGATGCTGCGCCTAACATATGCCTGACAAATGAAGCGCAGCATTTGGCAGTGCACCTAGATTTTGTATCCCTATGTACACCGCTGGGCTGTGATAAATTTCCCCCTAGCAGCGTATGAGAGTAGTTCTCGCTCACTTTATCCCTTCAACTCACCCTAAGTCTAGTAGTGTATGCGCATACTTCTCCTTCACTTTCTTCCTCCCTCTCACCCTCAGTCTAACAGTCTGTCTAGTTGTCTCTCATTTCCTCTGAACCATAGTCTACCTTTATTGCCCTTTGCTGCATCTGTACCTCTCTTTTGTCACATAATTTGTAACTTGTCGAAACAGAAGGGAAAGGGAGAAGTTTACTCCTTGCAGGAAAGCTGTCAAACTACAGAATTTCCAGCCATTATTCTCTGGTACTGGATTGCAGTGAAACAGTGGAAGTTTTTGAGAGGTAATTTAACCCTCACTCTGCCTTCTGATTGGAGCCCCCACAGTGAAATCACAGGGCTCCGTTTGGTTACCATGGCAGCCTGGAAGCTTTTGAAGCTTACCAGGCTGCCATGGTAAGCTCCCTGCTGCGCTGTGCACAAAGCACAGCTCAGCAGGGAGTGTGTTAAAATTTCAATGCAGTGAACGCCATAACAAAAAATGAAAATCTTGCTATTCTTTTTTTTTTTAGTCCCCTACAATTCATTCCACAAAAATAAGCCTTGATACAGCTGTCTAGAAAGAAGTAAAAAAGATGTAAAAAAGTTGTGGCTGTCAGAATATATATATTTTTTTAAAGGTTTTTATTTTCTAAAAAACCTATACAGGTTTGGTATCGCTGTACTTGTATTGAGCTGCAGAATAATGACATTTTTAGCACACAGTGAAAGCCATGATTTAAAAACCTTGGCGGAATTTTTTTTTTTAAAGTTTTTAACTTCACAAAGAATTTTATTCCCATTTTCCAATAATAAACATGGTAAATTAAATGGTGCTTTTAAAAATACAACTTATCCTGCAAAAAATAAACCCTCATATGACTGAACAGAAAATTAAAAACGTTATGGCTATTGGAACTTGGGGAGACAAAAAGTCAAAACAAAAAATGGGCCCGAAACTTAAGGTGTTAAAGGGAGTCTTTGGGTTTATAAGCAGTGTGTCAAGTAGGGCTTGAGTAGACATGTAAAATGTTTCCTTTTGCTTTAAAATCCATGGTTGCATTTAGCAGAAAAAACATATATTTTTTTAAATATGCAGATGACATGTTCTGATCACTGAGGGCGTGCCCTTGCCCATTTGATGCTCCAAAGTTCTGTCCTCAGTGTTTACCTGCTGACTCGGTGACATTATCCACATAATAAAGTATCCCTTGATGAGGAGCATCAGGCAATATTCATACAAGAACAATTACGCTACTTTAACTTTGATTTGGCTGTCACCAATATGTGTAGGCTGTGTAATCTTGATTTGTCATTTTACCTTTTAGGGCTATTCTGTAGGTGTGGATACAGAAGAACAAGTAATTGTGAGGGCGTCAAAATATCACAAAGCTTGGTTACAACAGAAAGAGGAATCTGGGATTATGCAACTTCTTTACTTGTTTTTTTGCAAGGTAAATAAATTTCAGTGCACTTTAAACAGGGGAGAGCGTTAAAGGGGTTGTCCGGGGTTTTGCTGTTGATGGCCTTTCCTCAGGTAAGATTACCAATAGAAAAGAACACAAATGGCACAACATAGGGTGTTACCCCCTATAGCAAATGGTGCACTGCACAAAAAGTGCTCACCTTATGGCGTTGTGAGCCATGTAGAATGAAAGGTTGTAGCCAGACCAGGGATCTAAACGATTCTGGTAGATTTTAACCAATCACTACAAATAGGACCCTATTGGGGAAGGGCTCATTACACTATGAATACACCAATGCTCACAAAGGAGCTAACAGCCTCTTTTATTCCCAATTATTTAAAAAGTAACTTTTATTTGGTAAAGTTAAAAATACCTATAGTGAGCACACATGTTTAAAAATCTCTACTCCCAGTGAAATCTAAGAGCCTACTATAAACTGTGATCTAAGCAAATCACCACGGCCGTGCACTTGCCGCTGGTGAGTAAAAGGTGTACTGAATTGTGTCCTTACCCTGAAGACGCCAGCATGCTCTGGCGAAACATGTTGGGGGACTAATTGTTTTTTTGTTTTATATTCTCTCCCAGTGTATCATTGACCTGATCAAATAGAGAATACATACGAACGTTAGTCTAGCAGCTGGTAGCTGCACTTACATAGCATTACTGTGATACAGCCGATTCAGCAGTACACCTTTTACTCACCAGTGGCAAGTGCACGGCCGTGGTGATTTGCTTAGATCACAGTTTATAGTAGGCTCTTAGATTTCACTGGGAGTAGAGATTTTTAAACATGTGTGCTCACTATAGGTATTTTTAACTTTACCAAATAAAAGTTACTTTTTAAATAATTGGGGATAAAAGAGGCTGTTAGCTCCTTTGTGAGCATTGGTGTATTCATAGATTTTAACCAATGGAAGAAAGATCAAAAATTTACTTTGCCTGGTGCTGAATGGGGCCGGGCGGAATTCCGGCAGGTCACATGTGCAAATGGTAGTATGGATCCGGCAGGCTCTCTCCCTGCTGGAAAAGCTTACCGCGAGTGTGAAAGTGGCCTAAGGGAAGACCTCCGGAAATTAGATCTATCAGCATGGCTCCTGAGAGGGAAATATTGCCTAGACAGGGCCTGACTGATGGGGTGATTACTATACTTCAACATAGTCATAAAAAGATATCTACTTTCATTTATTAAAATATCTGGAAAACCTTTTGCTCTTGGTCGGGGGATAGCGTCCCTTAATATTCTGAAAATCCTGGATTTTCTACAGTCAGAATTCGAGAAGGGGTTAAGTACTAGTCCCTGCCATATTTGACATTTCACAGGCAGATCATAGGTGACCAAAAAGGTTCATGATCAGTCAGCCAGTTCTAGGATCAGACCCTTCCTAAGGAAAAATGTACCACCTTGGGATTTGAATATTGTTCTTATTGGAATAACTAAATCCCCAATTGAACCTTTAGAATCAGTAAATATTAAAATTATAACTTTAAAAATGTTTTTTGGTGGCCATAACATCAGACAGACGATTGGTATAACTATGTAACTGAAAGCGGCATTTCTCCCGAAAGTCGCGTCTCCTTTTCATAGAGAGCAAGAACTAATCTTACCATCTTTTTGTCAGAATCTAAAGAATCTGAAAGATAAGAATTCTAGATGTAAGGCGAGCAGTACTACAGTATCTTGACGCCACAAAGCTCTAATCTGTTTACGTTTTTTGGAGGTAAAAATAAGGGAGAAAAATCATTAAAATCAACAATTGCAAGATGGCTGAAACTAGCAATTTCAGAGTCCTAGAAAGCCCAACATCTGGTGCCACCTCCTTGTATCAAAGCTCATTCCGCAAGAGCTGGATCCTCCTCTTGGGCTGAGTGCAAATGCATTTATTTTTGCAAGACTGCTTTTTGGTCAAGCATACATGCCTTCTGCAAACATTACAGATGGGACATTCTGGCCAGTAGGGATCTGGCGTTCGTTTGCAGTCCCTCCATAAAACCTTTGAGGAGTTGGCACTTCTGTGGTGCTGTCATGGAGGAGGTCCTAGAAAGTAGGAATTAGACCTACCGGTAATTGTCTTTCTAGGAATCCGACTTAACAGCACCTGGTATCTAACCCCCCTCCCCCCCCTCTCCATAATATTGCTACCTGGTTGCATCGATCTGAATATGGTTCTTGTAAAAACACTGGCAAGTGGGAGAGATTGAGGGTTTTTAATCTCTCGCTCACTTTCGGTTCCTTCAGAGGTCACTTCAGAGGTCAAAAGGGACATCCTCCTGTGGTGCTGTCATGTCGGACTCGTGGAAAATCGAATTCCCATTTTTTCATATACGGCGATGCCAAATACATTATGTAATGTATAGTAGAGCACAGTCAGCCTGTTCCCTTAGCATTTTATTTTCAAATGCCAAAACTTTAATTGCACTTAAAAAAAATTATGAATAGTCTTACTAACCCCTAGCTATGCAGGTTAAGATTTAAGCAGTACCACATATGGATCGTATTTTTTAACATTTTTGCAAAATAAAACCACTGGTGGCAGTTGCATTGCAGCAGGATGTTGGGCCCTGACTTAAAGGGGTTGTCCAGGATTGGGGATTGCTCTAATAGTACAAGTGTGGCATACACATTACATACAAGCATGTAGTACCTTTGGCACAGATTTCTGCAGCCCCGTTTTCATCTTTGAAATTCATGGCCGGAAGTTACTGTTTTCTTCTCCTCACTGACATACCAGGTCCCTTGCAGGCAAGCAAAGCTTCCTCTTCCGCTGCTCAGGGAGCCCTGTGACGTCACTGGCAGCATAAGTAATTTATGCAGTGGATAGAGGGACGTCCCCGGGCAAGGAGCTTTAGAATGAATGGAGGTGAATATTGATGAGGGGGCGGAGTTACAGCAGCGCAGAGAGACGGCTGTAACCACCTGATGCCGCGCTGCCCCAGCACCCACAGGGCAGTGCAGCCAGAAGTTAGGGAAAGATAAACAGATACATAAACAATGAGTGGGGGACCATTGGAGCCACATAGAAGTGGCGAAAATGGCTAAAAATATATAGAGGCACCTATATTTAGATGTACGTCGTGAGTAAACGTGTTTTTTTATTTTTTATTATTTGGTTATTATATTTTAATATTATTTTATTATTTTAACTGTGATAGTCTGATATAAGCACACCAGTGCTGAAACGTGTCACTGTGCGGTCAGTATGTGACCAATAAATCAAGCATCATAAAGCTACTACATGCGAGTGCCAGTCTTTTCTACAATATAGTTATGTACCCTTTCTGCGGCCATGAGGAGGGCTCATGCAGCCCCCTTGGAAATTTCCCTGTAGAGTCTATGGCCAGTCCGCCCATGCAAACTGCTGATCGGCGATGGTGCCGGGAGTTGGCCTCTCACCCATCTGATAAAATAATGACCTATCCTAAGGAGAGGTCATCAGTATAAAAAAAAAGCGGAAAACAGGGAGTGAACAGCAGTTACATGTGACCTCAACAGCTGCAGATCATTTGATTCCCAGGCTCCTATTCTGTCATCTAAGATGGCTGCACCACTTTTCAGACTTTTCTGTGCAGTAGTCTGCACCACTTTTCAGACTTTTCTGTGAAGTAGTCTGCACCACTTTTCAGTCTTTTCTGTGCAGCAGTAGTCTGCACTACTTTTCAGACTTTTCTGTGCAGTAGTCTGCATCACTTTTCAGACTTTTCTGTGCAGCAGTAGTCTGCACTACTTTTCAGTCTTTTCTGTGCAGTAGTCTGCACTACTTTTCAGACTTTTCTGTGCAGCAGTAGTCTGCACTACTTTTCAGACTTTTCTGTGCAGCAGTAGTCTGCACTACTTTTCAGTCTTTTCTGTGCAGTAGTCTGCTCCACTTTTCAGACTTTTCTGTGCAGTAGTCTGCACCACTTTTCAGACTTTTCTGTGCAGCAGTCTGCACCACTTTTCAGACTTTTCTGTGCAATAGTCTGCACCACTTTTCAGACTTTTCTGTGCAGTAGTCTGCACCACTTTTCAGACTTTTCTGTGCAATAGTCTGCACCACTTTTCAGACTTTTCTGTGCAGCAGTAGTCAGACACTTCCTAATTGTCCATCCTTGCACTTGGGTTGGCGAGCGCTGCTCACGTGAACAGTGCTAACCAATCTGAAGGCATCAGAAAGTGTGTTGGCCTACAAAATGCAAAGTATGCACCAGCTAGTCTGAGAAGCAGTGCGGCTATCGGTTCTGAAGATGAAAAGGAGGCCAACAAGTAAGTGTGCTGTTTGTTCTTCGGTTAATTTGAATTGCTTGAACCAGCTGCTCTTTTCATCGCAACCCCATACCTGTGCTGCAACCCGAGACCTGCAAAATAGCATCACAAACTCTGTCTCCAACAGGTTTTGCCAATAAATTTAAGACTGATCATGGAGCCTCTGTAAAATGGCATATAGGTGAGACACGTGCAAACCGGCAGTGAGACGTTGGCCATGATAAAAAAATATACCTGCATGATGACCCATGATTAAGTGCTGATTGACTTTTTCACAATGTGGCGGTCATATACTTTCAGAAAATATTACAATTTCTTTTATTGTATAATTCATTATATTTGTGTTTGTCAGAAGTGTAAATGTTGCCCTGGCAGCGAAAGGGTTAAGTGGTTTAGCCTATGTCTAGTTTAGAAAGCTTATCTGAGAATAGATTTACCCAAAATATGTTTTGTTGTGTATTTTTCTCAGTTTGATCCGGTGGTATACCTGATGGTTCCCTTTTATCCTGGCGAAAGCTTGGGCTGTATTCAAGCCAACAATAAATTGAGTTCACACGTAAGTACGTAATTTCTGTGCTAAATATTGTGACCACCATGGACCTTATTGTCTGTGCCTTATTGCAGAGTTCACATTCAGTAGGAAAAATAAAGCAGGCTTCACCTAACTTATATGTGTCTTTATTATACTCATCCAATCCAAATTCCCTGGGTCCTCGCTGCACACTTGGCATAAACGGTTATAATCATTAGAGTCTCTGTACTTTTGTAGACAACGGTGTAACTAGCACTTTCCAAATCACTTCATTTAAAAAATATACCTGCATCCACCCCTTAAAAAAAAAAAAAAGCTGTTTAGTCACGACCACTAGGGATATCACTTCCGCCTAACTTTGCAGTCCACTGCCTGTTGTCAGGCAAAATGTGTCCTTGGTAACAGTGACTCAGAAGATGGTTCACAGGAAATGGGGGAGTGTCAGAGCTAGCTAAGCTCCTGGGCCTGAGAGAAGCAGTGCCTATGCAAGTCTGATCTGTCCCTCCTTAGGGTACTTTCACACTAGCGTTATTCTTTTCTGTCATTGAGTTCCGCCCTCGGGCTCAATAACGGAAAAAAACTGATCAGTTTTATCCTAATGCATTCTGAATGGAAAGCAATCCGTTCAGTTTGCATCAGTTTGTCTTCAGTTCAGTCCTTTCACGTTTTTTGGACGCAGATAAAAGCGCAGCATGTTGTACTTTTATCTCCGTCCAAAAAAGCGGAAGCACTTGAGTTTTCGTTTTGCGCTCCCTGCCTTCCCAGAGCCATAACTTTTTTTTATTTTTCGGTTCACATAGCCATATGAGGGCTTGTTTTTTGCGGGACAAGTTGTACTTTCCAACGCCACCATTTAATATTGCATATGATGTAGTGGGAAGCGGGAAAAAAATTCCAAATGGGGTGAAATTGCCCAAAAAAATCAATTCCACCACAGTTTTGCGGGTTTTTAAATTCCGAAGTTCGATGTGCGATAAAACTGACCGGTTACTTTTACTTTACAGGTCAGTGCGAATCCGGCGATACCCTATATGTATAGGTTTTCTTGTGTTTTGATTTTACCTTTTTTGTCACCATGTTTTGACCCCTATAACTTTTTTTAATTATATGTACAGAGCTGTATGGGGGCACATCTTATCTTTTTATTGATACCATTCTGGGGTGTGTATGACTTCACCTTTCATGTAATTTTTTGTGGAAAATAAAGCGACCAAAAATGGCGAATCCGCCATTTGGACGCTTTTTTCCATTTTGCTGACGTATAGGGAATATTTTTTTTATATTTTTATAGTATAGGCGTTTTCGCACATTGCGACACCCATGATGTGTATTTTTTAAATTTTTTAAAATTTTTTTATTTTAGCAAAAGGGGGGTGATTTGAACTTTTGGTTTTGTTTATTTTTTTAAACTTTTTTACACTTTTATATAGTTAACTTACAATCATCTGATTGCGATTTTCATACATTCCAATGCATTAGCATTGGAATATATGAAAAAATCGCATATTTCCTATGAAGCCTATTACAGGCAAGGCTCCATAGGAAATACTACAGAGCAGCCTGGGTTTCATTCATAGAAACCCAGGCTACTACAGGCGCGCTCCGGCTACTCCTTTCGGTTTGTGCGCATTCATGCCGTGGTCAGGATTGACCACGGCATCTGAGGGGTTAAATGTCCGCGATCGGCATCGCTGCCGGTCGCGGACATTAGCCGCGAGTGTCTGCTACAGGAACCATGTCTTTAGAGACAGGATGTACGGGTATGTCCTGTGTCCTTAAGAGGTTAAAAATGGCAAAATAATAAATAACGGATCCGTTTTTACGGATAACAACGGAAAGACGGATCCGTTATTTCAATACAATTGTCAGACGGATCTACAAACGGATCCGTTTGCAAATTAAATCAGTTTTCAAACGTTTTAACGGATCAGTTGGGCAGTTCCGTTGACGGAACTGCCTGACGGAATTCTTCAATGCAAGTGTGAAAGTACCCTTAGTAGTGTTCCGAGCTTCCTAGAAGAAAACAAACATAGAGGGACGTGAGGTCACTGCATACAGTATTGGCAGGAGGGAGACGCCAACTGCTTGTGAAAGAAATGCGTCTAGATGCGCAGCTGAAATAGGGAATAATATGGCTGAAAAACCATTATTAAAGCACAAATATAACTGTTCCTTCACAGTCATGATTGTACAAAGACACAGCCTTTATGCAAACATTTTTTGAAAACTCAGGTATTTTTAAGGAGCAATGTATTCTCAATTGAAACTTCCATAGACGTGCTTCTGTTCATTGTGATAGACTGTTATAGCACAGTTTCCCTACTGTATGTACAATCCTGGAACACAGCATATTTTGGGTCTGTTAAGATAAAGATTTCAGGTCTGGAATGTGACATGTGCTAACTGCATCTGTCACTATGGCCAATGAAGTTGGATCGCAGTTTTCCAGATATGTATGCATATGTATATACCGTATCCTTTTGCACTAATATTGTAATCACTTATATATACTGTATCATCATTACTTTCACACATAGAAACTTTCATTTAATTCCAACAAATTCTTGGTGTGTTAGGCTACGTTCACATCTGCGTTTTTCCGTTATGATAATACAACCGGCTGCATCAGTTCCGAATGGATCCGGTTGTATTATCTCTAAAATGAACAAGACGTGTCTGAAAAAACAGATCCTGCACCATCGACTCGCATTTTGTTTCATGCCGGATTCGTCTTGATCAGTATCCCGTGACGCACTCAAAAATGCTGCTTTCAGAAGTTTTGTGTTCGGCATGGGAACACAGCCAAATGGAACAGAATGCATTCTGGTGCACTCCATTTCATTCAGTTTTGTCCCCATTGACAATTAATGGGGCAAAACTGAAGCATTTTCCTCCGGTTTTGAGATCCTATGACTGATCTCAATACCTGAACGGAAAAACACTGATGTGAAAGTAGCCTTATTTATTTCTTTTTGTTAAAGGATAAGTAGGGATGTCCCGATACCGATACCAGTATCGGTATCGGGACCGATACCGGCATTTTTACGAGTACTTGTACTCGTGCAAATGCCGCCGATACCGCCGCCGATACCTGTGCGCGCGCAGCTTTTGTATAGCATTGCGTCCAGCCGGCATGTTGCATAGCCAAATTGCTTCCTGCCCGCGGCTGCTTTGATCCCAGACTCCGCCCCTCGCTCGTGCGCTCTCTGACTTCTTGCGCACTCCCTCCCTCCAATGTTCGGCTGCTGCATTCGAAATCGATTGAAAACTTTGCACAGCGGCCGCGCCGTGCCAGGCTCCGCCCCCTATATTCAAAACTCCGCCCACAGACAGTGACCCATCTAGCTCTATATGGAACTCTGTGAGGAGGGTGTCCGGTGACTCAAACTGCCAGCAGCGTCTATCTCTGCCCCCGGCTCCTCCCCATCTTCTAGACTCCGCCCACAGAATTTTTATTACGTGCCAGTAAGAGCACAGTAGTCAGTGAGCCGCGGGAAAAGCCTCTCCACTCCAGAGTCCAGACACCCTCCTCACATAGAGTTCACCTGACAGGAGTGTAAGTCACAGCTAAAGCAACAATAATAAAGCAAGACTTGTGGCCCCCATATAACATCTCCTTGTGTGCCCCAAACAGTATAATGCCTCAGTGTGGCCCCCATACAGTATAATGCCTCAGTGTGGCCCCCATACAGTATAATGCCTCAGTGTGGCCCCCATACAGTATAATGCCTCAGTGTGGCCCCCATACAGTATAATGCCTCAGTGTGGCCCCCATACAGTATAATGCCTCAGTGTGGCCCCCATACAGTATAATGCCTCAGTGTGGCCCCCATACAGTATAATGCCTCAGTGTGGCTCCCATAAAGTATAATGCCTCAGTGTGGCCCCCATACAGTGTAAGGCCTCAGTGTGGCCCCCATACGGTATACCGCCTCCGTGTGGCTGCCCCCATACGGTATAACGTCTCCATGTGGCCCCCATACAGTATAACGTCTCCTTGTGGCCCCCATACAGTATAACGCCTCCTTGTGGCTGCCCCCATACAGTATAAGGTCTCCTTGTGGCTGCCCCCATACTGTGGGGATCTCTGGATGACACTGTGGGGGATCTCTGGATGACACTGTGGGGATCTCTGGATGACACTGTGGGGATCTCTGGATGACACTGTGGGGGATCTCTGGATGACACGTATATAGCATAATATGCTATATATGTGTTATCCACATAGCCCCTGACAGTGTCATCCAGAGATCCCCCATAGTGTCATCCAGAGATCCCCCATTAGTGTCATCCACAGATCCCCCCATTAGTGTCATCCACAGATCCCCCATAACAGCGTCATCCACAGATCCCCATAACAGTGTCACCCACAGATCCCCCATAACAGTGTCATCCACAGATCCCCCATAACAGATCCCCCTGGAGGCACATTGGTTGGAAAACACTATTATATTCCCATTTATCAATTTATTAACACTTGTACAAAGGAAAAGAAAAGCCGTTGTCCATAGCAACCAAATTCCAGCTTTAATTTGTTTCATTGCTATCGGCAACTGCGCCGCTATTTATACGAGGTATCGGTAATTGGTATCGGCAAGTACTTAAATAAAAGTATCGGTACTCGTACTCGGTCTTAAAAAAATGGTATCGGGACATCCCTAAGGATAAGGGCTCATTCAGATGGCCGTATGCTGTCTGCAAAAATGCGGATCTGTTTTTTTGCAGACAGTTCAGCATATCTGCAAAAAGGATTGCATTCCGTTTTTACACTGATCCATAGACTTCAGTAGGGGCATGTCCCAATTTTTACTGACAAGTATAGGACAGGTTTCATTTTTTTACTGAGCCGTGCAATGGAAGGGCCCCCATAGAAGTGAATGGGACAGCATCTAATCCGCAAAAAAAACAGATCCGCATTTTTGCGAACAGCATACGGCCATCTGAATGAGCCTTAACTGTCATATCTCTAAATTCAATTTTCATATATGTTGTTGCTGCTGTGGTGATAATCTATAATCACTAATTATTGTGTTCACATACCACTTGTTTCTGACTATCTTCTCAAGATGGCCGCCTATGCCCTTACCCTGAGGCTAAGACCTCCCTCCCTAACTACCCAGAATTAATTCGGCTCATTTGGGAACATGCAGCCTCACCCCAGCCAATCAGCTTTCTCCATACTTAAACACGCCCTCTTCCTCCTGAGTAGTGTTGATCGCGAATTTTTATCACAACTATTCTAATCGCAAATTTTTATCGCGAATATCGTCACTATCCCGGTCTGATGGGAGCGCGCACGCAGCGTTTGGGACTGCCCACTACTACATCCTCCATCTTCTGTATATAGAAGATAGGAGACAGCGGACACCTAGCAACGCTGTTTTAGCCGCACCACTGAAATGTCTGGGGAAGGAAAGAACATGCTGCAATTAGGTAATTCAATACCTATACAAAAGTATTAACTAGGGAACTAAGGTAAACTTAGACTAACCCAATTACATAAAAAAAAGTTACCAGTTACCCTTTAAACTTGTGAAACTTCTTTGCAGGAGATTGTGAGGGTGATGCGAGGGGTTGCACATGGCTTGCATACACTACATGCCTCCAACATAATTCTTGGATCTCTACATGAAAATAATGTATTTGCTGTAAATCGCGAGAGGGGCATAGTTGGAGACATTGACTTCACAAGAGATGCAGTAAGTAAAAGTTTGAAGATATTGAAGTGTTGACTAGTGCGGTGATTGCTTAACTGTAATGTGAATGTATTTGGAGACTGATGAAATGCAGAGACCTTTCTCCTGTCACCTCTCTCCTGAGTGTTAACATATGATTGGCATTTTAATTTACCAGTATCAAATTGTCTAATGTACCAACATATTCAGTGTTTTAAATTGTAGTCATTGTTGAAGTTTAGACACATGGACACCACTGTACTTGAGCATGTTGTCCCTAGAATGTGATGTAAGACCTTTCTATTGACAGTTTGTGGACATTTCCAATATCTGTTATCTGCTTTGTGTTATTGAGTTATCAGTATCGTTTCTGGTACACTGAGACTTATTTGAATGGGTTGTCCGGCCTTGGTGCTGACAGCCCCTGGGGTCCTAAAACTGAACATTAAAAAAAAACAAAAACATTGCACTCACCTGATAATGGTCCTGTCGCTGCTCCATTCCCTGCCGCCTCTGGTCACCTGCAATATCAGGAAGTGGATTGGTTCCTTGACCACTGTTTCCAATATCTGGTCTCGGCAGTCTCAGCAGCTTAAAGGATAACTGTCACATTTAGACCCAAATTTCAGTTTTCATATATGTAGTTACTAATATGATAATATTCCTGAATCGATAACTATTACACTTACCCCTTATTTAATAAGATTCAGCCCTTAGCAACCAGTCTGCATAAAACTGCAATTTCACTATTCTGTTAAGATGGCCGCCCTCAGCCCTGAGGCTAATCCATAGGACGCCTGCAGTGAAGTTAGTGAAGACCAGCACTGTATAGGGGGGTCTTGCAGTGAAGTTTCCAGGTCTGGCTGAAGCCTGTAGTCCTTCTACAAGCTCTCCTCTTATCAGATAAGGCTGTCATTTATACACTGAGCAGCGGCATATGTACATTCTTCAGAACTGCTAAGGGAGTGTCTGCCAAGCACAGGCATGTGGAGAAGTTCACACACAGCCCAGCACTGTTATCTCCTGTCAGGAAGAACCTGGCTTTTTATACATTCCCTTACAATGTTGACTCACTATCAGTTCCCAGTGCACGCAGAGTGCTCCGTCCTCATCTGGTAGACGGAAGGAGCATAGCAACCTGATTTTATCTCAGGTAACAATAGCCAATACTGGGGACTTTTAGGTGGCTTTTAGGGGTTTTTTATTAAACAATCAGAAATTAAAACAGGGCCAACAAGGTAATATTGATCACCAAAATCCAATAGTAAAAAAAAAATAAAATTTGACAGTTATACTTTAAATGGTAAGTCATTGATGTGACATAGCGTTCAAGCTGCTGTAACATATACACTACTCACAAAAAGTTAGGGATATTTGGCTTTGTGGTGAAATTTATGAAAAATGTAAAAAGTTCACGCTCCAGAGATATTATATCATGAAAGTAGGGAATTTAAGTAGAAGCATGCAATGGTGAAACAAAAGCCAACAACAGCCAAGCAATTTATTGAAACAAAAGCCAATAGCAAAAAGCCAAAAAAATGGTCTTGAGCATCAATTACAGCTTGACAATGTCTCATGCAGTTCACAAGTTGACTTACTGTCAAGGACTTCCCTCAGGTCATTGAAGTTCTGGGGTACAGAGCTACAAGCCTCTACCCGACAACTCAGCTGATCCCATAGGCTTTCAATAGGATTCAGATCTGGAGAAAGTGCAGACCACTCCGTCTCCAAAGAGTTTTTCTGTACCCCCCCCCCCCCAAATCCCCCCTCATGTGCCATCAGCTGAACCCCAACCGATGCCACCAGCTTGCACCCAACCCCCCCCCCCACCCCCAAAAAGAAAAAAAAAGAAAAAGAATTGCGCTCTCCTTGACGTCTCCATCATTTCTGCTCAGCTTGAATCTACTTTTATCAGTAAACCGCACTGAGGCCCACTTGTCCCTCATCCAGCGCAGATGCTCCCAGGCCCATGCAAGACAATGACGCCTGTGGTCAGGTACCCTTGCAGGTCATCTAGTACGCAGGCCACGCTAATGTAAACGTTTTGGAATGGTCTGACATGACACTTGGGTGCCTCTCGCCTCCCTTAAATGTGCCTGGAGTTGTGTGGCGTTCATCATCCGGTTCCGCAAGGCATTGTTCACAATGAAGCGGTCATCAGTGTGGGATGGGGCCGCTTCTCTGCCTTTCTGTAACTCTTCCAGTCTTTCTGTAGATCAATTGTTGGGTGTCCTCTTGGTCTCATGATGTCAAAATTTGAACAGCGTGATGAGGACGACTGTTTAAATGCCAATTCTAATTGAACCAGGAAATTTATTGGGCGATTCATGGATCAAACACCTGTTGAGAATTTATGCCGTTATGCTCCATGTTGGAGAACAGCAAGTTGTGCAAAAAGTACTGAAACAATGAACAGTTGGACATGTGCATTCAAAATTCATATTAAGTTAATCTGTGAAGGTTAGCGTGCATTTTAGGTTCATCCTGAAATTTCACCCAGAAGCCAAATATCCCTAACTTTTCGTGAGTGGTGTAATTCGCTGCAGCCTTCATGGGACTAAGTAGCTTCCTGGTCTTGCGGAGACTGGAAGCAGCCAGAAATGGAGGAGCGGTGGGACCATGGACAGTTGAGTGGGGTTTATTATATTCAGGGGAACAGGTTAGGATCACAAGGGCCGTCTCCTCTGTGGCTGGACAAACCCTTTAAGTGAGAACTGAAAAGATTCAGAAACTTTTAAATTACAGCTTGCATGGTTAGGTATGTTTAATTCTCTTAGATACTGTGGGCTATTATGCTGCTACTTAGTGCTTGTCAATGCTGAAGATAACACTATACCATGTATTTTAAGTTGCAGTGTATAGATTACATTTTAATGGGGTTGCTTCTGGATAATTGCCTTTTTGAGAGTTAAATTTGGGGGGGGTGGGGAGGAACAATTCTGGCTTGTTTTTGGGGGTTTTACTTTTACGGTGTTCACTGTGCACTGAAAATATAATACCGGTGTCTTTTTATGTGGCACAAGGGTATTTGGGTTCTCTCAGGCTCCTGGGCCCGGTAACAACTGCTACTTCTGCACCCCCTATAGCTACATCAAAGGTTAAAATAATAAAAACTTAAGACACACGCTCTCCCTGAGGAAGCCATTTTGGCGAAACGCGCGTCGGGATACGGGGGTCGCACTGCTACTCTCTGCTCACAGGTATAATATTTATAATTCAGTGTTCATCACTTGTGTAGATTATTTATATTTCTATAATACCGCTATACTTATTAGACACATGTCCTTAACTAATGTTTGCACTATATAAATGGCTATGTAATACTTATATATAGCGGCTAGTGATTTCTGTGATCAGATCATATGCGATTATTTCATTACCCCTGTAGAGAGGTTTTTCCTGCGTGTCTATTTGCACCACCGATCGTTTTTAACATTATTGTGAATGTCTTTAATCATGTTTGTTAAATTTTCAATAAAAATGTATTGATTTATTAATCTGGCATTTTTTCTATTTGGTGTTTGTATCTATGGGTTACCAGATTAAAGGACGCACACCCAGCGTCATACTTTGGTTACATAATAAAAACTTAGTAAAATCCTTTTCCTGTCCCTACCTCCTGCTCCTCAGTGTGCCTGTATGATCATTAGGATGCATGGGCATTTATGCATAATTACCTAACCTCCTACAGAATTTCTTTAACAGGTTAACGACCTATGATGAGCGTGAGCGGCACTCCGTAGCAATCTAATAGCCACGATCCCCATATCTCTTTTTAGTACCTTGGTAACTTTCTAAAGAGAGGTTTGTTATTTCTGATTTTTCCAGGAGCAGCGCAGTTCAGCCACCTCTATTTGCTTCCCACTGTTTACTGCTCCGGAATTAAAATTGGGGCAACCAGTTTCAGCTTCTTCTGATGTGTATGCCTACGGAGTCCTTTTGTTATGGGTATGTTTCATTTGAAAAGAGAATTTTGGAATGAGTTACAGAATTAATATGATTTTCATAGTAGGAAATGTAAAACTGACAAATTCTCCCACACCCACACTGTCGTCCTCGAGTACACTGTTATCATTGCTGGTCATTGATCCTAAATGTGACCTTATCTTACATTGTTTTTTGCATTGCCTAACAATTTTGTCAAAGTTAGACCAGCACCTTCAAACAGTATGAAAAGCGCTACCATGGTTGCAATGTAAAAACAAACGAGGACTACAAGTTGCAGCACACTGCTTTATGCACAAAGACACATGCAAATACTAGAAACATGAATACATGTAAACTGCATCACTGTAAACTGCATCACTGCTATACTTATATTAAAATTAGAAGTGCTTTGCGCACATTTTTGATCTAAATTTTGTGTGGCCACCTACCAGTGACAAGATGACCTCTAACAGATGAGACCTACACTGTCAGACTTGCTTCTCCTGGGCCTTCAGGGCAATGTAGAATCCAGTTATATCACACTATTGATTAAAAGCCCTAGGCAGATGGGCAGTGCTGCTCGATTTTTATCTGTATATATATATATATATATATATATATATATATATATATACACACACACACGCACGTATCAGATCTCTGCTTGCCGTCATGCAGTGTGAACATTTTTATTCATTTACATCCTGTAGATTAACATGTGATCTGGTCATTTGGTGCTTGGCTTGTTGCAGTATAGTTATTTGATCTGTGTGACAGACCTCTGCCTGGCTGTTCTGACTGTTTAATACACCAGGCTTGCCCACCTTATTTTTATTTATTTTTCTACCTGGACAAATTATCAGCCCGCACCCGGCCACCTAGTTTCTCATATAGACCAGCTCCATGGCATGCACCACATCCTTGGAGCCATTCTATACAGCTATGCCACCAGAGAGTAAAGAAGAATAGCCCCTGACCAGTAATAAATAATAACTGCCTAATGTCATCTTGTGGAAGATGACTGTAGTAAAGCCTTAGGGCAAAAGGTCTGTTGCTTCGTGGGTGCTAATATAATTAACTTTAAGCATAGCAACCATAGTAACGCGTGTACAAACGAGGTGGGATTAAAAAAGTCTAAGGCATATTAATACACCATAGACTTTTTCCAGGGTGTGGGTGCCCACGAAGAGGGCTCTGAGTGCTGCCTCTGGCACCCGTGCCATAGGTTCGCCACCACTGCCCTAGGCTATTATGGCAACTGAATTGCTCCCACAGTCTCTGCAGGTGGGAGTTGTTCGGTCCCCAGGAGCACGGCGCTCCCAGGAAAAGACTCATCAGATGTCATGGTCACAAATGACCACAGAATCTGAGGAGTTAAAACTCTTTGCCTCCGGGTGTCTGTTGTATAAAACAGCAGGCATCTGGTGGCTACGGCACCCGCTCAGCTCCTGAGTGGTCGCCATCTCTAAAGTTTCAACTTCTGCCGTACATGTATTTTAGAAACCGTTTGCAAAACAATAATAAATCATAAAAATTATTAGTGATGTATTCACAGGCCAGAATAGCGATATAAACATGTTAGCATTATTCACTGTGAACTGTAAAATGAGGAGAATTACAGTTACAGTAATCTGTACAAGCTTCGCAGCTACAAATAAAATCCGACATATCCATGTTTTTCACTTTACTAGAAAAAAAGCATTGCAGATTGTCCAGGAATGTGTGGAGAGTGGGCAACCCCGTTATAGTCTCTGAATGGAGCCGCAGTAGACCTGCTCAACCACTGCTCCATTTAAACTTCTCTATACAGTTTTATGGAAAACCCCTTTAATGTGTAGTCATCTGAGAACTGTTTTACTATGTAAGACTTCTTTCACACACATTTTTTAGAGGAATTTTTTTGCTTGTCAAAGGACCCTAGCTCCAGAATACTCAGCTATGAATATCAAAGTAAATGCTGTGTGTGACATCACCCTGATGGTTTCTGCTGAAATAATATGTATGGCTAACGTTACTAATATTAGGTGGTTAGGAATATAATTTTATGCTAACAATATGTTAGTTTTTTTTTTTTTTTTTTTTTTTTTTTTTACATTTAGTTTATAATATTTTCTGAAGGAAATTTTAATTTTTCAGCTTCACACAGGGAGCAAGAATGTTACGCACAATTCTGATGGAACGCCTGATCTTAAGAAACTGGACTTGGTATGTATCATTTTATAACTAACTAAATTCTGGGTTTTATGTTGGCTTACCACTGAGCACTTATTGAATTTACCAGCAAGACCTTGAGTCTGACTGCTGGAGAAGTACCTTTCGGTAATTTATTACCTCTCATTTGCCTATCCTATGTACATCAACGACTCTGTATACATTGGCAGCATGGTTCTGTTTCATCAGTTTTCTGTTGCTCCTGACTGCCGGAATAGCATAGTCCAGGGGTCAGCAACCTCTGAAACTACAACTCCCGACGTGCTCCATTCACTTCTGTGGGAGTTCCAAATACAGCAGAACAAGTGTGCATGTTGTGGTTACTGAACCCTGGCACAGTCTGTTCTACATTAATAAGGGTTGGGTTCACATCAACATTATGGATTCCGTTTTTGTTTTCCGTTATAACAGAAAATAACAGAAGTCAAAATAGAAGCCTTTAAGAGACATTCCGTTCTGATCCGTCATAATAGAAGTCTATAAGGACCATAACGGATCCGTCTGGTTCCCGTTATGCAAGACTGAAAACAGTCCTGTCGACTTTATTTTCCCCCCGTTCTGTATACCAGAAACCAGACAGATCCGTTATGATTCCCATAGACTTATAATATGATGGAAAGCAAAACGGTTTGCCTTTTAGGCTTCTGTTTTGCATTCCGTCATAATACAAGTCTATAGGCAGCATTACAGATCCGTCCTGGTTTCTCCTATGCAGGACTGGACTCCTGCATAATGGAAACCAGGACGGATGCGTTATGCTGCCATAGGCTTGTATTATGACGGAATGCAAAATGGATGCCTTTAAAAGGCATTCCGTTTTGCTTTCCGTCTTATGGATTCCGTTATAACTAGAAATAAGCAATTTTCGGGTTATGAAATTCGTTTGCGATTCGTTTACTGGTAAAAGGTGAATTGCGTTATGGATTCCGTTACCACGACCATAAGGCAATTCTACGATGGAATGCCTTTAGAGGCATTCCGTTATTCATTTAGTCATAATAAGTCTATGGGCTGCATAACAGGACTCCCCTGCATAACAGAAACGGGGCGGATGCGTTATGCAGCCCATAGAATTCTATTATGACGGAATGCCTCTAAAGGCATTCCGTTATGCATTCCGTTATGGTCAATGGTAACGGAATCCATAACGCAATTTACCTTTTGCCAGTAAACAAATTGCAAACGAATTTCATAACCGGAAATTCGCTCATCTCTAGTTATAACGGAAAACAAAAACTGAATCCATAAGGCCGATGTGAACCCACCATAATCGGAAATGGGAGCCATAAAAACAGACCGCTATATTGCCTGTCATGTCATTTTTGCGAACTAGAAGCCTTGGAACCAGTGTGACCAAAACCTAAGAATGGCTGCAGTATCAAGATGCTGTGCACGTCGGACCGTCAGCAGGACTATTGAGTTCGGGACAATAGTCCCGCAAGCGGCCCGACATGCACAGCATGCCGCTCCGGGACATATGGCCCTTTTACGGACCGTATGTCTCGGAGGGCATACAGTCATGTGCAAGAGGCCTAATAATGAAAATTCTAGTGACAGAAACCCTTTAATGGATCTATAAAGTGAGTTTCACTTTTTGAATTGAATTACTGAAATAAATTAACTTTTTGATGATATTCTAATATATTGAGATGTCAGAAATATTAGATATTCCTCGTTAGTGCTAGATGAGCGATATTTTCCACTACAAATGGGGTATAGATGGATTTGGGGCAGTGTAAAATGTAATCTTTATTGATGTGTATGTTTGGTAAGACTTATTTGACGTGATCTGGACGCTGGTAAACATCTGGGTTGTGGCATCAATAAACTACCTTATTAGGTGGGAGGAGATTAGATGTAGCACTCCTGTTCTCACTCCTTCCCACCATCCCCCACATATGACAATCAGAGTAAGTATGCTGTCTGACATGCACAGAAGTCCATGTTACCCCTCCCCCTGGGGTCATGTACAGTTATACAGGTACAGGAGGATTTATACCTCTTTCCCTGCAGCCTGTCAGCATCTCTCACTGGCCCCCCTCTTTATCTCCACTCTGTCTGTTGGAGCCCCGCGATTCCACTGCTGGGGCTCCGATCGGTAGGAAGAGGAAGCCGTATTCCTCTGCCTTCACTCACAGGTGCCGCGATCAGTGTTCATTGTGGCACCTGAGGGGTTAAATTACAGATACAGCGCAATCGCCGCTTCCTGTCTGTCGGCTGTATGATCCAGCCAGCACCCGCCGTGCATAGACCGGGCAAGCTGTAGAGGCCCACTGCTCTTCATATTTATTCGGCATTATGGGTTAAGGGGTTAATGTGATGGGAACAATGAATCCAGACAGCAAAGGAGGTTATATGGATTATAATGCATAAGGAAGTGTCTTGTATTAACTTACTCTACATGATAAATGCCACTTGCTGAGGTGAGACAACCCCTTTAAGAAATCTAGTTGGGAATGAGAGCATCGGGTATATGCCTGGATTCTTAGCTTTAAAACAAGTCATGGCTCCTGTCTCTAGCTGCTATACTGGCTTAAGTGAAGCTGTGGGTAGTAAGAATATATTTTTTGGCTACTGAAGTCCCAGCCTTTGAGGATGTATGAGATATGTCGTTGGCCAGGAAAGTCTTGAAAACCACCCTCCGGTCACTGAACATGTGGGTAGGGTAGCAGTACCCTTGAGATCATTGAGATGTGTGTAAATATTTGTTGCAGAATGTTAAATGGGTTTGGCCACTTTCTATAAAAATTACCATACTGAAATACTGCACACATACAACTATAACTTACTTTATACTTTACCCCCTTGCCTGCCGCGGTATTGAGGTAAACTCTGGATTAGCATCCTTTGAGGCCATTTGATTGCTTGTTAGGGCTGTTCCTGGCTCCTCCGGTTTTAGTGCAGGTACTAAATGTTAACTGGACGCCTCCAGTGCATGTGCAGTTACAGGCAGCAGAATCTCTTGCTTCTGCACATTTGCTGAATGCACTCATTTTACCATTCAGCACCTGCACCAAGGTGGTGGGAAGGACAGCCTGAAAAAGTGGTCACATGGATCACAATGTCTTCATAGAAACTGCTACTATACCCAGAAGTTTAGCTTCATCTTGGATTTTAAACAGTCGTGCTCCTGCTTCATCTGGCAGCAGCAGCAGTTATTTTTGATCCGGGAGACGCTCATTTGGGGAGATTTTTCCAACTGGTGTAAAGTAGAACTGGCTTAGTTGCCCATAGCAACCAATCAAATTCTACCTTTCATTTTCCAACGGAGCTGTGAAAAATGAAAGTCGGAATCTGATTAGTTGCTATTAGCAACTAAGCTAGTTCTACTTTATAGTCAAAGGATAGAAAGTCCAAAATTATTATAGGGTCACTGAAGTTGGCGCCGCAAGTCCCAGGTGTAGTAGGCAAAAACACCACAATGAATACAAAATAGAAAAGGACTGTGCTGCTCAGATGTACTTAAGTGTTCGTTCACACTGAATGCGGTATTCGGGTGTTTCCAGATTTCGCATATATCTCTCCTTGTACAGTGGTGCAACCTGTGAATAAAATCACTGATAGAGTAGCACCGTCAACCTCTTAAAAGAAAAAGGTGAAATTCTACTCACAGACAGACTCGTCAAAACAGCATATCACATGTAGCTTCCATCAATTGAATCTTCCACGTGGGACGCCGAGTCTCTGTAATTGTAGACCAAGGACCAGAGATAGTGAAGCACCACTGATGTTCTTATATGAATAAAGGTTTATTATACTCACAATTCAGTGGTATAAAACAGCATAAGACAATTAAAAAGTGACGGTCCAGAAAACGCCCGACCCGGGTTTCGCTCCAATGGCTTCCTCAGGGGCGAATGGCGCCATCTTGAAATGGCGACCTTATATACTCAAATAAATTAAAACTAATAAACATAATTTTCACAAAATTCCAATACAACAGCCATAAAACATCTCTTAAACATATACATTTGCTTGATTGATAAAATAAATTAAGATAAATCTGACTAAGATCCAAATATAGTATTTAACTATTTAGTCTCCTCTAATGTGGTAATAGCCCACAATCGGAGGATAAAAGAAAGAGTGAACAATAGAGGGAAGGAGGAAAAATGGGCAGTATGGTATAAGTAGCACCCAGAGGTATTTCTATCCAGTAATACATGCCTTCAGATCGCACTCTATATTAAAACCTTGTGGACGGAGAGTAAAACCTTTATTCATATAAGAACATCAGCGGTGCTTCACTATCTCTGGTCCTTGGTCTACAATTACAGAGACTCGGCGTCCCACGTGGAAGATTCAATTGATGGAAGCTACATGTGATATGCTGTTTTGACGAGTCTGTCTGTGAGTAGAATTTCACCTTTTTCTTTTAAGAGGTTGACGGTGCTACTCTATCAGTGATTTTATTCACAGGTTGCACCACTGTACAAGGAGAGATATATGCGAAATCTGGAAACACCCGAATACCGCATTCAGTGTGAACGAACACTTAAGTACATCTGAGCAGCGCAGTCCTTTTCTATTTTGTAGTTCTACTTTATACTAGTTTTACAAATCTCCCTCCTTGTCTTCTGTGGGGAAGATTTCTAGATAAGTTCTGTGACCTGTGCAGACGTCATTGTGCAGCGAGGGGGAGTAGGTGAGTTGTTTCAGTTGCATATAGATATGTCGTACATTAAAATAGTTAAAGGGCTTGTCTCACTTCAGCAAATTATATTTATCATGTCAACAAAATTAAAAGGGTTGGCGACTTTCTGGTTATTCAATCCTACTAGTTTAGATCAGCATATAAAAGAACGCTATCCTACAATCAAACATCTATATCTCAAAAATACGGATGGCTCAAAGTTCCAATAAAATAAATAGTTTATTGATAACATTATTAAAAACATACACTACAGTTCATATAGCATTAAGAAGTAGATCGAGGTTACATACCCTTAAAAGTTCTCCTGTGCAGGAATGGCGCCCCCTCTACGCGCGTTTCGCGTGTTTGCTTCGTCAGGAGGAGAGCTCTCCTCCTGACGAAGCAAGCACGCAAACGCGCAGAGGGCGCCATTCCTGCACAGGAGAACTTTAAGGTATGTAACCTCGATCTACTTCTTAATGCTATATGGGTCAGCCAGGTTCATTTATTTAAGATAAGGATACAGCAGTCTATGTATGTTGATGCCTTATGGTGCCATACCTGTGAACTATCTCATACTAATGTGTAAGGGCTGTACTATAGAAAGTAGGAGGACTATCTAAGTTAGGACATAGATAAGACTATCGTGGAGAAGTTATACTGGGCGTATGTACCCTGGTTACAACATATTTGCAGGATGTGTTATGGCGCTTTTATGAATGGTTTCCTATGCATAATGAACTGTAGTGTATGTTTTTAATAATGTTATCAATAAACTATTTATTTTAATGGAACTTTGAGCCATCCGTATTTTTGAGATATAGACTTTCTGGTTATTGTTGATCAATGTGTATCTAAGATTATATGATGCTTACTAATATAGTATTTGTTGAAATTTTGCACCATTTTTTTTATTTCATAAGGTACACAAAGTCTTTTGTGCTGTCCACACAGAGGTCTAGTCCATAAAATGGCTGCTGATGGAGGGTTGTGTGACCAGACAAATCTCCTCCATTCAGATACACTGCCCCTGCCATCTGCACTTGCTCTGTTTGGAGTTTAGTGTATCTGAATGGAGTAGACATCACATGGAGGTGATTTGCTTGGTCTCATGACCCTCCATCAGCAGCCATTTTATGGACAAGACCTCTGTGTGGACAGTACAAAAGACGTTGTGTATTTTATGAAATATAGAATTTCGACAAAGACAATATTAATGTCATATAATCATCTTCTATACACATTGGTCAACAATAACCAGAAAGTGGCCAACCCCTTAAATAGAAGTCACTTACTAATGTATTGTGTTTTTGTCCATATTGTCTCCTTTGCTCTCTGGATTAGTTTTTCCATTGCATTATACACTGCTCATATCCAGGGGTTACCACCACCACTGCAGTGCAGATGCGAGGTGGCCAGGATGGTAGCTGCTGCACATGTGTGCCTATGTGCGCTCCCATGGTCCCGGTCACCAGAGAGGCCAGTGCTTTTTCCTATAGTGTGTAAGCACGGCCACTGCTGCTGGATTGCAGCGGTGACTGTAATCTCTGGAAATGAGCAGTGTATAATGCGACGGAAAAATGAATCGTCAGTAAAGTAGGCAATATAGACAATCACAATACATTAGGGTACTTTCACACTTCCGTTTAAGTTTTCTGATATTGAGTTCCGTCGCAGGGGCTCAACTGGAAAAAAAAAGCTTCAGTTTTATCCTAATGCATTCTGAATGGAGAGCATTCCGTTCAGTATGCATCAGGATGTCTTCGGTTCAGTCCCTCTTACGGGTTTTGTCCGGAGAAAATACCGGAACACTTGCTGGAATGCCGGATTCAGCATTCATTTCCATTGAAATGTATTAATGCTGGATCCGGTACCAAGTATTCCGGAAAACCGGATCCGGTTTCCTGATCTGCGCATCCGCAGACCTCTAAGAATGTGAAAAAATAATAATAAATGACCCCGGAGAGATGGATCTGGTGTTTCAATGCCTGCCTGCCAGAATCCAACAACGCAAGTGGGAAAATAGCCTTAGTAAGAGCCTTGTATCAACTTTGTCTACATGATATATGCCATTTGCTGAATATGATAACGCCTTAAAAAAAAAAAAAACAAATGCGCAAAAATTGTTTTTAAACAATTGATTCTTAAACCTACACATGTGCATATGCAGTAAAACCTGCATAGTGAATCAAAAAATAGTTCCTGGTCCTTAAGGCCAGAATTGTCCTGGTTTGTGAAGGGGTTTAGTAAACGGGTGCCCGACACTGGCACATTTCTCCTCTCACTGGTAAGATGGATTGGCCTTGCTTGAAAAATCTCATATGTAATGTGCTATTTTTCTCTTTTTATTGTTTATACTAGGACTCCAAAGCAGAGGCTCTCCTGTCAGGTCTTGTGTGCTGTGCAGATCGAATGCAGACGGAGCAGATAAAAACACATGAATATTTTCAACTTACTGAAGCTGCTTGATTGAATTGTGAAAGGCAAAGTCTGCTGGTGTGTTGTCATCAGCGTCTTCGTTAGGTTTACCGCAGGACCCAGCACAGCTCGTCTGCCCAGCCTAGTTGTTGTTCAGTTGTCTCAGTAGTTTTCTTTATAGAAGTATCATTGGTTGTTGGTTTTCATAGTAGTTTTGAGTGTTTATTTACCTTTATGCAATATATCCTCTGAAATCTCTTTTGTTGTACTTGTCTACTTGTTTTATCGAAAGTGTGTTAGTAAGGGTACTTTCACACTAGCGTTTTGGATTCAGTTTGTGAGATCCGTTTCAGGGCTCTCACAAGCGGTCCAAAACGGATCAGTTAAGCCCAAATGCATTCTGAATGGATAAGGATCCGTTCAGAATGCATCAGTTTGGCTCCGTTCAGCTTCTATTCCGTTTTGGAGGCGGACACCAAAACGCAGCTTGCAGCATTTGGGTGTCCGTCTGAAGAGGCGGAGCCTAACGGATCCGTTTTGAATTACAATGTAAGTCAATGGGGACGGATCTGTTTTCAATGACACAATATGGTGCATTTGAAAACGGATCCGTGCCCTATTGACTTTCAATGTAATTCAAAACGGATTCGCTTTGGACTTTGTCATTTTTCTCTTAACTAATGAACGGATACAAACGTTTGCATTATAGGTGCGGATCCGTCTGTGCAAATAAACAGACGGATCCGCACCAACACAAGTGTGAAAGTACCCCAAGAGACTTGAAACCTGAAGAATGTTTTGCAGTATTGCTGGTAATGAAGTGGGAGCAGCACTGCAGTAACCGGCTTTATCCACTTCACAATGAAAGGAGCTGTGTGGTTCCGTGCTGGAGCTAATCCTAAACAGCTGCCCCCCGTCTTTCTGATATCGATGGTGCTGAGGACCGAACAGCCCATTTAAAGGGGTTGACAGAATTATAAAAAAATGTCTGTTTCTTCAAGAGATATCGCTGCACCTGTTAAGGAGTCTTGTATTGCAGATCGTCCTGTGTATAGGTGTGGAGCTGTATTTGGAAGAAAGCAACCATGTTTTCTTATCCTCAGTAAACCCTTTAATCCTTTGAGTACCATCGCTGTACATGTACAGTGCAAGAAGGGGTATTTAATATGGCACCTGCTCAAAAAGGTGCCATAGCCGGCAGGTCTCTGCTGTTTCGGGGCTTATGTTTGCGACTGGCAATGATGCCGATCGCATACATTTAACCCTTGGCCAAACTTGACCTTGGCATTTAAATGCCATAAAAACTGAAGTCGCGCTTCTGGGTTAGGACCAGCTCCCCAATGCGTCGATTGATGCGCTATGTTATCAGAGCTCCAGTTCTTATGGAGGCGTGCAGGTGGAAGGCTTCCATAGGATAACTGCAAATGAAGCTAAGGCCCCATGCACACGACCGTTGTTTGTTTCCGCGTCCGTTCCGTTTTTTTCACGGATAGGATGCTTCCCCATTCATTTCAATGGGTCCGTCAAAAAATGCGGATGGCCAACCGTTTTTGTTCCGCATCCGTGATCCGTGTTTTCATTCCATCAAAAAAATAGTGCATGTCCTATCATGTTTGCGGACAAGGATAGGCATTTTTACAATGGATCTGCCATAAAATCGGATCCGTCAAAAAAACGGTCCGTCGTCCGTTTTTTTTGACGGACGCAAACTTTCAAGAAGGAGCGGACGCAGAGGCAGGCAACGGTCGTGTGCATGTAGCCTTAGGCTCCATGCACACGACCGTATGTTGTCCGCAAAAAAACTGATCCGTGTCCGCAAAAAAACGGATCCGTGTCCGCAAAAAAACGGATTGCATTACGTTTTTTTGCTGATCCATAGACTTCAATAGGGCCATGTCCTGATTTTCACTGACAAGTATAGGACATGTTTCATTTTTTTTTGCTGAGCTGTGCAATGGAAGAAAAGTGAATGGGACAGCATCTAATCCGCAAAAAAACGGATCTGTTTTTTTGCGGACAACATACGGTCGTGTGAATGGAGCCTTAGACTGTAGTTCAGTTGAACAGTAAACAGTCTGAACTGAAATAAATCGGAATGTTGCATATTGTAGCCTCCTAGGGATGTCTAAAGTTGTAAAAAATACTTTAAAAAAAGCACAAAAATTGAAATAACTTTCGCCAGATTTAAAATAAAAAACCTAATGATCATGGACATCACCACAGGTCATCCCACAAAAAATTAGCCCCTTCTCAGCTCTGTAGACATAACTATAAAAAATCCCATTTGGATTTTTTTCCTGCTTCCCACTACATTGTATGCCATATTAAATGGTAACGTTAGAAAGTAAATACTTGTCCCACAAAAAAGAAGCCCTCATACGGCTATATGAATGGAAAAATAAAAAAGTTATGGCTCTAGGAAGACGGGGAAGAAAATGGAGAATGAAAAAACCTCCAGTATTCATGGGGTTAAAACGAAGCATATTAAAGGGACCTTACCACAGCAAAACATTTCAGTGAAGGGCAAGATCTGGACTGCTGTGGTCAGGTGATGTGACGTCACTAACACTACACATAGGGGAGGGAGAATCCACAGCGTTTCTACCATGTTAAAGGGGTTGTCCTGGTAAATATAATTTTGACCTGTCCTCACGATAAGACATTGGCGGGGGTCTGAGTCCCGGTACCACCGCCAATAAGCTGGAGCCGCCACGGTCACCGCTCCAGTGAGTGCAGCCAACTTCCAGCAGCTTTCCAAGCACAGTGGCTACATTATACAGCAGCTGTGCTTGGTATTGCAGCTCAGCCCCATTCACTTCAGTGGGGCTGAGCTCCGATTAGGCATTGTGACTGATGAACGTGACGTCATATGGCCTTTGCTAACAGCTGATCATCGGGATCCCAAGTGTCAGACCCCCACAGATCTTATATTGATGACCTATCCATAGAGTAGGTCATTGATCTAAATTCCAGGATAACCCCTTTAACATCTCCTAGGCCTTGCTGTGGATGTGAAACTGATTTGATTTATTATACTCTGTACAAACCTGCACAGTATGTTGGTGTTATGTTGCAGTGGGAAATAAAACCATCACAAGTTTTATTAGCCGCAAGTGGATTTCAAGTCTTTTCCAGCAGGGTACATTTGTGTCTGGTGGCATATGAGAGCCTCTTCAAACAGCTCCTGCAAGAGCTAGGACTACAGCCATTGCATTTGTATTGTTACCAGTAGGTCCATAGTGATTCTTTTCAATCCTGTACTTTTGAGCAGAGTTTCGGCATTCAATTCCAGTAGTTTATTAGAGAAGTGGTGGTTCTTGTTTTTGACCACCAGGTGTCATCATACCCTTTATAAAGCAAATCTTACAACCTTAGGCAGATCAAGCTATTCCCACACGCTTCAGACACAAAGTCATGGAAGCTTAATAATAAATGCAACATTTAAACTGACTTGGATAAAATGAAGGTTATATTTAAAAAGTACATCTAAGGCTCCATTCACACTACCATGGTGTGTTGCGGATCCGCAACACACCCGGCCGGCACCCCCCATAGAAATGCCTATTCTTGTCCGCAGCTGTGGACAAGAATAGGACATGTTCTATCTTTTGCGCAAGTTCGGGGCAGTGCTCTGCAAATGCGGAAGCTGAGAGCACAGTGTGTGCTGTCCACTTCACGTCCGGCCCCATTCTGCGGAACGGTTGCGGACGTGAGAATCGACCCTAAAAGGCACGTTATTTTGATTTATTACAATCTTTAAGAGACAGAAACAACTATTACTTATCCTGTGATCTGCCGACTGTAACCTGTTACACAAGCAGTTACTGTAACTTGTCTGCAGCAAGCATTGATCGACTCGACAGCAAGTTGATCGGCACCTGTTTACTCCTTTAGTGTATATAAAATCAATTGTAGAATTCGGTTACACTGCATGCGTAGATTTACTCATGACCAACAATGACTTGGGTCGGCATAAAAGCTGTGTTGTATCACTAGAGGTTTTTTCACTGGCTAATAATTGTGAACCAGCCTTTGTGTGAATGATCATTTGGGCAATTATTGCACTTTGTAGAAAGATCATAAAGGTTTATTACACTAATTAGCTGTTGATGGTCTATTCCCAAAATTAAAATAAAATTACTTAAACATCATGGGTATTGCTGCATGCAAAAACGCCTGTACTATTAAAATCTAAAAATATTTATCCCATACGGTGAAACAGAAACACAAAAAATGAGTACAGATCGCCCCGCAAAAAATAAGCCTTCACACAGCTATACATAAAAGAAAAAATCTGAATAACAGGCAAGTTTTACTGCATATAGGGAACGCTGTAAAAGAAAACAATAAATGACGGAATTATTTTATTTTTTTTCACCCCAATTTATCCTTTTTCCCACTACTTTGTATGCAACCGTTAACGGTACCATTAGAAAGTACAACTTGTCCTGCAAAAACAAGCCCTCATACTGCTATGTGAATTGAAAATTAAAAAAGCTATGGCTTTGGGGAAGCTGGGCGCTCCTGGCAGGCATCCAATTTGGACAATTTGAGCTTTTAGAAATTTAAGGCATATTCTGGTTGTTACAGGTTATCCCTCATCCACAGATAGATCAGTGTAGGACCTCCTCGGTTCCTTAGAATTCGGACCCTTTGCTCTTTGGAAACCCCCCCCCCCTTCCCCCCCTAAAAATAATGCCAGGTCGGGCATGTGTCCTGCCGCTCCATTCATCCCTTTCGGAGTTTCGAAAATGGCTGTATTCTGCTGTTTCCGGAACTTCCGTAGAGATGAATTGATCTGCGGTGCATATGCCCGACCTGCCGCTCCGTTCATATGCAGGGGGTTGGGGGAGGAGAAACTGCTTAGTTGCCCAGGCAGATTCCACTTTTTTTTTTCCAGAGGTCATTAAGAAAATGAAAGGTGGTATTTGGTTGCTATGGGCAAATAAGCCAGTTTTCCTTTACACCAGTCTCCACCTATAGCTCTTGTAAGTTTAAATGACCTGAATCCTGAGTCTTTCGCACACTACAGTGATTGACGTTTGTAGTATTTCTTATGCTGTCTGCAACACATGGTGTGCTGTCCACATTTTTTGCGGCCCCATTGTAATGAATGTCTGGCTCTGGTCCACTAATAATGCGGATCAGATGCGGAGCAAAAATACGGTTATGTGAATGGAGCCTTATAGTGCCAGTGAGATGACTTGGTATTTTTGAAGGATTTTGGAGATGTATTCTGTTTCTGAAAGCAAGTTTGACTTGGCATGGGGGGAAAATAGAAGAATGCTTTTATAATGGGGCCTATTTTAGGATGTGGTTTCTTTTTAAATAAAGTTAGCATTCGCAATTGCAGTTTTCCTTTAGATTTTGTACAACAAAACAAGGAGGGCACCTAATGTGTTCCGTCCCCAGACAGCTCCGTGTGACCTGAGGGTGAGCTTGGTATCTGCTCATGCCTTGTTCGTGATTAGTATTTCTCTCTTCAGATTTATCTTGGGAAGCAGTTTTACAGCTGCGTACTGCAAGTTACCTAATTCTGCGTTTTCATTACCTGTAGAATCCTGTAAAACATTTTGAGAAGCATACGACAGCTGTAAATTCCACATACCCCCAAAATAATAAAATGCATCTCTCTGAATCCTTGTGTTTTTTTTTTTTTTTTTTAGTACTATGTGAGAGAAAGCCCTAAGGGACTTTGTCGCTGCAGAGCTGAGATAAACTGCTTTATAGAAACCCAGAATTAACACTGAAGAATTGTGGTTAAGAGCACACAGCAGAATCTGCTGTTCAGTGTGTGTTTATGATTATATATAGATCTGTGTATGTATATGTATGTGTATATATATATATATATATATATATATATATATATACACAGAAGTAAAAAAACATGGGGTGACGGCACCATTGTAGGTAAATACCCAAAGTCCATATAGTGGCGGTGCCTGCGATGTTAGGACCTGACCATTGGTCCCCAATACGATACCAAACAAGAAAGGATCGCGGCACTCCTTCGTCTGTAGAAAATGTTCTTTATTCCACCTTAAAGTGTGACGTTTCGACTTTAATCAAGTCTTTATCAAGCATACACAATTGAGTAAGTGACAGATATATATATACCCCACCCCCAGACATCATTGGTTTTCCTCCCACTCACCAATGATGTCTGGGGGTGGGGTGTATATATATCTGTCACTTACTCAATTGTGTATGCTTGATAAAGACTTGATTAAAGTCGAAACGTCGCACTTTAAGGTGGAATAAAGAACATTTTCTACAGACGAAGGAGTGCCGCGATCCTTTCTTGTTTGGTATATATATATATACACACACACTAGCAGAAGAACCCGGCTTAGCACGGGTATATTTCATCTATTTCGTTTAATGTTTGTGTGTCGTTAAGATAGACAGTATCCCCCATAATCGTGACCTCTACAGCACCCCGCCCCATTAACGGTGAACTCCACAGTCCCCCACCCCTTAACACTGAGGCCCCCACGGTGCCCCAACACTTTAAAATGGGACCTTCACAGCAGCCCGTACTTAATTTCAGAGCACCCCACTCCCTTGACATTGACCTCCTTAGGGGCGTGCCCCCTTAACAGTGACCTCCACAGTACCCCGTTGTTTTAACAGTGACCTCCACAGCAGTTGCCCACTTAATAGTGGCCCCTGCCCTCTTAACAGTGACCTCCACAGCACCCTGCCCCGTTTAATGCTAGGGCTTCACGATGACGCGTCGTGCAACATTTTGACTCAACAATTTTTATGATAGGCTATGGTGTCACGCTGCAGCATGTCGCAGTGCAACACCATATACTATCATTATAAAAATTGTCACGCGACACATGTAGCAGTGTAGTTGTGCTCTGTGTTGTGCGACTTTTTGTCGTCGTATAGCCCTAGCCTAAAGCTGACCTACAGCAGTGAAGAAAAATGGCTGGGTTGTTATGGAAACCCGGAGTAAAACTGTGTTTGAGACTAAGGCCCTGTGAGCTTCTATTGGCTGATAATGGACATGTGACTGTGTGTATGACAGTTGGAATCTTAAGCGATAGACTTGCAGGCTTGTATTGGCTAATGCAGGCCATTTTTTTTGGGAATATCTCAGGAACGGTAAGTCCTAGAGAGCTGAGACCAGTCTAAAATCTTCCCAGACACCTGCTGTACATGTGTTCGAAATTTGGTGAAGATCGGTCCAGTCGTTTGGTCGGGCATAAAGAACAGACAGACGTCGGGACAGACAGAAACTCATTGTGTACAGTTACCTCCACAGTATTCTTTCCCAGGTAGCAGGCCATGTGTATTTAGTTGAAATCAATTGTTGCCTTTTTGAGTGATCACAGAACATACATACATACACACATATATATATATATATACATATATATATATATATGTCCTTCTTTATATATATAATATACACTGCACTTTGCTTGCTATGATTGCTATGTGTATTTTCAGGGAATTTTATAGACAAATATATCATTTTCTTGTCAGCCTTCTGTGACAGAAGCAAATAGGAACTATTTCTACATATCTGAGAATGTTTCTGTTGTGTGACATTTTTATATATTGCTGTTTGACAAAATTTTTCAGGAAAGGGAAAAATATATCAATAGAAAAGCGTAAAACTAATACACAGGCAGCGGTAAAAACCAGCAGAAAGTACAGGCATGTGAACCCTATAGACATCAATGCATTTGTCAAAGAGATTTGCTTATTAAACTATACCCCAAACCATGCTAATTGATTGCTTGATAGACACTGGTTATTTTGTTGAACCAGTGAAGACTGCCAGTCATTGTAAAGACTTGTAAATGCTTACCATTAATAATTGGATCCAAAAAACATTTTATAGTATTTTCCATGTCAATGAACCTCATCAATCAGTGATGCCCATTTGGCGGTTCCGCTGTGTGTGAAGGTAGCAGATAGGAAAGCAGCTGAAATGAAGTAGAGATTAGTCATGTCGGCCATGAACGAGCTGCCTGTACGATATGACCTCGCCTCTGGCTGAAAACCAGTTAAGCTAATTTGAGAGCCTGTGGAAGAGTTACTTTGCCCTCCCTCCCTGCTTTTCCCCTTAAAAAAGGGAGTGGAGAAGAGGAAAGCAAACTGGTGGACTAATAGTATTAAATAAGGAGTCGTTTGGCTCGCTAAAAACAAAAGCCAGAGTTTCCATCTCATTGAGTGTTATGTCGAGAGGTGGGCAAAGAAGGAAGTTTGCGAAGTGCAGTTTCAACCAATAACTGCAAAGCACAGTGATGTCAAAGAGTAAAATCATTGTAGTAGGTATGGTGCAGTGTTTATGGCCTATAGGGTACAGAACTCTGTTGAATAATTGCATATGAAGGACCAGAGTGATAGCCCTGCTATGTGAGATTTCCATTGTAGGTCCATTTTATTAAAACTTTGCTTGAAGTTTGATTTTATAGCCGATTTATCACCATAAAGGGGTTCTGCAGTAATTTTAAACTGATGATCTAACCTCTGGATAGATCATCTGCATCTGATCGGCAGGGGCTTTACACCCGCGACCCCCGCCGATCAGCTGTTTGAGAAGGCCGCGGCACTGGCAGTAGCGCCGTGGCCTTCTCGCTGTTTACCGCAGGACCAGTGAAGTCATGACTAGTATCACTGGCCTGGGCGCGGCTAAGCTTTATTCAAGTGAACAGAGCTTAGCCCCACCCAGGCTAATGGTACTAGTCGTGACGTCACTGGGCCTGCGGTAAACAGCGAGAAGGCCGCGGAGCTACTGCCAGTGCCGCTGCCTTCACAAACAGCTGATCATCAGTTTATGGTCCATTGAATAGTTTTGGGCACCAGCGTATTGCAGCTAAGCTCCCATGCAATAAACAGTGGATGGAAATTTCTGGTTCCAAACATTTCATAGTTTGCTGCTCAAAAGAGTTGATTCATGGGGATTTGGGGTATTAGAACCCATCAATCTGATATTGATGACCTATCCTGAGTATAACCAAAGTGGAACCTTTAACTCAAACTGCAGAAAATGATTGTCATTTTATTAATATTTAAGATAAGATAGAATATAGAAGACACGTACAATGGATGCAAAAAGTCTACACGCCTCTGGTAAAATCGCAGGTTTTACTCATGTAAAAAAAATCAGACCACAACAAATTCTTTCAGATTTATTTGCACATTCAATGTGACCCATAATATGTGCCATTGAAAAACAAACTGAAATAATTAAGAGGGGGAAAACAAAACTAGCAAAACTAAAATAATGCAGTTGCATAAGTGTAAACACCCTCTTATAATTGGGGATGTGGTTGTGTTCAGTCAATCACATTTAAATTCATGTTAAAGGGGTTCTTTGCTTCTCAGGATAGGTCATCAATATAAGATCAGCAGGGCTCCACCTACTGGCACCCCTAATAATTAGGCTACTTTCACACTAGCGTTTTTTGCGGATCCGTCATGGAACTGCAAAAAGACTTCCGTTACAATAATACAACCACATGCATCTGTCATGAATGGATCCGGTTGTATTATGTCTTCTATAGCCATGACGCATTTTCAATTGTGTCAGAGAAAACGGATCCGTCCCCATTGACTTACATTATGTGCCAGGATAGATCTGTCTGGCTCTGCTTCGTCAAGCGGACAGCAAAAGGCTGCAAGCAGCATTTTGGTGTCTGCCTCCAGAGCGGAATGGTGACTGAACGGAGGCAAACTGATGCATTCTGAGCGGATCCTTTTCCATTCAGAATGCATTAGGGCAAAATTGATCCGTTTTGGACCGCTTTTGAGAGCCCTGAACGGATCTCACAAATAAAAAGCCAAAACGCTAGCTGTATGAAGAGAATGAAGCAGCCAATAGCAGGCTGCGACGGGGGCAAGCCTCCTGGGCATCCATTCCGGCGGCGGTGGCAGACTGGCAGGGACAGATGAGCGCTCATCTCTGTATTCATCTCATGAACGGTGCATGACAGGGAAGAGGCGTCTCCCTTGCCCGTTCCTCTGATAGGCTACAGGCATTAGGCCTGCAGCCTATTAGAGGTTGGTGCAGGAGGCGCGATGACGTCATCGCGCCGCCTAAGCCGTCCAGAGCGGGACACAGGCCGGAAGAGGCTTGCATCACTGTGTCATGAAGGTAAATATAAGTGTTTATTGTTTTAATTATCTTTAGTACAGTATGAAAAGAAGGGGGTGGGGGCCTATATACTGGCACATTATGGGGGGAGCACTATGGTGGCATCTACTGGGAGCCCTATATACTGGCACATTATGAGGGGCATTATGGAGAAGGGGGGAAAGGAGCACTATGGTGGCCCTATATATTGGCACATTATGAGGGGCATTATGGAGAAGGGGGGGAAAGGAGCACTATGTGGGCATCTATTGGGGGACCTATATACTGGTACATTATGGGGGGCCACTATGGAGAAGGGGGGAGAGAAACATGGGGGCAGTCTATAGGGGCATTTTATACTGCCACATTATGAAGGGCTCTATGAGGGCATCTTCTGGGGGCACCGTATAGGATGGGGAGAAGCACTATGGGGGCACTATATAGGAGTATTTTATACTGGCACAAATTATATGGGCACCTTAGCTCAACTGGGGGCACTAAGTGTTTTTTGTAGTGGCACACAGTACTGGTCATTGGATCACATGAGGCCACTCTGGGGACATTGGCTCTACTGGTGGCACTAAGATGTTTTTTTGTTTGTTTTGTTTTTTGCTGACACAACGGGGCATTTTTTGTACTGGCACACATTATAAGGGGGCTTTATTACAACTGGGGGACTATGGGAGCATTATTACTTCTGGGACACAATTACTGTTAGGGGCACTATTACTACTAAGTGCACTCTGGCACTGAATTATTACTACTGCTGGGATTTTGGTGAGCACTATTACTGTGGGGGCACCCTGGTACAGTATCGGCTTAGCACAGTTGTTTTGGGGGGACATTATGGTTACACTATTAGTGACAGGGGCACTATTTGCTGGGTGCAGTTATTCTTTAGAGCATTGTGTTCCAATAATTATTTAAGGGCGCACTATCTGTGTGTAACTAGTATTTTCAGGGGGTTTATCTGTTTCTACAGTATAGTTTTGGGGGGCACAGCGTCTCAGTATTGGGGGTGCATGATGGGATGCTGAAAGAAATCATCATGGAGGTCTGAATGGAGAAGATGAAGAAAGAGAACATCTACATCAAAGGAGACGTCACTGGATGTAAGAGGTATGGGCGCGATATGTGAGTGGGTGTGGATTGAGGGTGGGCAGGGACACAGGGGCTCCATAATCTCCTATTGCCTGGGGAAGTGCACCTCCCGAGACCAGGCTCTGGATCCGCCACTGTCATCAAGTGGATAAAATTTGGCACAACAGTTACTATACCAAGAACTGGATATCCCACAAAAACTGATGAAAAGACTAGAAGAAAATTGGTCCAGGAGGCTGCCAAGAGGTCTACAGTAACATTAGGAACTGCAGGAATTTCTGGCAATTGTGTACTGCATGTGACAACAATTTCCGGCTTGTAATTTATACAATTATTTTCCTGCTGATTCTGGGCTTTGAAATCAGGGAGGAGGTCATATCAGTGATTGACAGCCTTCCCTCTATGACTGTGTATATAGAGGGAGCTGTCAATTACTGATAGGACCTCGCAAAGCCCAGGATGAGCAGAAAAATAAATGTATAAATTACAAGTTTTACTGAATATTTTCCTACAAAACTATATTTCTCGGGCATTCCATTGGGGGACACAGACCATGGGTATAGCCTAGAGGTATTACTAGGAGGGACACTATGCAAATAGAAGAAGCTCCTCCTCCTTGGGCTATTCCCCCAGGCTCCAGCAGGAGAACTTCAGTCTTTGCTTAGTGTCTGTAGAAGGAGGATGACACTGCTACTCCTGTTTGTTATTTTTCTTACAGATGGGGACGCAGGTCAGCATTGCGCTTTCCTGGTCCCCCGTGGAGTGACTGCCGCCGTCCATGGACGTTGCCTGGCCTCCTCCACCGTCCCCCAAAGAAGAAAAGAGGATCCGGGCTCCCTGGTAGCACCGCATCCCGCCAGCCATTGGGACACCTATCGCCACCCTCATTCCAGAGCACTGCATCTCCCACACTGCGGAGTCAGACGTCTGAAGAGGTGCTTCCCTGCTGGTCCGGACATATGAGGGAGAAGACTGCAGGAACAGATAAGTATGGCTGCAGTCTGTGTTCTCCCTCCCTCCGTCTGTCCCTCTGGCTGCCTGGGTGAAATATGACCACGTCTGGGCTGGGGGCATAGAGGACATGGCACTAGAGCAGCACCCATAGTCGGTGCCACCTTATTGGTATGCCGCCTTAAAGCGACGGTTCCACCTTAAATAAGGGGGTCCTCTCCTCTTGGACTCCCCCCAGAGGCTTGGCACATCTTGGGGGACATAATCCCCTCTGCGGGGACCTTATGGAGCGAGCCCGGCTCATTTGACCGGGGCCGCCATTAATAGATCGGGGTCCCTTTAAGAGGCCGTTCAGTCGCGGCTGCAGGTCTCTGACACCTGCCGCGGCTCTCTCTCTCCCCCTGCGTTCTCCCCTCTTGGGGGACACTATTACTGGGGGCATTTCTGAGATGGGGTCCCCCATGGCAGGAGGGGGACACCTTTTTCTTTCACTTTAGTTTAATTTTTTACTATACTTCAACGTAGAGAGATCTGGTTGAAGGTCTGGGACGCGGACGCTTCCTCCAAGCGTTCCCTTGCAAACCTTCCCTTTGACGGATCCCGTCTGTTTGGGGCTCAGCTGGATGAGTTTATTTCAGCTGCAACTGGGGGTAAGGGTACCCATCTGCCCCAGCCTCGGTCCAGACCCCCTGCTCGTCCGGGTTCTTCTGGTTCCCGATACCGTTCCTTTCGTCGCTTCTCCTCCACCCGGCCGTCCTCCTCTTCATCGGCCAGAGGGTCTCGGGACTCCCGTAGAAAGCCCTCCTTCAAGCCCCAGCCATCCTGGCGCCCGAAGGCTCAGTCTGCCCATCCTGCAGCCCCCAAACAGTCCTCTGCATGAAGGGGCGCCCCCACCTCTCACGGTGGGGGGTCGTCTGCTCTCCTTTCTGAGACCCTGGAGGGCTCACATTCAGGACGCCTGGGCTCTAGAGATTATAATGTCCGGTTACAAGATAGACTTCGAGTCCAAACCACCGGAATGTTTTTTCCTCTCTCGGGTTCCGAGGGACCCCGCCCGGGCTTCGGCCCTGTTGGGGGCGGTCTCCTCTCTGCTGGACCGGGGGGTCATCTCCCCTGTCCCCGTGGAGGACCAGGGCTCCGGTTTTTACTCCAACCTGTTTGTAGTGCCCAAAAAGGAGGGGTCTGTGCGTCCTATCCTGGACCTAAAGCTGCTCAACAAGTTTCTGCGGGTCAGGAAGTTCCGCATGGAGTCCCTCCGGTCGGTCATTGCGTCACTTCTTCCAGGGGAATTTCTTGCCTCGGTGGACATTCAGGACGCCTATTTGCACGTTCCTATAGCAGAGTCGTATCAGCGCTACCTGCGGTTTGCTATCGGAGACCGCCATTATCAATTTGTCGCCCTTCCCTTCGGGTTGGCTACCGCCCCTCGGGTCTTTACCAAGATCCTGGCACCTATCATGGCCCTTCTTCGTTCAAGGGGCATTTCTCTCTTGCCTTACTTGGACGACATTCTGATAAAGGCCTCGTCCTTTCCTCAGGCTGTGGACAGCGTCCAGATTACTGTCCAGACTCTGGAACAGTTCGGCTGGTTGATCAACCGACCAAAGTCGTCTCTCCTCCCATCCCAGAGGCTCGCCTTCCTGGGGATGATTCTGGATACGTCTGGACAATTGTCACCACGGATGCCAGCCTTTCGGGCTGGGGCGGTGTTCTCCAGGACCAGACGGTTCAAGGGGTCTGGTCGGCGGCGGAATCTTGCCTTCCGATCAATATCCTGGAGCTGCGAGCAATCTTTCTCTCCCTCTCTCATTGGACCCGGATCCTATCCGGGGTTCCTGTGCGGGTCCAGTCGGACAATGCCACGGCCGTGGCCTATATCAATCATCAGGGTGGTACCTGCAGCAGGGCCATAATGCAGGAGGTGGAGCGGATTCTCCAGTTGGCGGAGTCCAACGTTCCGCTGCTGTCGGCAGTGTATATTCCGGGTGTCGACAATTGGACAGCGGACTTTCTGAGTCAGACCATAGTGGATCCCGGCGAGTGGTCGCTGCACCCGGAAGTCTTCCAGGAGTTCTGCCGCAGGTGGGGCCGTCCGGATGTCGATCTGATGGCATCCAGGTTGCACTGCAAGGTTCCTGTGTACCTGGCGAGGGCACGGGACCCGAAGGCTTGCGGAGTGGACCCGCTTGTGGCTCCATGGCAACACTTCCGCCTTCTCTATGTCTTCCCTCCGATCCCTCTATTGCCCAAGCTTCTTCGCAGGATCGCGCTGGAAGGGATTCCGGCGATTCTCAACGCCCCAGACTGGCCTCGCAGATGCTCCTTGGCCCCTCCCGGACAGAGAGGACCTGCTGTCTCAGGGGCCTCTCTTCCACCGGAACTTACGGTCTCTGCGTTTAACGGCCTGGCTGCTCAAGCCCTCCTCCTGAGGAAACGGGGTTTCTCCGATTCAGTGGTGCGCACCATGATTAGGGCACGGAAGCCGGCTTCCTCCAGGATTTACTACCGCACATGGAAGGCCTTTATGTCTTTTTGTGAGTCATCAGGAGTTCCTCCCCTACGATTCTCCGTTCCGGTGGTACTTGCCTTTCTGCAGTCGGGCCTTGAGAAGGGTCTCTCTCTCGGTTCGTTGAAGAGTCAGGTCTCGGCTCTGGCTGTCTTCTTCCAGAGGTCCCTTGCCTTTCTGGGTCCGGTGCGAACTTTTCTTCAGGGGGTGGCACATTCTGTTCCCCCGTACGTCCATCCTCTGCCATCTTGGGACCTTAACCTGGTCCTCCTTGGTCTCCAGGGGAACCCCTTCCTTTCCTGGAAGGTGGTTTTCCTAGTGGCCATAACCTCTATTCGGCAGGTGTCGGTGCTGGCTGCGCTGTCCTGCAGAGAACCTTTCCTGGTTTTTCACCAAGATAAGGTGGTTCTTCGTCCGGTTCCGTCCTTTCTACCCAAGGTGGTGTCTCCTTTCCACCTTAATGAGGATCTGGTTTTGCCTTCCTTTTGTCCTTCTCCGGCTAACTCCAAGGAGCGCGCTCTCCATTCCCTGGACGTGGTCCGGGCTCTTCGAGTGTATCTCAGGGCCACGGCTGATTTCCGCCGTTCGGACTCCTTGTTTGTGATACCTGACGGTCCTCGGCGGGGTTTGGCGGCCTCCAAGGCCTCCTTGGCGCGCTGGATACGTTGTGCCATATCGGCGGCTTACCGTGCTCGTGGTAAGATTCCTCCGGTCCGAATCACTGCCCATTCCACTAGGGCGGTGGGATCCTCCTGGGCCTGTCGCAATCAGGCCTCAGCGTCCCAGCTGTGTAAGGCGGCCACTTGGTCGTCCCTGCACACCTTCACTAAGTTTTATCAAGTTCATTTGCTGGCGTCCGCTGACGCGGCCCTTGGGCGCAAGGTGTTGCAGGCAGCGGTTTCCGTTTGACCGTTGGACGTGGCTCCTGGCGGTGCCGTGAGTGTCTCCCACCCCATGGACTGCTCTAGGACGTCCCATGGTCTGTGTCCCCCAATGGAATGCCCGAGAAAAGGAGATTTTTGTGAAACTCACCTGTAAAATCTTTTTCTCGTAGTTCCATTGGGGGACACAGCTCCCAGCCCTTTTTGCGTATGCATGGGAGGATTTCTATATCCTGTTGGGCCTCTTGGTTTACGGCCATTTGGTTCCATTGTTTTTTTCTGGTTCTCCTACTGCTTTGGCAACGCCTGAAGTTCTCCTGCTGGAGCCTGGGGGTATAGCCCAAGGAGGAGGAGCTTCTTCTATTTGCATAGTGTCCCTCCTAGTAATACCTCTAGGCTATACCCATGGTCTGTGTCCCCCAATGGAACTACGAGAAAAAGATTTTACAGGTGAGTTTCACAAAAATCTCCTTATCACTCTGCTCAGCTCCTCATGCTCTATAACATGCTGCTTGCACCTCAAAGACCATGTTCAACACCACAGGTTCTCTTTATGGTGGAGGAAATTATGAACAGTTCCAAAGTTCCTTAGCCTCTGCAAAAGAAAAGCAAGCTGGAGAGGAATTTAACCTTTCAACAAGATAACAACCCAAAGCATGCCTCCACATTAACAAAAGAATGGCTTCACCAGAAGATTTGAAGAGCAAATATGGAGCGTTTTTGAAAGGAAGAGTGGGCAAAGATTGCCAAGTCAAGATGTTGCATGCTGATTCCACCCAAAAGACTGAGTGCTGTCCTAAATTCAAAGGATACTTCAACAAAGTATTAGTTTACCCCCTTCAGGACCCTGCCATTTTTCACCTTATGGACCAGGCCGTTTTTTGGAAATTTGACATTTGTCACTTTATGTGGTAATAACTTTGGAACCCTTTTACTTATCCAAGACATTCTGAGATTGTTTCCCGTGATAGTGGTAAATTTCCGTCAATATTTTTTATTTTTTAAAAATCCCAAATTTACCCAAAAATTTGAAAAATTCTCAACTTTCCAAATTTCAATTTCTCAGCTTTTATTGCCCTGATTCTGTAGTTTACAGAAACACCCCATTTGTGATCGTAAACTGCTGTACGGGCACACGGCAGGGTGCAGAAGGAAAGGAACGCCATTTGGTTTTTGGAGGACAGATTTCACTGGGATAATTTTAAGTTGCCATGTCACATTTGAAGACCCCCTGATGCACCCCTAGAGTAGAACTTCCAAAAAGTGACCCCATTTTGGAAACTACGGGATACTATTTTAGGGTACATATTTTTGATTGCTCTATATTACACTTTTTGTGAGGCAGGGTAACCAAAAATAGCTGTTTTGGCTCAGATTTTGTTTTGTTTTTTACAATGTTCATCTAACAGGTTAGATCATGTGATATTTTTATACAGCAGGTCGTTACGGACATGGCAATACCTAATATGTCACCTTTTTTTTTTTTTTCATTTAAAACAGTGAGCCACAGCTTTTATTTATTTATTGTCAGACTGTTTTACCTAGGGGCTCATTTTTTGCGGGATGAGGTGACTGTTTGGTACTATTTTGGGGGGCATACATCTTTTTGATCGTTTGGTGTTGCACTTTTTGTGATGTAAGGTGACAAAAAATGGTTGTTTGAGCACAGTTTTTATTTAATTTTTTCTACAGCGTTCAGGCGAAGGGGTGGATCATGTGAAATTTTTATAGAGCCGGTCGTTACGGACGCGGCAATACACAATATGTCTGGGGTTTTTTCAAATTATTATTTTTTTACAATTTTATGTATTTTATTTTGGGAAAGGGGTTTTTTTTTTTTTTCACATCCTGTATTGTAATGTCATCTTGTATGCTGACAGCCTGCCTGTGAGACCCAGCCTCAAGGGCTGGATCTCACAGGCTTCCGTAGAAGGCTGTTATCGGGTCCCCATCACTGCAGTGCTGGGACTCGATGGAGATGCAGAGGGCACCCGTACCCTCCTCGAACCCTCTGCATGCTGTTTTCACTGATGCTGGCGTATGCAGCAGGGCCCGGCTGTCAGTGACTGCCGGGTCCATGCTGCTGCTCCTCCGGCGGGTGCAGCTCCTACACCCGCCCATCAGACCGCCGTACATGTATGGCGCTGGTCTTTAAGTCATGTCCACCAGCACCGTGCATGTACGGCGGGGGTTCTTAAGGGGTTAAATGTATGAATATTTAGACAAACAGTACTTTTCTTATTTTTCCAAAACAATTTTTGTTTTTCAATTGAATTCTGCAGATTATAGGTTATATTAAAGGTGGAAAAAGTTCTGAAGTGATTCTTCTTGGTCTGATTTTTTTACATGACAAAACTCTGATATTTTAAGAGGTGTGTAGACTTTTTATGTCCTCTGTAGTTATGAGTTGAGTGTATTCATGATGACGACACTCCTCTGGCTCCCCTCATTATAGACTGCTGCTGTGTATCCGCCTTATATGCATAATGCAAGGAAAAGGGGGTCACTCAGCACACCCCAATGCGCAGGTGCACGTTGCCATGGCTAGAAACACAAATAAAAAAAACAATGCAACAGCACTCTGCAAACACAAATAATGTACAATAATGCCGTAGTTATAGAAAATATTCTGGTGCTAATGCTACGCTTATTTTGTAAATTTGAGATTCTTGGCAAATACATTTTGTACAAAATCATTTGGGCCCTTCTGCCGGCGATCACTATAAGATGGGAACCTAACACTAAGTACTACCTGTTATAGTGCCATACTGGCCGCCATAAAACACACGGGATACAGGTTCCACATGCATGCCACCAGTGGCGTAGGGATCGCCATAGCAGCCATAGCAATGGCTATGTGGCCCTACGCCTCTGGAGGCCCGGGCTGCCGGCTGAGTTTTTTTTTTATTCATGTGGCAGCAGAAGTGGAGATGACCACTTCCATTGTGGAAGCGCTCATCTCTGTATTCATCTGTATCGCCGTCCTCAGGACAGCGATACAGATGACTGGAGCAGGGGAGAGGCGTCTCCCTTGCCCGTTCCTCTGATAGGCTATAGGCCTAGTGCCTGCCTATCAGAGGCCGGTGCAGGCGGTGCGATGACGTTATTACGCCGCCTGAGCCGTACAGTGCGGGACACAGGCCGGAAGAGGCCTCCATCGCATCGCTGACAGCAGCATAAGGTAAGTATGTGAGTTTTTTGTTTTTATTATTTATAGTATACTGTGGCAAGAAGAGGGGTGGGGGCCCAATATACTGGCACAATTTGGGGGGGGCACTATGGGGCCTTATATACTGGCACAATATGGGGGGGTGGGCTCTAAGGAGAAGAGGTGAAGCACTATGGGGCCATATATACTGGCACAATATGGGGGGGCACTATGGGGCCCTATATACTGGCACAATATGGGGGCACTATGGAGAAGATGGGAAGTACTATGGGGCCCTATATACTGGCACCATACGGGGGCACTTTGGAGAAGAGGGGAAGCACTATGGGGCCCTATATACTGGCACAATACGGGGGCACTATTGAGAATAGGGGAAGCTCTATGGGGGCCCTATATACTGGCACAATACAGGGGCACTAAGGAGAAGAGGGGAAGCACTATGGGGCCATACAGTCATGTGAAAAAATTAGGACACCCCTTGAAAGCATGTGGTTTTTTGTAACATTTTTAATAAATGGTTATTTCATCTCCGTTTCAACAATACAGAGAGATTAAAGTAATCCAACTAAACAAAGAAAACTGAAGAAAAGTCTTTTCAAGATCTTCTGTAAATGTCATTCTACAAAAATGCCTATTCTAACTGAGGAAAAAGATAGGACACCCTTGCCCCTAATAGCGAGTGTTACCTCCTTTGGCTGAAATAACTGCAGTGAGACGGTTCTTGTAGCCATCTACCAGTCTTCGACATCGGTCTGAGGAAATTTTACCCCACTCCTCAATGCAGAACTTTTTCAGCTGTGAGATGTTTGAGGGGTTTCTTGCACGTACAGCCCTTTTCAAGTCACCCCACAGCATCTCAATGGGATTCAAATCTGGACTTTGACTTGGCCATTCCAGGACTCTCCATTTCTTCTTTTTCAGCCAATCTTTGGTTGATTTACTAGTATGTTTTGGGTCATTGTCATGTTGCATGGTCCAGTTCCGCTTCAGCTTTAATTTTCTAACTGATGGTCTCACATGTTCTTCAAGCACCTTCTGATACACAGTAGAATTCATCGTGGATTCTATGATGGTGAGCTGACCAGGTCCTGCTGCAGCAAAGCAGCCCCAAACCATGACACTTCCACCTCCATGCTTCACAGTTGGTATGAGGTTCTTTTCTTGGAATGCTGTGTTTGGTTTACGCCAAACATGTCCTCTGCTGTTGTGTCCAAATAATTCAATTTTGGACTCATCTGTCCAAAGAACATTATTCCAGAAGTCCTGGTCTTTGTCAACTTTATCTCTGGCAAATGTCAGTCTGGCCTCGATGTTTCTCTTGGAAAGCAAAGGTTTCCTCCTTGCACACCTCCCATGCAAGTTAAACTTGTACAGTCTCTTTCTGATTGTAGAGGCATGTACTTCTACATCAACAGTAGCCAGAGCCTGCTGTAGTTCTCGAGATGACACTTTAGGGTTTTTGGAGACCTCTTTAGCATCTTGCGGTCTGCTCTTGGGGTGAACTTGCTGGGGCGACCAGTCCTGGGCATGTTGGCAGTTGTTTTGAAAGCCCTCCACTTGTAGACTATCTTCCGGACAGTGGAATGGCTGATTTCAAAATCTTTTGAGATCTTTTTAAATCCCTTCCCAGACTCATAGGCTGCTACAATCTTTTTCTGAAGTCCTCTGACAGCTCTTTTGCTCTCACCATGGTGCTCACTCTCACTTCAACAGTCAGGAGCACACCAAACTAAATGTCTGAGGTTTAAATAGGGCAAGCCTCATTCAACATGCAGAGTAACGATCTACTAATTATGTGCACCTGGTGTGATATACCTGTGTGAGATCTGAGCCAATTTAAGAGGGAATACATGTGAGGGTGTCCTATCTTTTTCCTCAGTTAGAATAGGCATTTTTGTAGAATGACATTTACAGAAGATCTTGAAAAGACTTTTCTTCAGTTTTCTTTGTTTAGTTGGATTACTTTAATCTCTCTGTATTGTTGAAACGGAGATGAAATAACCATTTATTAAAAATGTTACAAAAAACCACATGCTTTCAAAGGGTGTCCTAATTTTTTCATATGACTGTATATACTGGTGCAATATGGGGGGGAAGCACTATGGGGCCCTATATACTGGCACAATACAGGGGCACTATGGAGAAGAGGGGAAGCTCTATGGGGGCCCTATATACTGGCACAACATGGGGGGGCACTATGGAGAAGAGGGGAAGGAACACTATGGGAGCATCTACTAAGGGGCCCTATATACTGGCACGCATTATAGGGGGGCACTATGGAGAAGTGGGGGACAAGAGCACTATGAGGGCATTATATGGGGGCATTTAATGCTGGCACCTATTTTGGTGCCACTATGGGGAAGGGAGGAAAGGAGCATTACGGGGGCAGTCTATAGGGGCATTTTATAGTGCCACTAAGATGTCTGTCAAACTCTGCAGAGACGTGAGATGGCTGAAAGAAATTATCACGGTGGTCTGGTCGGAATGGAGAAGATGAAGAAGGAGAACATCTATTGTACATCAAAGGAGACGTCACTGGATATAAGAGATATGTGGCGCTGTATGAGGCTACCTTCACATCTACGTTAGTGATCCTGGCAGGCTGTTCCAGCTAAGAATTGACTGGATCTGGCTCTGCTGGATGCAGACAGAATGCCTGCCAGCCCCATTAACTATAATGGGGTACGGCAGAGATCCGGCCACAATCTGGCAAAAATGCAGAGAATCAGCGGGACATAAACTGCTGCATGCTGTGGTTTGTGTCCAGTCGATTCCTTGCATTTTCTGACAGATTAGGTGGCCGGATCGTACTGCCACAGGTGTGAAAATAGCCTTACCCTGTATGTTTTGTATTGCTGTATGTAATGTAAGAATAGAATAGGTTAGGTTGAGAATTTGGCATGGGGGTGGGGACCCAGGCACATTTTTTGCACAGGGGTCCTCTGCTGTCTGTGTCCGCACCTGGCACTATAGATGACTACAGTATAATCCCTGCACCATGCGGTGCAATATACAGTATAATCCATACACCATGCGGTACAATATACAGTATAATCCATACACCATGCCGTACAATATACATTATAATCCATACACCATGCCGTACAATATACAGTATAACACCTACACTGTAGGGTTATTGTGTATATTGTACGGCATGGTGTATGGATTTTATAATGCATTCTGTACTGCATGGTGTAGGGGTAAGGGTCCATTCACACGTCCGCAATTCTGTTCCGCATTTTGCAGAACGGAATTGCTGACCCGTTCATTTCTATGGGGACACACTATGTCCTGCCCGCAATTCCAGGTCCGCAATTGTTTAGTCCGCAACTAAATAAGCGGAGCATTAGCACCAGAAAATTTTTTTTCTTTATATGCACAGTGGAATCTGATATATTCTTTCCTAGCTGCTGTTAGCTAAAAGACACAATAATGTTTCGTGCTGTTTGTTTTAATAGCTAAGTGGACATGTCACTGTAATTAACTGCCATTATGTAGAGCTGCATATGATGGTGACAAAATTACTTGAATGTATACGTATTTTACACTAGGGAGAATGGGACAAAGGGTTGGTTGGACTTGGTGGCAACTTAGGGCACCATTGATGGTTCTGCTTTTTGTTTACAACCTGTTGATTATGTTGTAGGTGTCAGTTAAGATGAATGCCTCTCTTTCGTGCGATTGAGCAATTACGTGAATAATTAACGCTATCAAAGCTTTGTTCAGTGACTCTTTGTAAATTCTGATTGACAGCTAGCCAGAAATGTAAGGGTCAAATGATCCCGTTTCTTTTGAATGGTAATTTTAAAATGCACTAAGGAAACAGATGTTTTATATACAGTTCACTACTGACCCCTTTCTTTAAAGCATTCTGTAGTGGCATTTGTTATGGTGCTTTACAAGTTTTTACAAGTCTGTGGATATATAAGAACATGTAGGATGTTTGTATCTTCATGTGGTGCTATTCAGCCTGTCGTTATAATAGTTTTCAGTTGCATTTAAAATTTTGTGGACTTTAAAACTGTCTTTCCTTGTTGAGTTAATTTTTGTATAGAGCTTGGTGATTTGCATTTTGAAAATTATCATCATTATGCCTTATACACACAGTCAATGTTTGATCAGTGATTTCCATCCGTGATTGTAAGCCAAAACCAAGAATGGATCCTCCACCAAGATAAGGTATAATGGAGATTTGCTCCTATTCTGAGTTTTAGATCCACACCTGGTTTTAGCTCACAATAACTGACTGAAATCACTGACCAAAAACTGACATGTGAATAAAGCCTTATACTAGGTATTATACATTGAAGTAAATAGGAGCAGTACTGCAGTAAACAGCTTAGTTCACTAGCTTTTTATAAACAGCTGACCGGTGGGGGTGTAGGCTGCCGGACTGCTGCTGATATGATATTGGTGGCCTATTTTCAGGATATGCCATCAATGTAAAAATACTGGAAACCCCTTTCTTCAACAGACCCCTCCCACCTCAACAGTTCAGTACACAAAACTGGACAAATAAGTCTAATACACACTGTCATAGGTTGTGTTGTTATCTCCCCAGCCATGCCTAGCTCTACCTGAGGCTTGCTTTACTAAGTGGCTGCTTTTATAAATGGAGTTTAAAGGGTTTCTGTCACCAGATTTTGGCCTCATAAGCTACCACAGGCACAGCTGTCCTCAGCTCACTGCGCCTGCGCCAAATACACAAGCGGATGGTGCAGGATTTCGGCCGGAGGCAGGAGAGCTGAGCTGCCCAGCACTGTCAATCAAAAGCAGGGGCGTGGCCGCAGGTGGGAACACGGAGCCTCTAGGAGCAGGGGCAATGCCTTCCCTGCTCCTAGAGGGTAATTTGCATATTATATAAAATCGTTTTTTAGCGTTATGGCAGGTCAGAGGGGCATTTGATTTACATTATTAGGTTGGTCTGACATTGGCCCATAGCTAATGTCAGACAGCTTATGAGGCCAAAATCTGGTGACAGAAACCCTTTAAAGAAACCGGAGTTTAAGAAAAGGAGCAAGAAACAAAGATTCATTAGATCTTCCTTGTATATAGTTGGCTTGATTCTAGCTAGTCTTCCTACTACTGTAAGGGGACCACAGTAAGTAAGAATTTTATCACTGCTCTATATTGTATTTTTATTTTTTTCTCTTTTCCTAATCCACATTTAGTATGACTTCCGTTATTGACAACGCCGTCCAGTGCACATCTTGTCTGATGTATGCAGTCCTGGAACAGCTGTTCGAGGGTGTATATGTTTGTTCAAAATGTGAGCAAATTCCCCGCCTGAAATCACACATCGAGTCTCTAAACAGGCGAGTTGCAACACTGAAAGCCACTGACAATTTGGAAAAGAGTTTGCTTCTCACCGAGCAAGCACTCTATGGAGCAGATAAGGGAGATAGTGACAGTGAGGAGAGTGAGGTAGTTAGCTGGGTAACAGTAAGAAAGCGGGGTAGAGGGAAGAGTGCCAGGGAGGCTAGTCCTTATCTGACACACCCCAACAAGTTTGCACGGTTGGCAGATGAGAGGGATGTCAGTTCAGGGATGGCACTGCTGCAGCCGGACAGTTCTTCTGTCAGGGGAATGTCAGCTCCAGTAAGCAGGGGACCAGAAATGCAGGGCAGGCCAGACAGGTGCTAGTAGTGGGAGACTCCATTATTAGGGGAACAGATAGGGCGATCTGTCACAAAGATCGTGATTGCCGAACAGTGTGCTGTCTTCCCGGCGCTAAAGTTCTACACATCGCGGATCGGGTTGACAGATTACTGAGAGGTGCTGGAGAAGATCCAGCAGTCATGGTCCATATAGGAACCAATGACAAAGTTAGAGGTAGGTGGAGAGTCCTTAAAAATGATTTCAGGGATTTAGGTCAAAAGCTTAGGGCAAGTAGGATTTTCTGAAATGCTACCTGTAACACGAGCCACACAAGAAAGGCAGCGGGAGATTAGGGAGGTTAACAAGTGGCTCAAAAACTGGTCTAGCAAGGAGGGGTTCGGGTTCCTGGAGAACTGGGCCCACTTCTCTGTCAGCTACAGGTTCTATCGTAGGGACGGGCTGCACCTCAATCAAGAAGGGGCAGCTGTGTTGGGGAGAAAGATGGCTAGAAGGTTGGAGGAGAGTTTAAACTAGGGACTGGGGGGAGGGTAATTACATTATGGGAGGGGAAGATAGTGCAGATAGAGACCAGGGGCGAGGTAGTGTGACTGGGGGAGGAATGGAAGGGGGGACTAAAACTGTTCAGAATGAAAGGTGTAGGGTTAAAAATACACACAAGCCTCTCAAATGTATGTATACTAATACCAGAAGCCTGACTTACAAGACTGGTGAACTGGAATTAGGGATGTGTGAGGAGGACTATGACAGAGTGGGAATAACTGAGACATGGCTGGATGATGGCTATGACTGGGCAGTTAATATAAAAGGTTACAATCTGTTTAGAAAGGATCATCAAAACCGGAGAGGTGGAGGGGTCTGCCTTTGTGTGAAGTCCCGTCTAAAGCCCACAATTCGAGAATAGATCTGTGAGGGACATGAACATGTGGAGTCACTATGGGTAGAAATACATGGAGGCAAAAACAATATTAAATTACTAATAGGAGTTTATTATAAACCACCTAATATACCAGAGTCCACAAAAAATCTATTACTAAATGAGATAGACGAGGTGGCAAATCATAATGAAGTCGTTATTATAGGGGACTTCAACTACCCAGATATAGACTGGGAAACTGAAAGCTGTACATCCCATAAAGGAAACAGGTTTTTGGCAATAGCCAAAGACAATTACCTTTCCCAACTGGTTCAGGACCCAACTAGACGGACGGCCATACTGGACTTAGTATTAACCAATAGACCTGATAGAACAAAAGATGTGCAGGTTGGGGGACACCTAGGAAATAGTGACCATAAAGTAATAACCTTCCAATTATCCTTTAAACGAGAATTTCTAAAGGGAGCAACAAAAGTAACAAACTTCAAAAAAGCAAAATGTAGCCAACAAAGCGAGGCCATAGGCCTAACTAACTTGGACAAAGTCCTCAAAAATAAAAATACAACCACAAAATGGGAGATTTTTAAAAGCATTGTAACATCTAATTGTGAGAGGTACATACCTTATAGTAATAAAAGGCTCAGAAACAATAAGAAACCAGTGTGGATAAATAGAACCTTAAAGAAAGCAGTAAATGACAAAAAGAAAGCATATAACTCACTAAAACAAGAGGGGAGCCAGGAACCACTGATAAACTATAAGGAAAAAAATAGAATATGTAAAAAAAACTAATAAAAATTGCCAAACGAGAGACCCAGAGATTACCGGTAATTGCCAAAGAGAGTAAAACTAACCCTAAAATGTTCTTCAATTATACAAATGGTAAAAAATATAAATATGACGGAGTCGGCCCTCTACATAGCAATGAGGGTGGTGTTGCAGAGAGTGACGAGGATAAAGCAAAATTATAAAATATTTGTTTCTCCACTATATTCACTGTGGAGAATAAACTGTCAGATTAAATGCAGAATGTAAAAGTAAATTCCCCATTAAAAGTGCCCTGTCTGACCCAGGAAGAAGTACAACAGCGACTTAAAAAGATTAAAATAGACAAGTCGCTAGGACCAGATGGCATACACCCCCGTATGCTGAGGGAATTAAGTGATGTCATAGCCAGACCATTATTTCTGATATTTACGGACTCTATACTAACAGGGAATGTTCCACAGGATTGGCGCATAGCAAATGTGGTGCCAATATTCAAAAAGGGTCCAAAAACAGAGCCTGGAAATTATAGACCGGTAAGTTTAACATCTGTTGTTGGTAAACTGTTTGAAGGGTTTCTAAGAGATGCTATCTTGGAGTACCTCAATGAAAAAAGGCAAATAACGCCATATCAGCATGGCTTCATGAGGGATCGGTCATGCCAAACAAATGTATTTATTTATTTTTAGAAATAAATTTTTCTTTTATTTTAAACATACAATTTACAATAAAACAAAGAAAAAAAAAAGTAAAATTCCAGAATCATACAAAAAACCATCCTCCCCCTCCCACCCTAATCGCCCACCTTGCAAAAATAAAAAAATAAACACCTTCAATCATTCCACTCTTTCTAAGTCCTAACCCATTTTTCATAGGACCCTCTTTGCCTATGCAGAATCTCCTCACATCTTTTGATTTTGTACACTAAACTCAACCAGTTATAATCTGGAGCAAAAGAGGAAAACCACATCTTTGAGATAAGGAGTCTAGCCAAAAACCTCACTTCGATCAGCAATCTGAGTTTTGGGGTCTGGCAGACAACCTCCGATAGATCCCCTAGGATCCATACACCGGGAAGGAAGGGAATTTCAAAATGGAGTCTTTGAGCCAAGATTCTTTGAACTGACCGCCAATACTCACTCACTAATGGACAATCCCAAAATATATGTAAATGATCTGCTTTAGGATATCCACAGCAAGGGCAATTAGAGGAGACTCTAAGTCCTCTCTTCTGGAGCCACAAAGGTGTAACATAAATTTTATGAATGATATTGAACTGTACAACAATGTGATTGAAGTTGTGCGATACTAAACCTAGATTACCACAAACATTCTCCCAAACCGGAGAACCCAAATCTGCAAGTGTAGTGGACCAGGATCTTTGTCCTGGAGAAGAGCAATCAGAAAAAAAAACTAGTCAAGTGTCTATAGCAATGTGATACTCTAACTCTCATGTGTCCTTTCTTTTGAATCAAGTTGTGAAGAAATTCAGGAGTGTCTATATTAAGCAAATGTTTATCAGAAATACTAGAGAGTGCAGAACGCAACTGGAAATATGTGTACCATACTACCTCACCCAAATTTTCCTTTTGTGCTAGCTCCGTAAGAGATAGAATTTGTCAATTTTTTACCACTTGGCTTAGATAAATGTTTTTTGCCTTCCAGTATTGTTGGCAGTTCAAGTCGTCAAGGGTCAGAAGTTTTGAATTATGCCATAATGGAGTACAAACCAAGGATGCCCTAACTTTAAACCAGCTCTTAATGGCTATCCAAGATTTTATAGCCATTTTGCAAAAAAATTTAAAATCATAGCAAATCTTCGATAAATAGTCAGACTCCAATAGTGTGAATAAATCAGAAAAACCTGAATCATTTGCCAATTTTTTACAAAGATGGCTATTTTCCCAGTCATTAAAAAAGCATAGTTGAGAGGCCATAAAGTATCCCTTGAAGTAAGGGAGATTTAGACCTCCCTGCTTATAAGGCATAGAGAAATAGACCGCCTTTAGTCTTACCCGTTTCCTCCCCCATAATAAATCATTAATCATTCTCTCTATCATCCTGAAGAACTTATCCTCAATCCAAATAGGGGAGTTGCGGAGCACATAAAGGACCAGAGGAAGTACCACCATTTTTATTAGAGAAATTCTATCTGCTCTTGTAAGAGGGATTTTTTGCCATATCTTAATTTTAGATCTCAACTTCATCAACAAAGGGATCAAGTTGAGTTGCAGATAGTCTTGAGTTTTGGCGGAAACTATAATCCCCAGGTACTTCATTGAATCAGAAATCGACAATTGGTTAGCTATATTTTCAGTTGGCATTCGCAGTTCGTCTATTGGGAGAAGAGTGGTCTTGGCCCAATTAACCTCCAAACCAGAAGAATCACAAAATGAATTAACTATCTCCATTACCCGGGGAAATGTATTCTCTGTCTGATGTATAAAAAACAGAATATCATCTGCATAGAGAGATATACGATCCTCTTTCCCCATTACCACAAAGCCAGTCACCCCCAGATCCTGCCTTATTCTAGATTCTTCCAGGGGTTCAATATAGATGTTGAAAAGGAGAGGGGAGAGTGGACAACCCTGGCGGGTGCCCCTCCGCAATGCAAAACTCCCTGTCAGCATATCATTGATCCTAATCCTGGCGACGGGGAACTTGTATAACAACTGAATCATGGCCGTAAACTTGGGGCCAAACCCCATTTTCCCATCACTTTCCAGAGAAACACCCACTCAACCCTGTCAAAGGCCTTAGTGGCATCAAGCGACAGGATAGAGCGGGTGGCACTTCCGGGAGACTGGATGTTAGCAAAAAATCTATGTAGATTAAAATGGGTACCCCTTCCCGGCATAAAACTATTTTGATCTGGGTGAATAACAGAGGAAATAACTCGAGAGAGTCTGTTGGCCAAAACCTTTGAAAGTAACTTAACGTCCATATTTAATAAGGAAATCGGCCTATAAGAACCCAATTCCACCGAATCTTTATCCTTTTTTGGAATTAGGACTATAAAGGCTTCCATCATTGATTTTGGGAGATTACCTCCCTGCAATGCTCGAGAGTAAACCTCTGCAAGATGGGGAAGAATAACATCGCCATACTTGCGATAAAATTCATATGGAAAACCATCTAGGCCTGGCGACGAGCTCCCAGAGATAGATTTCAGAGCTTTTTGAATCTCCTGTAGAGATACTTCCTTATCCCAAAAATTTTTTGAACCTCTGTTAAAGTAGGAAGAGAAACCTTCTCCAGGAACAAGTCTGCCAAGCCAGATGATGTACCGGAGGTCGATCGCCTTGTACACTTAAGAAAAATAACCCAAAAATACATCTCTAATTCCCTCTGGATCCCGTATAATTTCACCCTCTAAATTTCGAATTGAGGTTATATAGTTTTTTCTATTCTCCTGTTGTGCAACAATTCTAGCTAAGAGCTTACCTGGACGTCCAGACTCTGAAAAATACTTTTGCCCCCTAAAAAATAGTCTATGATTTGCTTTTTCAATAACAAAATCCTCAAGGGCACGGCTTACTTTCTGCATCTCTTCCTTATTATGATCTACGGGTTGCTTAGTAAATTGCTCAGTTGTGAGCGCCCCATTCTTAACCAGTTCCTCCTCTTTATTCCTAAATGTTCTCCTCATTACTGTAATATCGCTGATGAGGACCCCCCTCAAATAGGCTTTCAAAGCATCCCAAACCGAGTTAATATTAGCAGAGGGGAAGTTAACCTCCCAAAAGGAGGATATAAGTAATTTAATAGACCGATGGTTATCCATAATGGTAAGCCAATATGGGTTCAGCTTAAAGCAAGACCCTGAGCTATCTTTGTTCTCCCCAACCCGCATATCAATAGATAGAGGTGAATGATCCGAGATTGTTCTAACACCATATCGTATCCTTTTTATATTACTCAGATTATTCTTGTTAGTCAGGGCCAAGTCGATTCTGGACATTGCTCTCCCGCCCTTGCTAATGCAAGAGAATACTTTTTTTCCTTTCCCATAATGTTCCCATATATCCACTAAACCAGTTTCTTGACAAAACCGAGACAGAGGGGAAGCACAAATGTGCCTCTCCAAGTTTGCATCCAGAGTCAATCTGTCCCTATTGGGATCCATAACAGGATTAAAATCTCCCATAAGGACCAGTTGGCATTCTGACCTTTTTTCCATGAACAGCAGGAGTTGATTGAGTGGATAAATGGAGAATGGAGGAGGTATGTAAAAAAAAAAAGCCTGAATATAAAGCTGTCCGTAAAGTCTACCATACAAAAAAATAAATCTACCCTGATCATCTATACAGGATTCGTTTAAAATAAAATCTACTGATTGATGGATCAAGACCGAGACACCCCTTGAGGAACTGCTAAATGTAGAATGATATGACTGTGCAACCCATCCCATCCCCAGGCGGGACACGGTCTTCTCAAAAAGATGGGTTTCAACTATACAAATAATTGCAGGAAGGTATCTCCTTATTGCATCCATAACTGCCTGTCTTTTTACTCTTTCTCCGAGACCTCTAACGTTCCAAGAGACAATTCTGGTTAACATCAATCACATAAATAAAAAATAAAAAACTGTATGCAAGGTGGGTCCCCTCCCTCATCCCCCTCTCCTCCTCCCTCATCCCCCTCTCCTCCTCCCTCTAGTGGTCCGCCCGGAACTACCAGCAAACCTCTTCTCTATAGCCATTCCTCCTCCCCCCTATTTCCATCCCCCACCTCCCTGTAGCAAAATTTCTAAATTTCATATGCCAAATTGTTCCATCCAATCCGCCGCTTGCTCTGGTTTCTCAAAAAATTGGGAAGTTCCATTATAAATCACTCTTAATTTCGCTGGATATAGAAGAGAGTATTTAATGTCCTTATAAGCCAAACGTTTCTTAATTTCCAAAAAGCTTCTTCTTTTTTTTTTCCTGGGTCTCCCGGGCAAAATCCGGAAAGAAAAGCAGTCTATTGCCCTGGTATTCAATGGGCGAGCATTCTCTAGCTCTTCTCAGAATCATATTTCTATCCATAGATGATAATAATTTAATCAAGATTGCACGCGATGGTTTCCCTGGAATGGGCTTCCCCCCTGGGATACGGTGAGCCCTTTCTATTTGAAACATAGAGGAAAAATGTTCACTACCCAAATTTTCAAGAATCACCGCTTTAAGCTGTTCAACCAATTGCCAGCTTTCAACGCCCTCTGGGAATCCGATTATACGAACATTATAACGCCTCGATCTATTTTCTAAATCCACACGCTTAGCTTGCAGAAGATTATTTTCTATAGCAAGAGTCGAGGTTTTTGACTTTAATAGAGCAATATCGGACTGTAGGGAATCAACCGTTTTTTCCATATTTAAGACTCGATCTCGGATTTTCGCCAAGTCCTCTCTAATTATGGATATATCACTCTGTACTGAACCCAATTGGATAGCCATGTCTTGCATTTAAGTGCCATTGTTTTTTTTACAGTGCACAGGATTTTTTCCAAAGCTAAAGAATCGGGTTCTAAACATGTAGGCAGTCCTTCCTCCCTTCCCTCCAGACCTGCATGTAGTGTCTCATCCTCATAAGTTTCCTCTACCGGGGAGGTAGTAGCATTTTTTTTAAAGTTTAAATTTGATCTCCCTTTTAATGTCCCTTTATCTTGTGGGGCAGGGGATTTAAAAAATTGGTCGATTTTCCCTACCTCTGTCACCTTTGCCCCCATCTTAGTTCCAGAGGTATCCATTGAGCGGCGCTTCAGAGCCATTTTTTTTTTCCTTTTTTTCCCCTCCTTCTCTGACCTTTTTTTTTTTTTTCTCTTCTCCTTTTTTTTCTTCTTTTCTTTTTCTTTCCCCTCTTCTTTCCCCTTCCGTCTATTTCTCCTCTTTTCCTCTTACTTTCCCTTCTTTTTTCTCTTTTTCCTTCCTTTTTTTCCCCTCTACCCCTCTTTCTTCTCCTTTCTTTACTTTTTTAAATCACTCCAAATATATTTTACTTGTTTGCAGATAGTTTTTTTTTTTTTTTTTATAGATTTTTTAAGATTTCTTTTTGCTTCTGCTCCTTTCACTTAAGAGAGGTTATGCGGCACCACAAAGAGCAGAGCAGGTCATTCATAAACCTTGGGGGGACCACAAAGGGAGGAGGGGAAGAGCAGGCAAATACAGTCTCGCGTGTCCGGCGTCTTCTGTCACACAGGGTCCGGAAGCACCTAGAGGTAGGCAGCAGGAGGCATCCAAGGGGAACCGGATCAGCGGAGGGAGGAGAGCCCGCAGCGTCCAGGCGGAGCGGAGGGAAGAGGTCCCAAAAGAAGCTCAAGAGTTTATATGGGATCAGACACTCAGGATCTCTCTGGCTGCGTCAAGCAAGCCGGTAGCCGGGGGATCGCAGGGAGAAGGGTCCGGCGTCCATAACACGGCGGTGTCAGCGCAGGGTAACCGACGTCGGCATCAACGGCTGAAAATCGAGGTGGGAGGGAGAACGAGAGGAGGAGGACGCGACGTGAACTTCTCACGTCATCACGCAACCCGATGCCAAACGAATTTAATCAATTTCTAAGAGGAGGTAAGTTTTGGACTTGACAGCGGCGAATCAATGGATGTCGTATATCTGGACTTCTACTTATGAAAAAAAGCCGTTTTGGACTTGCATTTCACTGACAAATACACTCTGACTTCCATCTCTGATGGGAAATGACGTTTAACGACATCTTTTAACCACACCTTTCCTCCTTTAGTGCCAAAACCACTGTCTGCAGCTCTACACAGGTTCCTCATGAACTCCATTCCTGGGAATGAAATTTCAAAAGTTCACTTTTTTTTAGAAGATTTTAAATTTTAATCTATTTTTTTTCTGCAACACATCAAGGGTTAACAGCCAAGCAAAACTCAAAATGTATTACTCTGCAGTTTACAGAAACACCCCATATGTGGTTGTACACTACTGTACGACCACATGGCTGGGCGTAGAGGGAAAGGAGCGCTGTGTGGTTTTTGGAAGGCAGTGTTTGCTGGACTGGTTTTTTGACACCATGTCCCAATTGAAGCCCCCTGATGCACCCCTAAAATAAAAAAAATCCAAAAAAGTTACACCATTTTGGCAACCACGCGATAAGGTGGCAGTTTTTTTGGTACTATTTTAGGGTACATATGATTTTTTGGTTGCTCTATATTACACTTTTTGAGGCAAAGTAATAAAAAATAGAAATTCTGAAATTTCATCTCCATTTGCCATTAACTCTTGTGGAACACTTAAAGGGTTAACAAAGTTTGTAAAATCAGTTTTGAATACCTTTTTAGAGTTTGTACTCTAGGGGTGCATCAGGGGGGTTTCAAATGGGACATGGTGTCAAAAACCAGTCCAGCAAAAACTGCCTTCCGAAAACCATATGGCACCCCTTTCCTTGTGCGTCCTGCCGTTTGGTCATACAGCAGTTTACGACCACATATGGGGTGTTTCTGCAAACTAGAGAATCAGGGCAATAAATATTGAGTTTTGTTTGGCTGTTAACCCTTGCTTTGTTATAGGAAAAAATAGATTTAAATAAAAATTTGCCAAAAAATAGCTGTTTTGGCACAGTTTTTTTTTTTTTTTTATATACAACGTTCATCTGACAGATTAGATCATGTGCTATTTTTATAGAGCAGGTTGTTACGGACACAGGGATACCTAATATGTTTACTTTTTTAAATTTATTTAAGTTTTACACAATAATATCATTTTTGAAACAAAAAATATAATTTTAGTGTCTCCATAGTCTGAGAGACATATTTATTTTTGTTTTTTGGGCGATTGTCTTATGTAGGGTATCATTTTGTGCAGGATAAGATGACGGTTAGATTGTGGGGGGCGTACGCCTTTTTTGATTGCTTGCTAATACACTTTTTGTTATGTAAGGTGACAAAAAAATGTCTTTTTTTACACTGTTTTTATTTTTTATTTTTACGTTGTTCACCTGAGGGATTAGATCATGTGATATTTTTATAGAACAGGTTCTTACGGACGAGGGGATACATAATATGTATACTTTTTATTTATTTATTTAGGTTTTACACTATAATATAATTTTTGAAACAAAAACAAATCATGTTTTAGTGTCTCAATAGTCTGAGAGCCACAGTTTTTTCAGTTTTTAGGCAATTGTCTCAGGTTGGGTATCATTTTTGCGGGATGAGATAACAGTTAGATTGGCACTATTTTGCAGGTCATATGCCTTTTTGATCGTTTGTGACATATGTTTGTGATGTAAGGTGAAAAAAATTGCTTTTTTGAAACCGTTTTTATTTCTCTTATTTTTACAATGTTAACCTGAGGGGTTAGGTCATCTGATATTTTTATAGAGCCGGTCGTTACGGACGTGGTAATACCTAATATGTAGATTTTCTTTAGTTTTTTTTAAGTATTACACAATAATATTTTTAAAACAAACAAAAAAATCTTTTTTTAGTGTCTCCATAGTCTGAGAGTCATAGTTTTTTCAGTTTTTAGGCAATTGTCTCAGGTTGGGTATCCTTTTTGCGGGATGAGATGTCTGTTTGATTGGCACTATTTTGGGGGGCATACGACTTTTTGATCGCTTGCTATTACACTTTTTGTGATGTAAGGTGACAATTGCTTTTTTTACACCGTTTTTTTTTTTTTTGTTTAATGGTGTTCACCTCAGGGTTTAGGTCATGTGGTATTTTCATAGAGCAGGGTCTTACGGACGTGATATACCTAATATGACTACTTTTTTATTTTGTTTTACGTTTAACATAAAAAAAGCATTTTTGAAACAAAAAAATCATGTTTTAGTCTGAGAGCCATAGTTTTTTATTTTTTGGGCCATTGTCTCACGTAGGGTCTCATTTTTTTGCGGGACGAGGTGACGGTTTGAATGGTACTATATTGGCGCCCATACGACTTTTTTGATCACCTTTATTACCTTTTTGGGGAAGTAAGGTGGGCAAGATTTCAATTTCATCATAGTTTTTATCATAACGGATGTGGTGATATATAATGTGTAGGGAATTCTTTTTTTTTTTTTTTTTTTTTCAGTGATAAATGTGTTTTTTATTTTTACTTTCTTTCACTTTTTTTTAAGATTTTTTTTTTACCCAGACCCACTTGGTTCTTGAAGATCCAGTGGGTCTGATGTCTGTATAATACAGTACAGTACACTATATAGTGTACTGTATTTCACTTACACTTTTGTCTGAACAGATCTCTGCCTTTAGCACAGATCTGTTTAGCACCATGGACAACAGGATGCCTGAGAAGGCATCCTGTTGCCATGGGAACCTTCCCAGTCTGCCACAACTGAGCAGAGGGGGAAGGAGGGGGCTCCCTCCCTCTGTGATCCCATCCTGTCTGGGGGCTGCAAAGGCACAGCAGCCCCCGATGGGGGAGGGAGCTCCCTCCCTGGTAACCCCTACCATACAGCGGTCCCTACGGACCGCGGTATTGAAGGGGTTAAAATAGCTGACATCTGCACAGATGTCAGCCGTTTGAATCAGAGTGTCAGAAATATGCTAACACTCTGATTCAACCGCTCGGCCATCCTGAGAATGAACGGGGGGCGGGCGGATTTTCGCGCACCCGCTCCCCACACTGCCGCACACCTCCTGCCCGCCTCCTGCACCGCCCGCAATCCGGGGACCGCAGGGATCAGAAACTTGAATTAGCGCTGCAAACCGCAAGTCTAAATTTTTTGCAGTGATCGGCAATGCGGGGGGGTCACAGGACCCCCCCCCCCCCGCTCATTGTCACAGGGTGCCTGCTGAATGATTTTAGAGGGCACCCAGTTCCGATCACTGCCAGCCGTGCGGCAGTGATCGAAACTACACATGACATACCGGTACGTCATGTGTCCTTAAGGGGTTAAAAGAAGCCTTGTATAACAATACATTTTAGTGTTTATTCTTCATGTTAAAGGGCATCTGTCAGCAGATTTATACCTATGAAACTGTCTGACTTGTTACATGTGCGCTTGGTAGCTGAAGGCATATGTGCTGGTCCCATGTTCATATGTGCCCGCATTGCTGAGAAAAATTACGTTTTAATATATGCAAATGAGCCTCTCGGAGCAACAGGGGCGTTGCTGTTACACCTAGAGGCTCTGCTCGCTCTGCAACTGTTACTTCCTTTCCACCTTGATTGACAGGGTCAGGTGTGATGATGTTTTAATTGCCTGTGTGGAAAGTGGAGAGGGCGCAGCAGTTGCAGAGAGAAGAGAGCCTATAGGTGTAATGGCAACTCACTCGTTGCTCCTAAAGACTCATATGAACGTGGGACCAACACAGATGTCTTCAGCCGCCAAGTGCACATGAAACAGGTCAGACCGTTTCATAGGTACAAATCTGCTGACAGATGCCCTTTAATTCTTATGCATCAGTGTTCTGTTTTTTGGCACTGTGACTTTCATTTTATGGAAGGTAATGTTTTTCCTTTTTTTTTACTTATATAATTGCTGGGTTTGCATAGACATGTCTACTTACTTTTTTGCCATGCCCTTTGTTGTTGAACCTTTAAAATCTATGATGTTAAAGCTTTTATCTAAATACAATCCACCCAGAAACATTGCTGCCTACATAGTGTGGATAAACGTTGAGCAAGATTATTTATTCAAATAAATGTATTTGCTTTTGCTCATATTATTCTCTCTCGTTCTCTCCTAGAGAGATTTCACTGTGTATATACTCCACATATAAACTGATCAGCCAGGACATTTAAAGGGAACCTATCACCATGAAAATTGTGGTAGTTGATCGCTTTAGTAAAATGGTGCTCTTTATAGCATTGCAGGGCCTACCTAATACTAAAATTCTTGCACAAGTGTTTGTTGATAACATTGTGAAACTACATGGCATTTCCTTGGATCGTGGGACTCAGTTTGTTTCCAAATTCTGGAAGGCATTCTGTACTAGACCGGGGGTACAACTGTCCTTTTCTTCGGCTTGTCATCCTCAGTCGAAACGGACAGACTGAACGCACTAATCAGGGTTTGGAGACGTAGGAAAGAAGGTTTGCACACAAACATAGAAGAGGATTCTTTACGGTAAGAGCAGTGAGACTATGGAACTCTCTGCCTGAGGAGGTGGTGATGGTGAGTACAATAAAGGAATTCAAGAGGGGACTGGATGTATTTCTGGAGTGTAATAATATTACAGGTCATAGCTACTAGAGATGGGTCGTTGATCCAGGGAGTTATTTTGATTGTCTGATTGGAGTCGGGAAGGAATTTTTTATTCCCCATAAATGGGGAAAATTGGCTTCTGCCTCAAAGTTTTGTTTTTTTGCCTTCCTCTGGATCAACTAGTAGGATGACAGGCCGAACTGGATGGTCAGATGTCTTTTTTCGGGATCATGTACTATGTTACTTGAGATGTTTTGTCTCTGAGAACAGGAGGAGTGGTCTTCATTTTTGTCTTTAGCAGAGTTTGCCATAAACAATCGTAGACCGGAGTCCACTAATAAGTCGCCATTTTTTGGGGCATATGGGTTTCACCCGCAGTTTGGCACATTTTCTGGTTCTGATACTTCTGGTATTCCTGAGGAGGAACGTTTTTCGTCATCATTGGCATCTATATGGCAAAAAATTCTAAATAACTTGAGGAATATGGGCAACAAATATAAACGTATGGCTGACAGGAATTGTATGAATGGTCCAGGCCTAAGAGTGGGTGATTCTGTGTGGCTGTCAACAAGAAAATTAAGTTTAAGTTGGGTCCAAGGTTTAATGGTCCACATAAGATCACTGCCGTTATTAATCCGTAGCCTTTCGTCTTGAACTTCTTCAGGCTCTGAAAATTCACAATGTGTTTAAATCTTTGCTGAAGAAATATGTTGAATAGTGTTGAGCGAACAGTTCGAGCATCATTCGGGTTCGTACCGAATTTTGGGGTGTCCGGGACCCGAACCCGGACATTTTCAAAAAAGTTCGGGTTCGGGTCCGTTGTTCGTCGATTTCTTCCCGCTTTCTGAAGGGATGCTCAGCAGCCAATCAGCTAGCGTTTTACTTCTTGCCCTAAAAGCCCATCACAGCCATGCCTACTAATGGCATGGCTGTGATTGGCCAAGTGCAGCATGTGACCCAGCCTCTATTTAAGCTGGAGTCCCGTAGCGCCGCACATCACACTGCTCTGATTAGTGTAGGGAGAGGACGCAGCTTCTGTCAGGGCGAGATTAGGCAGGTTAAAGTCAGCAACAGCACCTAATGAACGGATCGTTCTACAGCTGAGAATCATTGAACTTCTGCTAGTTACTTGCTCGCTGGTTTTTAGGCTGCACAGAGCGTTTTTCTGTCACTTATTTTCTGGGTTGATCAGCGGCCATTTTGTGACTTGTGGTGCACCAGAAGAAGCTGCCACCAAGTCCATCAATCCATCAATATTAGTTTATTTTTTGCTATATCCTACATCAGGGGCTTGGCTGTGCTAATTGTCACCCCTAGAAACTCAGGATAGCAATTTCTATATTTTATTAAGGGGTTAAATACAATTGCCCAAATACCAATCCCCTAAATCTGGTGTTCCAGCTTTGGCTAGACAAGTATAATACTGTCTGCTGTCTGGCAAAGGATAGATTATTTTCTGGGGTGAAATTCAATTGCCAAAATAGCAATACCATAAATCAGTGGTTTCAGCTGTGGCTGGCAAAATAGAATAGTGTCCGCCAAAACATATATTTTGTTCTGGGGTGAAATTAAACTTGCAAAATAGCAATACCCTGATTCTGGTGTCCCAGCAGTTGCAGGCCAGATTTCATAGTGTCTGCCAAAACACATATTTTGTTCTGGGGTGAAATTCATTTTGAAAAATACCAATACCCTGAATCTGGTGCCCCAGCAGTTACAGGCCAGATTTCATAGTGTCTGCTAAAACATATATTTTGTTCTGGGGTGAAATGAATCTGGCAAAATAGCAATACCCTGACTCTGGTGTCCAAGCAGTTGCAGGCCAGATTTCATAGTGTCCGCTAAAACATATATTTTGTTCTGGGGTGAAATTAATCTGGCAAAATAGCAATACCCTGAATCTGGTGTCCCAGCAGTTGCAGGCCAGATTTCATAGTGTCTGCTAAAACATATTTTGTTCTGGGGTGAAATTAATCTGGCAAAATAGCAATACCCTGAATCTGGTGTCCCAGCAGTTGCAGGCCAGATTTCATAGTGTCTGCCAAAACATATATTTTGTTCTGGGGTGAAATTAATCTGGCAAAATAGCAATACCCTGAATCTGGTGTCCCAGCAGTTGCAGGCCAGATTTCATAGTGTCCGCTAAAACATATATTTTGTTCTGGGGTGAAATTCAATTCCTAAAATAGCAATACCATAAATCAGTGGTTTCAGCTGTGGCTGGCAAAATAGAATAGTGTCCGCCAAAACATATATTTTGTTCTGGGGTGAAATTAATCTGGCAAAATAGCAATACCCTGATTCTGGTGTCCCAGCAGTTGCAGGCCAGATTTCATAGTGTCCGCTAAAACATATATTTTGTTCTGGAGTGAAATTAATCTGGCAAAATACCAATACCCTGAATCTGGTATCCCAGCAGTTGCAGGCCAGATTTCATAGTGTCTGCTAAAACATATATTGTGTTCTGGGGTGAAATTAATCTGGCAAAATAGCAATACCCTGATTCTGGTGTCCCAGCAGTTGCAGGCCAGATTTCATAGTGTCCGCTAAAACATATATTTTGTTCTGGGGTGAAATTAATCTTGCAAAATAGCAATACTCTGATTCTGGTGTCCCAGCAGTTGCAGGCCATATTTAATAGTGTCTGCCAAAACACATATTTTGTTCTGGGGTGAAATTCATTTTGCAAAATAGCAATACCCTGAATCTGGTGTCCCAGCAGTTGCAGGCCAGATTTCATAGTGTCCGCTAAAACATATATTTTGTTCTGGGGTGAAATTAATCTGGCAAAATAGCAATACCCTGAATCTGGTGTCCCAGCAGTTGCAGGCCAGATTTCATAGTGTCCGCTAAAACATATATTTTGTTCTGGGGTGAAATTAATCTGGCAAAATAGCAATACCCTGAATCTGGTGTCCCAGCAGTTGCAGGCCAGATTTCATAGTGTCCGCTAAAACATATATTTTTTTCTGGGGTGAAATTCAATTCCTAAAATAGCAATACCATAAATCAGTGGTTTCAGCTGTGGCTGGCAAAATAGAATAGTGTCCGCCAAAACATATATTTTGTTCTGGGGTGAAATTAATCTGCCAAAATAGCAATACCCTGAATCTAGTGTCCCAGCTGTTACAGGCCAGATTTCATAGTGTCCGCCAAAACATATATTTTGTTCTGGGGTAAAAATTCAATTGCCAAAATAGCAATACCCTGAATCTGGTGTCCCAGCTGTTGCAGGCCACGTTTCATAGTGTCCGTCAAAACATATATTTTCTTCTGGGGTGACATTCAATTGCCAAAATAGCAATACCCTGAATCTGGTGTCCCAGCTGTTGCAGGCCAGGATTCATAGTGTCCGCAAAAACATATATTTTGTTATGGCCTGGGGTGAAATTCAATTGCCAAAATAGCAATACCATAAATCAGTGGTTTCAGCTGTGTCTGGCAAAATATAATAGTGTCCGCCAAAACATATATTTTGTTCTGGGGTGACATTCAATTGCCAATATAGCAAAACCCTGAATCTGTTGTCCCAGCTGTTGCAGGCCAAGTGTAAATCTGTCCATAAAAGGATACCTTTCATCCAGGGCCTAAATACTAGCCCTAAAAGAGATATTCCCCTAAATCAGTGGTTACTGCTGTGCCTGGATTAGTGTAATACGCTACATAAACAAATAGGCAGATAGTGTTAGGTGCCTGTAAAAAAAGGCCTAAATTTGAAATCAATACATTGGGCCAAATATTTTTTTCCTTATTGTGGTGCTTGGTGAACAGTAACAATGAGGAAAACATCTAGTAAGGGACGCGGACGCGGTCGTGGTGGTGTGAGTGTACCCTCTGGTGCTTGGAGAGGACGTGGCCATTCTGCCACAGCCACACGTCCTAGTGAACCAACAACCTCAGGTTCCAGTACCCGCCAGAATTTACAGCGATATTTGGTGGGGCCCAATGCCGTTCTAAGGATGGTAAGGCCTAAGCAGGTACAGGCGCTAGTCAATTGGGTGGCCGACAGTGGATCCAGCATGTTCACAACATTATCTCCCACCCAGTCTTCTGCAGAAAGCGCACAGTTGGCACCTGAAAACCAAGCCCATCAGTCTGTCGCATCACCCCCATGCATATCAGGGAAACTGTCAGAGCCTCAAGTTATGCAGCAGTCTCTTATGCTGTTTGAAGACTCTGCTGGCAGGGTTTCCCAAGGGAATCCACCTAGCCCTTCCCCAGTGGTGGAAGACATAGAATGCACTGATGCACAACCACTGATGTTTCCTGATGATGAATGCACTGATGCACAACCACTGATGTTTCCTGATGATGAGGACAGGGGAATACCACCTCATCGGAGTCCGCACGTCTCTGATGATGACGAAACACAGGTGCCAACTGCTGCGTCTTTCTGCAGTGTGCAGACCGAACAGAAGGTCAGGGAGGAAGACTGTGTGGAAGACGATGCAGTGGACGATAAGGTCCTAGACCCCACATGGAATGAAGGTCGTGCCACTGACTTTCATAGTTCAGAGGAAGAGGCAGTGCTGAGACCGAGCCAACAGCGTAGCAAAAGAGGGAGCAAGGGGGCAAAAGCAGACCAGCCGCCGCCAAGAGAGTTCGCCTGCTAATGGCCACCGCCACCAGGGACCGAGCACCCCAAAGGCAGCTTCAAGGAGTTCCCTGGCATGGCACTTCTTTAAGCAATGTGCTGATGACAAGACCCGAGTGGTTTGCACGCTGTGCCATCAGATCCTGAAGTGAGGCATTAACGTTCTGAACCTTAGCACAACCTGCATGACCAGGCATCTACATGCAAAGCATGAACTGCAGTGGAGTAAACTTAAAAGCAAGGAACTCACTCTGGCTCCCCCTGCTCCCTCTTCTGCTGCTGCCTCGGCCTCTTCCTCCGCCTCGGGAGGAATGTTGGCACTTGCTGCCCACCAAACAGAGGATGTGCCACCGACAACGCCACCTGCGTCACCAAGCATCTCCACCATGTCACACGGCAGCGTTCAGCTCTCCATCTCACAAACCTTGGAGAGAAAGCGTAAATTCCCACCTAGCCACCCTCGAGCCCTGGGCCTGAATGCCAGCATTTCTAAACTACTGGCCTTTGAAATGCTGTCATTCAGGCTGGTGGACACAGACAGCTTCAAACAGCTGATGTCCATGGATGTCCCACAGTATGTTGTTCCCAGCCGCCACTACTTCTTCTCCAAGACAGCCGTGCCTTCCCTGCACAACCAAGTATCCGATAAAATCAAGTGTGCACTGCGCAACGCCATCTGTGGCAAGGTCCACCTAACCACAGATACGTGGACCAGTAAGCACGGCCAGGGACGCTATATCTCCCTAACGGCATACTGGGTAAATGTAGTGGCGGCTGGGCCGCAGGCAGAGAGTTCCTTGGCGCACGTCCTTCCGCCGCCAAGGATCGCAGGGCATCATTCTTTGCCTCCTGTAGCCTCCTCCTCGGCTTCCTCCTCCTCTGCTTCCACCAGCTCATCCAGTCAGCCACACACCTTCACCACCAACTTCAGCACAGCCCGGGGTAAACGTCAGCAGGCCATTCTGAAACTCATATGTTTGGGGGACAGGCCCCACACCGCGCAGGAGTTGTGGCGGGGTATTGAACAACAGACCGACGAGTGGTTTCTGCCGGTAGGCCTCAAGCCCGGCCTGGTGGTGTGCGATAATGGGCGAAATCTCGTTGCAGCTCTGGGACTAGCCGGTTTGACGCACATCCCTTGCCTGGCGCATGTGCTGAATTTGGTGGTGCAGAAGTTCATTCACAACTACCCCGACATGTCAGAGCTGCTGCATAAAGTGAGGGCCGTCTGTGCGCGCTTCCGGCGTTCACATCCTGCCGCTGCTCGCCTGTCTGCGCTACAGTGCAACTTCGACCTTCCCGCTCACCGCCTCATATGCGACGTGCCCACCAGGTGGAACTCCACCTTGCACATGCTGGAGAGACTGTGCGAGCAGCAGCAGGCCATAGTGGAGTGTCAGCTGCAGCACGCACGCGTCAGTCGCACTGCGGAACAGCACCACTTCACCACCAATGCTTGGGCCTCCATGCGAGACCTGTGTGCCCTGTTGCGCTGTTTCGAGTACTCCACCAACATGGCCAGTGGCGATGACACCGTTATCAGCGTTACAATACCACTTCTATGTCTCCTTGAGAAAACGCTTAGGGCGATGATGGAAGAGGAGGTGGCCCAGGAGGAGAAGGAGGAGGATGAGGGGTCATTTTTAGCACTTTCAGGCCAGTCTGTTAGAAGTGGCTCAGAGGGAGGTTTTTTTGCAACAGCAGAGGCCAGGTACAAATGTGGCCAGCCAGGGCCCACTACTGGAGGAGGTGGAGGAGGATGAGGATGAAGCAGGTTCACAGCGGGATGGCACCCGACACAGCTCAGGCCCATCACTGGTGCGTGGCTAGGGGGATACAGAGGACGATGACGATACGCCTTCCACAGAGGACAGCTTGTCCTTACCTCTGGGGAGCCTGGCACACATGAGCAACTACATGCTGCAGTGCCTGCGCAACAACAGTAGAGTTGCCCACATTTTAACGTGTGCGGACTACTGGGTTGCCACCCTGCTGGATCCCCGGTACAAAGACAATGTGCCCACCTTACTTCCTGCACTGGAGCGTGATAGGAAGATGCGCGAGTACAAGTGCACGCTGGTAGACGCGTTCCTGAGAGCATTCCCAAATGTCACAGGGGAACAGGTGGAAGCCCAAGGCGAAGGCAGAGGAGGAGCAAGAGGTCGCCAACGCAGCTGTGTCACGGCCAGCTCCTCTGAGGGCAGGGTTAGCATGGCAGAAATGTGGAACAGTTTTGTCTCCACGCCACAGCTAACTGCACCACCACCTGATACGGAACGTGTTAGCAGGAGGCAGCATTTCACTACCATGGTTGAACAGTACGTCTGCACACCCCTCCACGTACTGACTGATGGTTCGGCCCCATTCAACTTCTGGGTCTCCAAATTGGCCTCGTGGCCAGAGTTAGCATTTTATGCCTTGGAAGTGCTGGCCTGCCCGGCGGCCAGCGTTTTGTATGAACGTGTATTCAGCACGGCAGGGGGCGTCATTACTGACAAACGCAGCCACCTGTCCACAGCCAACGTGGACAAGCTGACGTTCATAAAAATGAACCAGGCATGGATCCCACAGGACCTGTCCCTCCCTTGTGCAGAATAGACATTTATAACTGCCTCCCCCTCAACCATGTATTCTTGTACTCCGGGGCACTTCTTTATTGAATCCTCATTTTTTTAACTTTACCATGATCTTGCGGTGCAACCCAAAGTTGAATTGAACCTCTCCTCTGTCTGGGTGGTGGGGCCGAAATATCTGAGAGTGGCCTTCTCCGGTGGTGGTTGATATGACGCATGATTCCTTGCTGTGGGACCTCTCTCCTCTGTCTGGGTGCTGGGCCGAAATAGCTGAGAGTGGCCTTCTCCGGTGGTGGCTGATATGACGCATGATTCTTTGCTGTGGGACCTGTATCCTCTGTCTGGGTGCTGGGCCGAAATAACTGAGAGTGGCCTTCTCCGGTGGTGGTTGATATGACGCATGATTCCTTGCTGTGGGACCTCTCTCCTCTGTCTGGGTGCTGGGCTGAAATAACTGAAAATGGCCTTCTCTGGTGGTGGTTGATATGATGCATGATTCCTTGCTGTGGGATCTCTCTCCTCTGTCTGGGTGCTGGGCCTAAATAACTGAAAGTGGCCTTCTCCAGTGGTGGTTGATATGACGCATGATTCCTTGCTGTGGGACCTCTCTCCTCTGTCTGGGTGCTGGGGCCGAAATAACTAAAAGTGGCCTTCTCCGGTGGTGGGTGAAATGACGCATGATTCCTTGCTGTGGGACCTCTCTCCTCTGTCTGGGTGCTGGGCTGAAATAACTGAGAGTGGCCTTCTCCGGTGGTGGGTGAAATGACGCATGATTCCTTGCTGTGGGACCTCTCTCCTCTGTCTGGGTGCTGGGCTGAAATAACTGAAAGTGGCCTTCTCCGGTGGTGGGTGATATGACGCATGATTCCTTGCTGTGGGACCTCTCTCCTCTGTCTGGGTGCTGGGCCGAAATAACTGAAAGTGGCCTTCTCCAGTTGGTGGGTGATATGACGCATGATTCCTTGCTATGGGACCTCTCTCCTCTGTCTGGGTGCTGGGCCGAAATAACTGAAAGTGGCCTTCTCCGGTGGTGGTTGATATGACGCATGATTCCTTGCTGTGGGACCTCTATCCTCTGTCTGGGTGCTGGGCTGAAATAACTGAGAGTGGCCTTCTCCGGTGGTGGTTGATATGACGCATGATTCCTTGCTGTGAGACCTCTCTCCTCTGTCTGGGTGCTGGGGCTGAAATAACTGAAAGTGGCCTTCTCCGGTGGTGGGTGAAATGACGCATGATTCCTTGCTGTGGGACCTCTCTCCTCTGTCTGGGTGCTGGGGCCGAAATAACTGAAAGTGGCCTTCTCCGTTGGTGGGTGAAATGACGCATGATTCCTTGCTATGGGACCTCTCTCCTCTGTCTGGGTGCTGGGCCGAAATAACTGAGAGTGGCCTTCTCCGGTGGTGGTTGATATGACGCATGATTCCTTGCTGTGGGACCTGTATCCTCTGCCTGGGTGCTGGGCTGAAATAACTGAGAGTGGCCTTCTCCGGTGGTGGTTTATATGACGCATGATTCCTTGCTGTGGGACCTCTCTCCTCTGACTGGGTGCTGGGGCCTAAATAACTGAAAATGGCCTTCTCCAGTGGTGGGTTATATGACGCATGATTCCTTGCTGTGGGACCTCTCTCCTCTATCTGGGTGCTGGGGCCGAAATAATTGAAAGTGGCCTTCTCCAGTGGTGGGTGATATGACACATGATTCCTTGCTGTGGAACCTGTATCCTCGGTCTGGGTGCTGTGCCGAAATAACTGAAAGTGGCCTTCTCCAGTGGTGGGTGATATGACGCATGATTCCTTGCTGTGGGACCTGTATCCTCGGTCTGGGTGCTGTGCCGAAATAACTGAAAGTGGCCTTCTCCAGTGGTGGGTGATATGACGCATGATTCCTTGCTGTGGGACTTCTCTCCTCGGTCTGGGTGCTGGCCGAAATAACTAAGCGTGGCCTTCTCCAGTGGTGGTTGATATGACGCATGATTCCTTGCTGTGGGACCTCTCTCCTCTGTCTGGGTGCTGGGCCGAAATAACTGAGAGTGGCCTTCTCCGGTGGTGGTTGATATGACGCATGATTCCTTGCTGTGGGACCTCTCTCCTCTGTCTGGGTGCTGGGGCCGAAATAACTGAAAGTGACCTTCTCCAGTGTTGAGTGATATGACCCATGATTCCTTGCAGTGGGACCTGTCTCCAATTGATATTGGTTAAATTTTATTTATTTTATTTTATTTTAATTCATTTCCCTATCCACATTTGTTTGCAGGGGATTTACCTACATTTTGCTGCCTTTGGCAGCCCTCTAGCCCGTTCCTGGACTATTTTACAGCCTTTTTAGTGCCTAAAAGTTCGGGTCCCCATTGACTTCAATGGGGTTCAGGTTCGGGATAAAGTTCGGGTCGAGTTCGGATCAAGAACCCAAACATTTTCGGGAAGTTCGGCCGAACTTCTCGAACCCGAACATCCAGGTGTTCGCTCATCTCTAATGTTGAACCTTTGGAACCATCTTCCTTGCCACCCGCTCCTGTCATGGTGGATGTTAGTTTGGAATTTCAGATCGCCAAGATAATTAACTCTCAAGTTCTCCGTAGATCTCTTCAGTATCTTGTTTATTGGAAGGGTTATGGACCAGAGGAGAGGATGTGGGTACCAGCATCCGACGTTAATGCCAGTCATTTGGTGAAAGATTTTCATAGGTCTTACCCAGATAAGGATGGTCCCGAGTACCCGGAGGTCACCCGTAGGAGGGGGGGGGGCTATCACGGACGTTCCCGTGACAGGTGCCAGGAGATCAGTGAGACTGGCAACACGTGGTTTGATCTGACAGGTTCCTTGTGGATCAATTCATGTCTGTGTTGTTTCTGGTAATGGCCACACCCCTTGCCTCAGGTGTTGCTTATGTGGTCATTTAACCTTCCCTATTTATTGTGGTTTCTCCCACCATGCTGTGCTGTTTATAGCTTCAGTCTTGTTGTGGATCTCCATAACCATGTAAAGTGTCTTCTTCCTCTTTTGTTTATTGTTTGGGTTTTCTTGTGTTGCTCTTTTCCCTATCATTTGTGTTTAGGTCTGAGGGAGACTCCTGTTCGTCCTACCGTTTGGAGGAACAGGTTTTCTCTTGCCCTGACATTAGTACCAGGGTCCTACAGGGTGAGTTAGGACTTTAGGTTCCTGTGTACGAACTCACCTATCTCTGGGGTCAGTTCATACTTGCAGGCAGTCAGGACTCTGATTAGGGTTTCTCTAGGAGGTGACCTGCTCCTTTCTCTAGTTTCCAGGCCTTTTTACCCTCACCCCTTTCCTTCCTATGTTCGGTGTGGGTTTCCTATCCACACCGAAGCGTGACAATAGTGTAGTCCATGCACTGCTGCACATATGTATGCACATGTCATTTCTATATGCATGAGCCTTATGCTTAGTGTAGTGGGATGGCAAGGAGGTAAAGGTTTTGCAGTGCTTAAAAGGGTTTTCTAGTTTGCATGAACATCCTTTAAAATACTAATTTCTGAAGATAGATGTATTTTTATTTCCTTTATTGCTCCTTTTTTTCCTGTTCTGGGCTGGGGTTACATTACCATGCAGCTTTTTTTTTTTTTTTTTACTTCCTATGTTAAGTCTATGATCATTTTTAAGCTACAACAGGGGCAGTGATAGGAGAGTGTCTGTAATTAGCTGGGTGGGAGGAGCTATAAATAGGAGTCTGTAACCAAATTCAAGATAAGGTAAGGATGGACTCATCGGTATTATCTCTTGTTTATGATATAACATTAGATCTGTCTGCCATTGTTTTTAATGGCTTGACTTTGATCTAGTAGGAATTGATGAGTAATACAGTGGTGATTCATGACTGAGGCTTGGGTCTGTCACATATTTAGAAACTCATTGAAATCCCTTTGATCCATGGTTTTACTCAGTACTCCTTCCTTTTGCAGCATGCTTCAATCACTAAGAACTGCCTTAAATATTTATTTCAAATAAATGCAACAAATAAGCTCAACACTTGATTTATATGTATGTCACACAGAGAGCATATGGCTCCGAGGCAGAAAGTTCAGCAGGAGCTGTAGCAAATTAATCATCTCCTGGTGAGGCAATTAAATATTACCAACACACACTCCACACATCCTTTTACTCACTAATATCTTTCATTTACTATATGGTGAGAACAGCCGGTCTATGTAGGCACAAAAATGCAAACAGTCCTACATGCCAGCAATGACTTAAGAGAAATTAAGAAACAAAACTTTATTATGCTACTTGCAAAGTTCTGCTTGCAAAAAAGGGGTTGTTAAAGTTAATTTAGGCAGGGAAGCTATTAGGGCTCATTCACACGATCAGTATGAATGGGTCCGCATTCGTAGTTCCGTTCCACGGCACTGCAAAAAAGATAGAGCATGTCCTATTCTTGTCTGCAATTGCGGACAAGTGTAGGCATATTTTCATCATAGTGGCGGCCATGTGTGGCCCGCAAACTAAGGAACACATACGGGCCGATATTCGTGTATTGTGGATCGCAAAACACTACTGTCGTGAGAATGTAGCCTTAGAATAATAATAATTGTTATACTCTCTGTCCTGAACTCCTTCCATTCCAGTGCAACTGCTCTGTCCCCTCCACTTTGTTTTCCTGACTTCAGTGGTGATGTGCCCATATACTGCGCATTACTGAGGCCAGTGATTGCCAGCAGCAGTCACATACATGTCATCACTGCAGCCAAAATCATGTCACAGCTCTAGCAGCAAGGGAGAATAGGATCATCAGTGCTGACACAGAGTAGGTTTGCAGTGACAAATTTAAGTTTTTTTTATACTCTAATAACTTCCCGGCCTTTAAGAAAAAAAAGTTAAAGGAGTTTTCCCATCTAGATGTTTATAACATATCGCTAGGATTCTATCCCATGAAAAGGGGTCCACTGTGATTGGATATGATGTGTTCTCCATTTGCTCGTGACAGGCTGGCCACCGCTATCTTGCTTCAAGATCTGTCACGAAATCTCGCGCGGCACGAGATTATGTCGTTACGCCGGCCAACGTGGTGACATCATACGTCACCACGCACGGGATTTTGGCCGAGATCTTCAATCAAGATGGCGGCTGGCGGCCCTTTGCGAGCAAATGTAAGAGGTAAGTATGAATTTTTTATTTTTTTTCACTATTTCAGGTTAAATCGATTCGCTTACACGAAGCACAAGGAAATTCGGCTTTGAGGTGAATTGAATTTATCCGGAAATTCGGATCGAATTCCACTTCGTGGGATTCGATTCACTCATCTCTATTGGCTAAATTTATGAAAGAAAAATCACAGAAAATAATGCACTAACACAGTAGATGCAAATACAATATACAGACTATGCCTTCATTCCGATTAGATAAAATCTGAGATTCTTAGCCAATATATTTTGATCAAAACACACCTGTGTCCAGTGTCCACCTACCAGCGATAAGGTGATCTCAGTCAGTGATCTCTGTAGTAGCAGCAGTAGTAGTGCAGTGTGGGACATGATGGACAGCAGCAGTGGCATAATTGTGCCAGTGACAAATAGGCACTGTCAGAAATGGCAAATCTGTTCGTTGGCATCAGCTGGCAGTGTGTGGAAATAGTCACGGATCCATGCTTAATATGATGTTCACAAATGTAATATTTTGTACTTGTAGACAATTTTGTCCTTTTCGGTGTGATGATGCCACCTGCTGTGCTAAAAACCCTCTCTGACAGTAGACTGATAGCAACCTAAAGAGTCTAAAAGCATGGCTATCCAGTAGTAAAAAGCCATGCTTCTTTCAGGCTCCTCACTGTGATGGTTGTTCATGGCCAATGTCATGATCATCAGTATCATCGCATCTGTCAAGACGGTTAGCCTCATGCCTTAGTTTTGCCTGAGAAAACTCCATTTCTTCTGCACTAGCAACTCCTCATGCTTATTCTCCACTTCCTTCTCCATGTGAGTTTGTCCAGGTGGGTCTCCAACAGCTATAGGGCAGCAATCAAAACGTTGAAGTTGCTCTACTTCCACCATCTTGGTTGCATCTGCTTGAGTATTTTCTCTAATATAAAGTTTCTCTGTATAAAGGGGCATGACATTGGTTATGCAGCTATAGTCCCTACGTAGAAATCTGTTGGATTCTTTGAAGGACCCATTCCTGGATGCACCCTAAAGCAAATCCACAAAAATCTGTACATTGAAGTTCTGACTCGAAATGTCAGAAATATAAAAATCACTTAGCATGGCGCAACAAGCTGACAATTAAAGAACTATCATGCAACCATGTAGAGAAATGGATTTTTTTTAATCACAATATTGCGCTAAAAGCATTTGTTAAATGGCAGTGTAATTTTATTTGTCATTTTCATAATTTGCACTGCAGAAAATTGAACATGAGTCAAAATTAATTACATAATTTTGCACTGATGTACCCCATACGGTATTATTAACTGGCATTGCCTGACTTGTTACAAACTTGGTGACAGTTTAGTCACGTTGTCACATTAAATGTCCTTTTGTTGCCCTTTCCTTGATTCGGAAAGGTTAGCACAGAAAGGATGACACCTTGGCTTTATAACTACATTCATGTTCTCATCAGTAATTCCGAGAATAAATATAGCACAGAGACATAATTGTACATCCAATTCTATGTGAATACCTTGGAATCGTACCCAAGTTCAAGAAATATTTTTTATAGTACAAAATAATTTATGAAGCTATTGCTCAAAGTCTCACGAGACTTCGTGAAGCAATAACTTCAGCTCATCAGAGCCAATACATTATAATACTGTACGGAGCTCATCCCTAATTGTAATAGGTTTTGAATCATTTTATTCTTCACTTATGCCCATTTAGCCGTATCCATAAGTCTACAAAAAGGAAGTCAAGTTCTGCACAAATAGGATTATAGGATTCCTTTTGCCTGTGCTTCTATTAGATATGTATTTGGCCCAGAGTGATAACAGCTCCTTCACAATCACAAAGGATTATTTATTTAATGTCACCAAGCAGACTGTGAAGACTATAGCCTAAAACCTTTTTCTAGCTGCATCCAACTGAAAATCAGCCTACTCCTCATTTGCTAGCATAAGAGTGTTGGGTCCTGAGTCCTGACATTGTGTTCTGGCTGCTCAAATGTTAGAAGAATGACATTGGCCAAACCTTACAGATTTTTAGGGTGAGATCATTGAGTTAATGGTCTTTCCTTAGGACAGGCCATTAGTATCTGGATGCTGGAGATCTGATTCTCAATAGCACCTGCTAATCAGCTGTTTAAAAAGGCTACCACTAAGGTGAGTGCTGTGGTCTTTTCATTCTTTATATTGGTAAAATAACTGTTAACATAAACATCAATAACATAAATTACCCACCCCTTCACAAGGTATAGTAAATAGAGAGGTAGCTGTTCATGTGCAGCTTTCTCCATTTGCACCAATTCGTAACAGGGTCCCATTCTTGAGTTGGGATCTGTACCTATCAGGCATTTATAATATATCCTGTGGATATGCCACAAATGCCCAGGTGGACAACCCCTTTAAGGGCTTCTTGAAAACCTCAACAAGATTGAGGGAGCCATTTGTTTGCTGTGGTAGCCTCGAGCCTGCTAGAGGCCACCAGTCTTACCATAGCCGGTGGCAGGGCTCCATAGGAAAATAGTGAATTATAAAACATTGCAGTCTATGGGAGAAGCAATCAGATGATCGCATGTTCAAGTCCACAAGATAGTTTTCAAATATATAAAAGAATACAAATTTACATATACAAATAAACAATAACAAAAAAATAAACATAATTGGTATTGTTGCATCCCAAAATGCCTGAACTATTTAACAAAATATTTTTTCCTGTGCAGTAAATGCCATGACAGAAAAAAAAAAACAACAATCCACAAATTGCCCTTTTTGGTCCCCTTATCTCCCCAAAATTTGAATAAAAGTGATCAAAAAGTCATCAAAAATGGTACAGTTCACCCAACAAAAAGACAAGCCTTCATTCAGCTCTGTAAATGGAAAAAAAAGTTCTGGCATAAAATGGTGATGCAAAGAAAATTTTAATTTTTTTCAAAGGTTTTTGTTTTTTAAAGTAGGAAAACAAAATAAATTATATAAATTTGGTATCTTCATACTGACCTAAAGAATAAGGTCATTGTGTTATTTTCAGTGCACAGTGAACTTTGCACAATAAAACCCCCAAAACCTTGGTGGTATTCCTGTTTTTTTTCCAATTTCTCCCCACAAAGAATTTATTCCCATTATTTAACACAAGCTATGGTAAAATAAACACTTCCATTTAAAAAAAAACACAACTTGTCCCACAAAAAACATGCCCTTATGAGATTATGTGAACAGAAAACGAAAAACATTGTGGCTCTTAAAAGACGGGGGACAAAAAAATAAAATGAGGCTGTATCCTGAAATGGTTAAGTCAACACGCAGACTTTTGTTTTTTAAAGCCTACAGTTGCCAATTGTTATATAAATACTACAAACTATGATTTTGCAAGTTGCATCAATAATATGCCTAAAGGACCATTTTAGAGATTTTTATTTATTATAAAAGCGCCATTCCATGGTGCTGTACATATGAAAAAGGTTATACACACACAATACAAAACAATTGTAATAAGCATTAACAAGACAAGTTACAAACTGGTGCAGAAGGAGAGAGGACCCTGCCCGAGAGGGCTTGCAATCTACCAAGGATGGGAGAAGAACACAGTAGGGTAAAGCTGGTCATAGGGTTATAGCAGCAGTAAGATCACTAGGTTGTAGGCTTGTCTGAACAGGTGGATTATCAGGTTTCTTTTAAAGGTTTTCACTGTAGGTGAGAGACTGATATGTTTGGGGATGCACGGGAGAAATCATGGAGACGATTGTGGGAAGAGATGATAAAAGTTCAGAAGGAGTTCTTGTTAGGATCAGAGACTACGTGTGGGGGATGTAGCTCAGAGATGTACAGAGGGGACAGGTTGTAGACGGTTTTATACTGTATGTATTTGTTAGTATTTTAAACTGAATTTGCTTGGCAAAGGTGAGTCAGTGAATGGACTGGCAGAAGGGAGAGGTGGATTAGTCGGCAGTACAGTTGAGGATAGATTGAAGAGATGCGAGTGTGCTTGATGGAAGGCTCACTTAAGAGTCCTTGATGGGATTCACAAATAGAGTTGCCAGGGGGATAATTTGCGGCATCTTCAGGAGGGGGCGGTGTTGATGTTGCAAATGAGTCCGGTGCATCACTATTTGATATTGTTACTCCTCGTGATGGAACAGTTCACGCCCGGCCAGCTGTTTGAGGCCATAAGACAAGTGGACTGCGTCTTGTGGCAGGTGCCACACTGCCCCACATCCCTTCCCCTGCCCCAGACCTATCCTACACCTATCCCCATCCAGCTTCCCCATCCCACTTCCCAGCCGCCCCATCCCATACCCCATACCAGTCCCAAACCCCCAAGCTATTTTCTCACCACTTTTCTTCCTCTCCTCCTCATTGCTATCCTGCAACCTCTTTCACCACTTCCTCTACTTTAGCTCGGGAAAATCTATCTCCTGCCAAATCCTCAACTTTAAATACTCCCTCTGTTGCACTTCCCGCAACACGCGCTTGATTGTCCACAATGACAGAACAGAACTGAGGGGACCTAAACCGTGAACTGACCCCCCCCCCCTTCTACTTCCCCTAGGCCTTTATACAGGCAACTGTAAAAGAAATTATAGAAAAAATATATTTATTTTTAAAAAATGTTATTTATTCTTAATAAATGTTATTTGTATTGAAAATGTATTTGCTTTTGTCTTTTGTTTTAAAGAGTTTTTAAACAAGTGTTTTCAAAATGGGTTCTTTTGGAACCCTTAAAATCTCCCAGCGCTGGCGGAGCGACACAAGTATTTGTCGCTCCTCCAGTGTGGGGAGATTATGTTGACAAGGAACAGTGTGTAGAAGAGAGGCCTGACACAATCTCACAGCGCTGGTGGAGCGATCCAAGTATTTATCGCTCCTCCAGCGTGGGGAGATTATGTTGACAATCAGTAGTGTGTAGAAGAGAGGCCTGACATAATCTCCCAGCGCTGGCGGAGCGACACAAGTATTTGTCGCTCCTCCAGCGTGGGAAGATTATGTTCACAAGGAGTATTGTGTAGATTAGAGGCCTACCATAATCTGCCAGCGCTGGCAGAGCGACACAAGTATTTGTCGCTCCTCCAGCGTGGGAAGATTATGTTGACAAGGAGTAGTGTGCAAAAGAGAGGCCTGACATAATATCCCAGCGCTGGCGGAGCGACACACATATTTGTCACTACTCCATTGTGGGGAGATCAATATATGCAACAAGACTTAATGTATGGTTTTAAAAAAAGTTTAAGAAACAAACTAATTTTACAAAACAGGTTTTGAAAATCAATACACACTACTGTATCCACCCACACAACCAAACTGCAACAAGAGTAAATTCAAATTAGATAAATTTTTCATGAAAAAAACAAACACAAATCATTTAAATCATTTGGTACTGCCAGTCCACTCTTCCTGCATCGGAGCAGAAATATTCAGCAAAGCAATCTCTCATCCTTGAAATTGCTACAGTGGTCCGCGGTCCAAAACATTAAATACTGGCCAACTCGCTGTCTTCAGGTATCTGCTCAACATGTAGCAGTTCTTTTATGAGGAGGTAGTTGTGTTACATGCCTTTACTACCTCAACAACAGTTTCTATTTTCAGTTGAATCGGCTTGGTGAAAATTCGCCATTTGGCCACCAGAATTCCGAATGTGCATTCAACCATTCTTCGAGCCCTGGTCAGACAGTAGTTAAATACGCGTTTGCTCCGGTGTAATCTGCGGCTGGAATACGGTTTAATTAGATTCCCACACATCTGAAACGCCTCATCAGCAACTAACACAAAGGGCATGGGGGAAGCATCTGTACCTGGTAGTGGTTGATGTGGTTGAAAATCAAATTGTCTATTGTATAGCCTTCGCGCCATGTAAGAATTTTTAAAGACCATGGAATTACTATCCGTTTGTATGCGGTTTGACGAATCCACCAACGCTATTGTGAAAGTACCTTTAGATAAATGGAACAGATTTTAAGTTGTGGAATTTTCTGCCAAAGAATCTGCCGTGTGTAAGGCATCCTAACAGAATAATAAGAAACTGTTCTGATAGTAAGAATTTGATTTTTACATTTTTTTCTTGTTTTTTGGAAAAATATTACATGAAGTATAAATTATACCATTAATCAAGTGACCGTAGAAAATGGCAAAAGATGATTAAATAATAGCTAATGAAAGGCTTTAAACATTCAATTAGTTCTCAATATGCTGATACCATGCATTTAATTAGGCAGTTTTTTTTTTTGTAAGAAATTGGACTATTCTCCAACACAATAAGTTGCCCACACTCCCTAACTTCACCCATGAAAATTCACCTAATGTGAAGAATTAGATTATTAAAAGTTGTCTCAAAAGCAACAGAAGGGGGGAAAATGCATCGAACTGGGGTCTTCACATGATGCAGTTTTTGTTGTATTCATTTTCAACATGATGATAAGGTTCCAATATGGACAGATTTATGTCCACAACCACAGATATAAGGTTTAACATTGGATATAACTTCAACCGTAAGCATGTTGGTGCCGTTTATCTACTAGATTTCCCATGTGGGCTGCAGAATATTTGAAGAACCTTGTGAAAATTGAAAACATAAGTTAAAGAACATATTTCTAATAGAAAGTGAGACACACATGGAGTCATTTATCAAACTGGTTTAAAGTAGAACTGGCTTTGTTGCCCGTAGCAACCAATCAGATTCCGCCTTTCATTTTCCAAAGGAGCTGTCAAAAATGAAAGGCAGAATCTGATTGGTTGCTATTGCTGTTTTACACCAGTTTGATAAATTACCCCAAAAGTGTCTTGGTGCATTTAAAAAAATATCATGGATGTTCCCCAAAAGGATTCAAATTTGTATTGAATTAGTCCGAAACAGATAGTGAGGAGGAAACCCTGTTATGCATATTAGCCAAATATGCACTTTACAATCACAGGTGTTGTTTTTGATATTAAATAATGTTTAACTAAAATTCTTAGGCCTAAAACCATTCTTAGGCTGTGTTCATTTTCCCCCCCAGATTTAACATACTGTATTTTTGACCTATAAGTTGCATAAGCCCATAGGACGCACTTAGGTTTTAGAGGAGGACAATAAGAAAAAAATTTTTTTCGTTAGACCTCAAGTCAAGCTTCAGCTATCAGCACCAATTAGACCCCCAATGTTAATAAGACCCCAACAAGACCTCAGATCAGACCCACAATCAGACTTAATCTCAGACCCCAATGAGAATGACCCCCAATCAGACCTCATATCAGCCGCCACTGCCTCTCATATTAGCCCCCAGAAGCCCCATTGCCTCATATCAGCCCTCAGTAGCCCCCATTGACTCTCATATTAACCCCCAGCAGCCCCCATTGCCTCATATCAGCCCTTAGTAACCCCCATTGCCTCTCATATTGGCCCCATCAGCCCCATTGCCTCTCATATTGGCCCCCAGCAGCCCCCATTGTCTCAGATCAGCCCCTATTTCCTCATGTTTAATAAAATAAATAAACCACTTACCTCTCCTGCTCCTGGACGCCGGCGCTCCTCATCGCCCGCGCTCTTCTTCCTCCTGCTGTCAGCTGTAATGTAAACCGGTGTGCACAGCGTGAGGTAAAAGAGTGCCCTCACATTGTGCGCAGCCACTAGACAGCCGACAGCCGAGGACCAGGAGTACAGAGCATTCACCGCTTCTGGTCCTCCGGTACTAATGAGCTCTTGCATAATAGAAGCACTCATTAGTATTTGCCACATAAAACGCAGGGGCATTTTCAACCCACTTTTGGGGGGGAGGGGGGGCATGCGTCTTATGGGTTAAAGAATACGGTATATATCTTTGGGGAAAAAAAATGGAAAAGTGGAGTATACTGCTCAGTCCAGTAAAAACCCACAGTGATTTTTTATTTTTTTAACAATTGGTCCTTGCTGTTACAGATGCTACTATATAGTATCTGTCTGAGGAATACATTATGCACAGGGCCGGCGTCAGTGGGGCCCACTCATTTCCTCACTTAAAAATTGCAGCAGTCACGGTCCCTTTAAATTTCACCCTGCCTAGTATTACAGAACACGGACCGTGCTGCTCTCAGCGCGCCCCATGTTACCTCAGCAGCACAGGGGAGAAGAAAGCAGTCCCCCCCCTCCCCCCTGTCCTGCTGCTGCCGCGGAGGGTGCGGGCGGAGGAGGTGAGGGACTGTGGCCACTGTGCCACCAATGATAATTAAGCTTTAATCCAGATACAGGGGGCAGATGCCGGCGGCAGAAGACACATAGCCGGCGGGTTAATTATCATTGGTGGCGCAGTGCACCCCCCCCCCCCAGTATTAAAAACATTGGTGGCAGTGGCCCCCTTCCCTCCTCCTTCTGATCATAATTCTGTATAATTCTGGGGCTCTGATCGGTTACCATGGCAGCCAGGACGCTACTGACCCTGGCTGCCATGGTAAGCTCCCTGCTGCTGTGTGCACAAAGCCCAGGGCAGCAGGGAGAGTGGTGTGAAGTCCTATTCACCCTAATAGAACTCTATTCGGGTGAATAGGACAAGGGATTAAAAGATCCCAGGTTCTAGCCCCTAAGGGGGAAATAGTTATTCAAAAAAAGGGAAAAAAAAAAAGTTGAAAAAACCCCACCAAAATATTAAGTATAAATCACCCCCTTTCCCAATTTTACATATAAAATATATAAACAATAAATAAATAAACATATTACATATTGCCACGTCTAAAAAGTCCAAACTATTAAAATTTAAAAAAAATTTCCTATGCGGTGAATGCCGTAACAGAAAAAAAATGTTTTTAAAAGACCCTCGATTCGCCATTTTTTTTTGTCAACTTGTCCCCCCAAAAAATAGGATAGGACTGTTCGATTATGGGCCGGACGTTTCATAAAATGCGGAATGCACGTGACTTTTTTGGTGTTTTATTTTTTTTGCCCGGTATCGAGTATCACAATAGTTTTTTATGGTATTAAAATCGAATAAAAATTTTGGTATTGTGACAACCCTAGTCTGCTGCAGCTTGCCAGGCTGTGCTCCAAATTAAAATATCATTATATTGGTATTTATTGGGGATTGGGGACACAGGGGCAAGCAGCAGCATAGTGCTATCAGCACTCGTATTGAAATTTATTTTCATATTCAATGTCTGTTTCTCTTTAGAGGGTGTACAGTAAAAACAGAATACTGAGTAGACCTAAGGGATTAAAACACTAGGTAGATAAAAAAAAGTAGTGGTATAAGGATTGAGTCACATATAGCCGCTCTGTAGCACATTCTGTCTATTGTATTTGGCAACATCTATAACACATGCACCTTCATTGCCACGTGTGTTGTGCAAAATGCCACAAGGGGGCCCACTGAGGCTTTATCGCCCAAGGGCCCACATGAATCTGGAGCCGGCCCTGATTATGCAGCCTAGGGCTACATTCACATGACAGTGAAAAACAGCAATTAGATGTTTTCTTTTAACGGCCATCACACAGCATTTTTAAGAACAATGCTAATCTATTGGATTATACATGTCCTATATTGGCCGTTTTCACAGACCGACTGCCCCCATACATTTCAAGGGGCCATTTCTTAGAAAGGCATCAGTAAAAAGAAATGGCCATTAATAACGGGATGTGTGAATGTTCCCTTGAAGGGGTTGTCTCACTTCAGCAAATGGCATTTATAATGTAGAGAAAATGGATACAAGGCACCTACTAATGTATTGTGATTGTCCATATTGCCTCCTTTGCTGGCTGTATTCATTTTTCCATCATATTACACACTGCTCGTTTCCATGGTTACAGATCACCATGTAATCCAGCAGTGGTGGCCATGCTTGTGCAATATAGGAAAATGTGACAGCCTCTCTAATAGCTGGAACAGCAGGAGCACACATAGTCCAGCACTTTTTCTTATATTGTGCAAGCACGGCCACCGCTGCTGGATTGCAGGCTGGCCATAACCATGGAAACATGCAATGTATAATGTGACGGAAAAATTAATCTAGCCAACAAAGGAAGCAAAATGGACAATCACTATACATTAGTAAGTGCCATATGTTAACTTTGTCTACATGATAAATGCCACTTGCTGAATTGAGACAACCCCTTTAACCACTTGAAGACCACAGGTTTACACCCCCCTAGTGACCAGGCCCTTTTTTACAAATCCGCACTACACTACTTTCACCGTTTATTGCTCGGTCATACAACTTACCACCCAAATGAATTTTACCTCCTTTTCTTCTCACTAACAGAGCTTTCATTTGGTGGTATTTCATTGCTGCTGACATTTTTACTTTTTTTGCTATTAATAAAAATGTAACGACATTTTTGCAAAAAAATGACATTTTTCACTTTCTGTTGTAAATTTTTTTTAAAAAAACTACATTTCTATATACATTTTTCACAAAATTTGTTGTTCTACATGTCTTTAATAAAAAAAAATCCAATAAGTGTATATTTATTGGTTTGGGTAAAAGTTATAGCGTTTACAAACTATGGTGCAAAAAAGTAAATTTCTGCATTTTGAAGCAGCTCTGACTTTCTGAGCACCTGTCATGTTTCTTCAGGTGCTAGAATGTTAGGATAGTATGAATACCCCCCAAATCACACCATTTTAGATAGAAGACACCCCAAAGTATTCACGGAGGGGCATGGTGAGTTCATGTATCATTTCATTTTTTTCACAAGTTAGCGGAAAATGACACTTTCTGAGGAAAAAAATAATAATAAAGTTTCCATTTCTGCTAACTTCTGGCAAAAAAAAATAAAATCTCAGACGGACTCACTATGCCCCTCAATGAATACCTTGGGGTGTCTACTTTCCGAAATGGGGTCATTTGTGTGGTGTGTTTACTGCTCTGGCATTTTGGGCGGGGCTAAATTGTGAGCAGCCATGTAAAACCTAAAGGTACTCGTTGGAATTTGGGCCCCTTTGCGCATCTTAGCTGCAAAAAAGTGTCACTCATGTAGTATCGCCGTACTCAGGAGAAGTAGGGCAATATGTTTTGGGGTGTATTTTTACATATACCTATGCTGGGTGAGAGAAATATCTCTGTAAATTGTCAACTTTGTGTAAAAAATTTAAAAAGTTGTCGTTTACAGAGATATTTCTCACACAAAGTATGGGTATATATAAAAATACACCCCTAAACACATTGCCCTACTTCTCCTGAGTACGGCGATACCACATGAGTGACACTTTTTGCAGCCTGAGTGCGCAAAGGGGCCCTAAAACCAATGAGTACCTTTAGGATTTCACAGGCCATTTTTACGCATTTGGATTCCAGACTTCTTCTCACGCTTTAGGGGCCTCTAAAATGCCAGGACAGTATAAATACCCCACATGTGACCTCATTTTAGAAAGAAGACACCCAAGGTATTCCGTGAGGGGTATGGTGAGTTCATGTAAAATTTTATTTTTGTCACAAGTTAGTGGAATATGAGACTTTGTAAAAAAAAAAAAAAAAAAATATCAATTTCCGCTAACTTGTGCCAAAAAAAAATTTCTGTGAACTCGCCATGACCCTCACGGAATACCTTGGGGTGTCTTCTTTCCAAAATGGGGTCACTTGTGGGGTATTTCTACTGCCCTGGCATTTTAGGGGCCCTAAAGCGTGAGAAGAAAATGCGGAAAAATGCCCTGTGAAATCCTAAAGGTACTCATTGGAATTAGGGCCCTTTGCGCATCTTGGCTGCAAAAAGTGTCACTCATGTAGTATCGCCGTACTCAGGAGAAGTAGGGCAATGTGTTTTGGGGTGTATTTTACATATACCCATGCTGGGTGAGAGAAATATCTCTGTAAATGACAACTTTTAAAACAAATTTATACAAAGTTGTCAGTTTACAGAGATATTTATCTCACCCAGCATGGGTATATGTAAAAATACACCCCAAAACACATTGCCCTACTTCTCCTGAGTACGGCGATACCACATGAGTGACACTTTTTGCTGCCTGGGTGCAAAGGGGCCCTAATTCTAATGAGTACCTTTTAGGAGGGCATTTTTACGCATTTTTCTTCTCACGCTTTAGGGCTCCTAAAATGCCAGGGCAGTAGAAATACCCCACATGTGACCTCATTTTGAAAGAAGATACCCCAAGGTATTCCGTGAGGGGCATGGCGAGTTCACAGAAGATTTTTTTTTTGGCACAAGTTAGCGGAAATTGATTTTTTTATTGTTTTTTCTCGCAAAGTCTCCCTTTCCGCTAACTTTTGACAAAAAGTTAAATTTTTCATGGACTCACCATACCCCTCAGCGAATACCTTGGGGTGTCTTCTTTCCAAAATGGGGTCATTTGTGGGGTGTTTGTACTGTTCTGGCATTTTGGGCGGGGCTAAATTGTGAGCAGCCATGTATAACCTAAAGGTACTCGTTGGAATTTGGGCCCCTTTGCGCACCCAGGCTGCAAAAAAGTGTCACTCATGTGGTATCGCCGTACTCAGGAGAAGTAGGGCAATGTGTTTTGGGGTGTATTTTTACATATACCCATGTTGGGTAGAGTAATATCTCTGTAAATTGACAACTTTGTATTAAAAAATTAAAAGTTGTCGTTTACAGCGATATTTCTCACACAAAGTATGGGTATATGTAAAAATACACCCTAAAACACATTGCCCTACTTCTCCTGAGTACGGCGATACCACATGTGTGACACTTTTTGCAGCCAAGATGCGCAAAGGGGCCCTAAAACCAATGAGTACCTTTAGGATTTCACAGGCCATTTTTACGCATTTGGATTCTCACGCTTTAGGACTCCTAAAATGCCAGGTGAGTATAAATACCCACATGTGACCCCATTTTGGAAAGAAGACACCCTAAGGTATTCCGTGAGGGGCATGGCGAGTTCACAGAAAAAAAAATTTGGCACAAGTTAGCGGAAATTGATATATATATATATTTTTTACAAAGTCTCATATTCCACTAACTTGTGACAAAAATAAAATTTTCCATGAACTCACCATACCCCTCACGGAATACCTTGGGGTGTCTTCTTTCTAAAATGGGGTCACATGTGAGGTATTTATACTGTCCTGGCATTTGAGGGTCTCCGCAATCATTACACGTATGGCCAGCATTAGGAGTTTCTGCGATTCTCCTTATATTGAGCATACGGGTAATGAGATTTTTTTCCGTTCAGCCTCTGGGCTGAAAAAAAAAAAAAATGAACGGCGCAGATTTTTTCATTCGCATCGATCAATGTGGATGAAAAAATCTCTGCCAAAATCCGTGACTGCGGTGCGGTGGGCTGGGCGCTAGCTACCTAACAAGTAGCTAGCTAACTGACGGTGATAAGGGACCCTTATGCCCCATTCACACGTCCACAATTCTGTTTGCGGAACGGAATTGCGGACCCATTCATTTCTATGGGGACAGACTTTGTCCGGCTCGGATCCGGAATTACGGATCCGCGCTTCCGGGTCTGCACTTCCGTTCCGCAAAAATATAGAACATGTCCTATTCTTGTCCGCAATTGCGGACAAGAAAAAGCATTTTCTATATAGTTCTGTGCGGATCTGCAAAATGCGGAAAGCACATTGCCGGGTGTCCGTATTTTGCGGATCCGTAGATCCATGGATCCGCAGATCCATGGATCCGCAAAACACATACGGACGTCTGAATGAGCCTGTAGGGGGTGATTAGTGACAGGGGGGTGACAGGGGGTGATCAGGGGGTGACATTGGTGATCAGGGGGTGACATGGGTGATCAGGGGTTAATCAGTGATGGGGGTGGGGTGTGTGTGTGTGTAGTGATTGGTGCACTTTACCTTTGTTTCCTCTGGTGGTCCCAAACAAAGGGACCACCAGACGAGCAGACAGCAGGCATATCAGACGCTGTTTACAAAACAGCGTCTGATATGCGATTTAAATGCGTTTTTTTCCGCATCTACAGCCTGCCAGCGCATGATCAGCGCTGGCAGGCTGTAGTTTCAGTTGGCCCGGCTCCGATCACATGAACGCGCGCGCGCGTTCATGTGAAATCTCGGGTCTCACGAGATGACGCCGATAGGCGGCAGTGAGACCTGAGAGAGCTGACGCCCATCGGCGTTAGCGTGGCGGCAAGTGGTTAATCTGACTGTCATTTTAGATTCCTTTAGATCGAAGAATCTTCTAGGTCCTGTTACAGTATATGTTAATATCAGTTGCCTAAGTGGTTGCTTTTTATAGAATTCTAAGGCTAGATTCACACAACAGTGAAAATATGGCTGCTAATACGGGAAAACTGTCCGTTTTTTATGAACTTTTTTCGCTGATGCCTTTATGTGAGACGAACATTAAAAATGGTCCCCTTCAATTGTATAGGGGCTGTCAGTCCGTGAAAACAGAAAAAATAGGACATGCCCTATTTTTGGACAGCTGTTATTCATGGTCCATGAAAAAACGTAGATGTGACTAACCCCATGGACTACTATAAACCGGTTGTGTGATGGCGCCATTTTGTTGTAGCATAATTATTTTTTTTTGGGGGGGGGGGGGTGGGGGATTAGATTTCTTATGTTGTAACACTACTTTATATTTGAGGAATCCCCTAATTCAGCATCTAAGATTTGGAAATATGTTTAGGTAAAAACTAATATAGATACACTTCATTCATTTGATGAAATGTATGGTCAAAAACAAGTTTTGTTCACGAAGATGTTTAAATATTTACACTCTTGAACAATTTCTGATTTTATGGGATGTAGAGGTATTCAGGATTGTAGTTTATTTAAACATTGGACACAGTGTATTGGCACTGTTGGATTTTAGTATTTATACTATATTTTCTATAATGTGAATTTGGGTGTTTTTTTGTTTTTTTGTTAATTGGATGCTGGTCCTCGGGAAGCTAAGCCCAGGAGGAAGCTAATTTGCAAAACTTGAGCTGTGCAAAGCAGTACCAGCAACTTATTTAAAGTTTTATGTTTTTATGTCTTTTATATCTGACAAATCTTGCATGGAGAAAAACAATAGAGTGCTGACCAGGCTTCATTAGTGGATCTATGTTTGCCCGTGTAAGAATTCAGGAAGCGCAAGCTGATGAATTTGTGGAGTTCACTGTAACAATGGGCTGATTTGATCAGCAGATGCATAAAAGCCATGGATATTTACATTTGTTCTGCAATTGTTAACTGTTCATTCAGTCCTTGGTGATCTGCTGCCTAAACGCGGAAGTTGCAAAAGTTGATTTGTTTTAAATATGCACCACTGTGTCAAATTCTTTGCATAATCCTTTTTTTATATGCCCAATACCCTATAATAATCTTTAGTCACTTATTGCACTCACTTTGCTGTCATGCCTTCCATGCTTTCTTCATGAATGACTGTGCTCCAGTGGTACTAAATTACATGGAATCGTTAACTTTTGCTTTTCTGCATCTACCACTTTTAAAAGTCTAACTTTGATTCAGCTTCAAGGCCACATACCATGTATTTGCTAATGCCACACTTGCACACAGCACATACCTGTTAAGCAATATTGTGGAACATGCTGTGCCCATCCCAGTGTGGGCATTCAAGTTCTAAATACCCCTTGCATATCACAGATGGCAAGCTCTAAAGTTGTTGTTTTTTAACACGCCACCTTATCGCTTTGTTATCAACTATCTTGGGAAAAAAGAGGCTGCGCATGGAATCTATGATGGTTATTTTTAACGGCAGATACGTGTTGATTTTGTCAGCCTACACCCTGAAGTGGGAATTGTAGATGGTTTTTGTGAGGAACTGTATTGGGGCCTTAAGTGCATCTCTGCAGGGAGCTCTAGGCGTTGACCCATTGATTCAGCCTCAGGAACTGTTGCATCTCTTCAAGAACTGTACCTTTATTTACGTGTAGAAGACATTTCCCATATTCAACTCAGTAAAGAGTGTGAATTCAACTGTTTTCAGCTTTGTACGACCTTTGCACTTCACCACTAGCAACCCAAGGGCACGCCACCTTCCTTCAGAGAGGAGTCTCCAGATATCAACATCGGATGCACCCCTCTTTGCTGTGCATGGCCCAGGGAGTGTGGGAACAGGACAGCCACCACTGTGAGTGCTGCCAGCATCTGCTGCTATTACTACTCCTGTCCTCTCCCCACACACCTCCCTTCTGGGTCACTGCACTTGTTCCCTTGCACCTTGTGTGTACTGTATTATAAAGAGAATTGATTTATTCCCCTGTACCTTATCAGTTATTGGACTGTTGTCAATTGAGTTGCTGTGTTTTTTCACTGTAAGGCTATTTTTACATCAGCGTTTTTCCTTTCCTATACTGAGATCCGTCATATTATCTCAATACCAGAGGAAAACACTTCAGTTTTGTCCCAATTCATTTTAAATGATAAATGGACCGCGCAGAAAGTGCTTCTTTTCTCACACCAAAGGGAATACTCTTTGATCGATCTTTGACATCAAGCTCACACTGCTTCCTTTCATATGTATCAATCTGTACAAATTGAAAGGAACCACATATAGTGAAGTATTGTCAGTTAGAACCTGCAGACACTCTGGAATTGCACTCACCGTGCTCTAGTTGTAACACTAGCGTATCAAGATGTTTAAACACAGGTCACCGTCTTACTTTCCTTCATCCTATGTGAAAATAACTTCTTCCATAGTGAAGACCGTAACACAGCATATAAAATTCCAATTTTAATCTACTTACAAACTGGTGAAAAAAATCACAGCGTTTTTTATAAAAACAATCGCGTCTGCCCAAAGGGGCAGACGCGATTGTTTTTATAAAAAACGCTGTGATTTTATTCACCAGTTTGTAAGTAGATTAAAATTGGAATTTTATATGCTGTGTTACGGTCTTCACTATGGAAGAAGTTATTTTCACATAGGATGAAGGAAAGTAAGCCGGTGACCTGTGTTTAAACATCTTGATACGCTAGTGTTACAACTAGAGCACGGTGAGTGCAATTCCAGAGTGTCTGCAGGTTCTAACTGACAATACTTCACTATATGTGGTTCCTTTCAATTTGTACTGATCGATACATATGAAAGGAAGCAGTGTGAGCTTGATGTCAAAGATCGATCAAAGAGTATTCCCTTTGGTGTGAGAAAAGAAGCACTTTCTGCGCGGTCCATTTATCATTTAAAACTTTTGACGAGAGACTTACCCACCTCTTTATAAGGACTGCAGCATTTTGGAAGATACGTATATTGGATTTATTTCTTTCATTGTCCCAATTCATTGTCATTGGGAACAAAACTGAACAGAACGGAAAGCACCACAATGCATTCCATTTGGTTGTGTTCCCATGCCGGACAGAAAAACACTGCAAGCAGCGTTTTTGAGTGTGTCATGGCATGCGGAGCATGAAACACAAAGTAAGTCAATGGTGCTGGATCTGTTTTCTCACACACAAAAGAAAACTGATCCGGTGTTCTGCCAGATCTCTATAGATTGCCGAAAGTCTATAGCGGAAGTCACGTGGTGCGCTGCGCAAGCGCACTTCCGCGAATCATTCGTGCTGGCTCCATTGCAGTAGTTCGCGCACCGCGCGTGCGCACACTTAAGGGTATAGAGACTTCTTAAAGTGACAGTAATCCCCATTAAAATACAGCTCCGCCCTCCCCCCAGCGCTCATTAATCTACATTAATTTGTACCCTCGCGGGCTTGCTGCGCTCGGCATTTAGTAAAACTAACTCTATGCCGCCATTAATAGTAAAGAAGGAAATCGATGGTAAAGAATTTCTTTACCATCCATTTCCTTCTTTACTATCAATGGCGGCATAGAGTTAGTTTGACTAAATGCCGAGCGCAGCGAGCCCGCGAGGGTACAAATTAATGTAGATGCTGTATTTTATTGGAGATGACTGTCACTTTAAGATGTCTCTTGTGCGCACGCGCAGTGGGCGAAGTACTTCAGTGGAGGCTGCAGGGATGATTCATGGAAGCGCGCTTGTGCAGCGCACCACGTGACTTCCGCTATAGACTTTCGCCAATCTATAGAGATCTGGCAGAACACCGGCACTAAAACAATTGTAAGTCAATGTCCATCATAATACAACCGGATCTGTTCGTAACGGATACAGACGTTTGTATTATTATAACTGAAGCGTTTTTGCTGATCCATGACGGATCCAGCAAAAACGCAGATGTGAAAGTAGCCTAACTTATTAATATCGGATATCTGTTTTCCCATCCTGATAGTAAGGCATTGTATTCCCATATATTTACTTCATAACGGCAACATCTGGTTTCTCAAGTGTAAAGTCAGTGATAAATGCATCATAGCTTAATAAACCTCATTGTTCTAAATGCTATTGTTCATATCAAGTCAGTCCTCAGAAACATAATAAAGCTTCCAATCAGGGGTGTGCTGATAATCATGCAGATCGAGGCAGCTGTCGTAGGCAGCAGGTTTTATAGGTCTGAATTATAGGGAATTAATTGCCAAAATGCTAATTTACTTGCTAAAAAATCTAGGATAGTTTCTAAATTCTTGCAGACGTAAAAATAATGAATATATATATATTCACTAAGGCCCTGAGTTATGAAGACCAACTTGTGGTACGCAGATCTTGATGGGCCATGCGCTGCCAGAGCAGGAATTTAATTTATGACTTGGTTCACGCCTCGTCATAAATTAAATACCTCCTTCAGCAGTACGTGTGCCAGACTGATATCTACTCCAGCTCCTATCAGGAGTAGATTTAAGCAATTTGCCAGCTGTTGGCGTTAGTAATGATAAAAGGGGCGGGACTGATGATGACTGATGATTTCACCCCTACTCTGCCCTTTCCATTCCTCTTTTCAGAAACCTGGCGACTGGCGAGGGTTGCGACAAAATAAAAAGTCATGATGGCATTCAAAAAGTTACAAAACTAGGTTTTGCAAATTTTTTTATGCCTGAAAGCTGAAAAAGGGGGAAGTATTGGGACACACATCTTAATCATTGAATTCAGGTGTTTCATTCAGTCCCATTGCCACAGGTGTATAAAATCCAGCCTCTAGTCATGCAGTCTGCCTTTACAAACAATTGTGAATGCATGGGTAATTCTTAAGAGCCCACATAATTCCAGCGTGGTCCTGTAATAGGAGGCCTCCATTGTAACAAGTCAATCTTCTTCCCAGATATTCCAACATCAACATCTAGTGGTATTATTGAAAAGTGGAAGCTTTTAGGAACCACAGAAACTCAGCCATGAATTGGCAGACCACGTAAAGTTACAGAGTGGGATTGCTGAGTGCTGAGGTGCATAGAATTAGACAATGCTCTGCTGAATTGATAATTACAACAGCACAAAAACGGTGACGGGAGCTCCATGGCTCTCTCGTCCAACATCAGTGTTTGACCTCACAAATGTCTTCTGGATGAATGGGCCAAAATTCCCACAGTTTATATGAAAGTGTAAATGAGCTGCCAGATGGTTGCAAGTAGAATTTGCACTCACAGTTCTGGCACCCCCCTGGGCCAGTGTGCAGTAATGGGAAGGGAGTACTTTCTTCCATTCGGGCCCCACTATCTGATTCTGGGGTTCTCCTGCCTGATGATGGTTGGGGTGCCCTTGGTGTTGAAGGTTTTGAGTTGCAAGTCAGGTTCCTGGTTATAGTAGCGATGCAGGAAGCAATGATGAGACAAGGTTAGTTGGAATAACTTCACAGTACTACAGGCACTATCCAACCATGCCCATTGAAGTCAATGGGTTCCTGAAAAACTACTGACACAACAATAATGGCATCTGTGTTCTGTTAGTGGTTTGTCACAGACCATTGCTAGGAGGTGCTCTGCAAATTAATTTTCAACAGTCATGTCTGCGGAATATGGATGACACACGGATGGCAAAAAATAGACACATGAACCAAACCTGGATTCTTCATGGACGGATTTTCCATGAACATCAAACGGGCACGTAAAATCACTACACAGTGAAGCCCCCAGTACACCTGCAGGGGCAGAATCTGGCTGAATACAAGTTCATATTCACACTAGTCATGATTATAAAAGCTATACAAAAGTTATGTTTATACTGCTCTCTCCAGACCCTAACTAATGTTCTCAACAGTTTCCTATGGTCAAAACTGCTAACTGGCTCCTTTTAAAACATTAAATACTAGACAGAAGGAGAGAGGTAGCTACTAGCTGCATAATGATGCATATAGACATCATTGTTCAATTCAGCTTGGGCTGCCCCTCCCTCAGTGCTTTATGGCCAGGGGCAGGGAAGCACCTAGCCTTCGTGCTGCCTGAGGAAATCTCCTCCACTGAAACAGAAGGATCTGAGCGTGAACGAGATAAACAACCGAAGACAAGAGGTCGTGGTAGAGGGGGGTCCAGATTTAGAAAGTGGGGTGGGCGTAGTAACACAAATAGGACTAGTAATTATCTTCAGAACACCACCCCAACTACCACCGCTTTTTTAGACCAAGGGGCCCAATATCCTCTGAGGAGCCGCAATATGCAGCCCACACAGACACAATAGAGACCCCTACCGATAAATTAATTATTAACCTCTCGTCCCGCCCCCTCTCGGTTGCCGAAACTAAGGCACTTAGGCGTGGACTCTCCTTTGTACCCACAACTAGGTTTGACTTGTTCAATTGGACGAAAGACCTTCACCTTTTTGCCCGAAAAGTTAAGTGGTATAAACATTTTAAAATGAAGGATAGAAAAGAAAGTCGGGATTTGGGCATCCCTGTTAAATGTTTGAAGGAAGTGAGATTTCTCTTTGATCTTGAGAATCTCCCTTCGGATCTATCGGGTGAGGGCCCATTCACAAATCTCAAGACCAACAGTTCCAGGATGCCCCCACCTGGAGAGGTGTCATGTATTGACATCTTTCTTAAATACACACTGGCGGAACTATCAACCTTGAATGCCTCCCCCACTAGATATAACTGTAGTAGGGAAGAAAGGTTGGCCATTGAGTCCCTGGGAATGGACAGGTCCATTACTATCAAACCCTCCGATAAAGGGGGGAATGTAGTTATTATGGATACTAAGACTTACAAAGAGATGTGCCTGTCCATTCTCAGCGACAAAACGGGTTATGAGATATTATCTCATGACCCGACCTCGGACTTTAAAGGCACTCTGGAATCACTATTGTCAAAAGCCAAAAACGACAGTCTCTGATCTCCAAAGAGGAATTCGAGTTCCTTTTACCTGCACATCCTGTCTTAGCAACATTCTATTGCTTACCCAAGGTCCATAAGGAGACATATCCGGTTAAGGGCCGACATATAGTCTCAGGAATCGGGAGCCTAGCTCAGAATAGTGGGATTTACGTTGATCAAATCTTACGACCATTAGTTGAGTCCCTGCCGTCATACATTAGGGACACGAGCGATCTCTTATCAAAACTTGAGGGGATGTGCATTGAAAGAGATTGGTGGCTGGCCTCAATAGATGTTGAGGCCCTGTATTCGTCTATACCGCACGAAAATGGACTGGAAGCCACTGCACACTTCCTCAGAGCACGTGGTCTACAGTGCTACTCTCATAATGGGTTTGTTCTACAGTTACTCAGGTTCATCCTTACCAGTAATTTTTTTCTTTTTGATGGGCGTTTCTTCCACCAGCTCAGGGGCACTGTCATGGGCAGTTCGTGTGCACCATCATATGCAAATCTGCTCCTGGGCTGGTGGGAGGAAACCATCGTGTTTGGGGACGGCCCACACTGGTATACCGACTCGGTCGCCCTCTGGTGCTGCTACATAGATGACATTCTTGTCCTGTGGAGCGGCACGGAGGGCGACTTCCATCGACTGATACAGGAACTGAACAACAACATGATTAACATGAGGTTCACCTCTGTAATTGTTCGGGATCATTTGCCCTTTCTGGACATAATGATCTCCAGAGGGGGCGGTGGCTCTCTGAGAACAACTATTTATCGTAAACCCACGGCCACAAATTCCCTCTTGAGATGGGACAGCTGCCATCCTGTCCCTCTCAAGAGGGGAATTCCAACAGGACAGTACCTACGGGTGAGAAGAAATTGCTCCGATCCTAAGGACTTCAGACAGGAGGCCAATGAACTGAGAAAGCGGTTCAGAGCTCGTGGCTATCCTGATCACATCTTGAAAGTGGCCTATAAACTGGCACTTGGGTGTGATAGAATGGCTCTTCTACACCCTAATAAGAAAACCAACAAAGTATCCCCTAGACGCATAAGGGTGATAGGTACATTCGATACGGCCGCACCCAGAATTCAGCAAATCCTTGAAAGCCACTGGGGCACACTTTTAATGGACCCTGATCTTTTTGAGGTCCTGAGTCCCCATGCCTCACTTACATTTAGGAGAGGAATGAATGTAAGGGACCAATGTGTACGCAGCCATTTCACATCTACTGACACGAGACCAACAACATGGCTTCAGGGCCCACCACAGGGCTGTTATAGATGCGGCCGCTGTTCAGCGTGCCACGTGTTAATGGCGTAGATTTTCAGTGGACCGCAAGGATAAGAAAGTCCTTCAATTTCCACGATCCTCAGCTGAATCCTCTGCAGCTCTACCTTTGCTTGCTTTAGTCGCAATAGGTTCCGTAGTGAAGGTGGAAAGCAATTGTATGAGTGAAAAACATTCGCACACCCGACTCTAACTTCGGCGTACGCTCAATCTAAAAGTGCCAGTAGTGCCAGTTGTTCCCAGGAACCAATAGCCAATACAAGTGCTATTACCCATGAGCCCTATGGAGGTAAGGAGAATATAAATGCTGAATAGGTGGGACGCCACTGAAAAGCAGGACTTTGAGAATTCTGTTTTAACATTTTCTCCACTAATGAGGCATGGAATGAAGTATTAGATATTGAAATACCCCATACGCTTCTCCATTATATATAATAATGAATATTCAATACGGTGTCATAACTAAAGGGGTTGAAGAGTAATCGGCATTGTATATGAACTTGGACTGTATTCAAGTGGGTTGATGGACTCTTGATACAAGCTGCTAACTTCCGTTTATTTATTATCCATTTTGTATTGTGATACATATGAAATTTAGGAGGAGAGTTATCAATTTTTGACTGGTTTATTCATTATATATATCCATTTTTTTATATATCCAATTTTTTTTTAATTTTTCCTTTTTTATGCGATGATGTGTATGTATTTATATGAATTGAAATAAATGACCAAATTCTGCTACTCCAGATATTGAGTGCCATATCATTGACCTTATATTGAAAAGTAACTCTTTTTGGGTGTGTGGAGCTCACACCAACAGATATTGAGCACCGCTTTCCATCTGTTTTCCGGTAGAGCCACCTCTTTTGTACATTTATATTTGAGCCACAATCTGCGACTTTTTCGATTCTCATGCCAGGTCTAAAAAAAAGGGGATGGGGAAGAAGGACCAACAGACCCGTCTCATTTATAATTTTCTATGCCTGTTTTAGGCATAGAAAATGGTCTAAATTTAAGCCAGCAAGGAAGCTGACGTACATTTAGACCGGTGGTGAATGTGCCGAAGTTATGTAGAGGCCGGCACCTCTTCTGTCTAAAAAGTGGCCAAAACCGAGCATCTAGGGTTTCCACACTTTTTTCTGCCTTGCACAACAAGAGGGTGGGGTCTAAGATGTGCCAATGTCTGCCATAAAAAATTTTCTCAAAGTAAACCAACTAATAGCTGGTATAGAGTCAGATGAAAGTGTCTGTCCCTGTCCCACATTTATCATCCAGCCTGAGCCCCTGTGATAAATCTGATCAGGTCTAGAATGCAATCTCTAAGCTTACACCATTTAGGTTACTAAATTTGGTCCACTGTGTGCACAATACTAACTAATTGAAATGAATGGTCCCGCATACAGTCTGCAAAAAAACTAGAACGGACACTGAAAGAAAATACGATTTTGTGGATGAGCCCCAACTGTGTGACCATGCCCTTAATGGTAAAAAATACAGATAAAAAATCAGTGCCAGATTCATGTGTGTGTAAGGCATCATTCACATTTCCGTGTCAGTGTCACATCCGTGAAAAAAGCGTACGTGTTTCATCCGTGAAGATGTCCTTGAAGGATCTGTAGTTGGTCCATGTGTCCGTTTTTACAATCAGTGTGTCATTCATAATTCACTGACATTTCTCAGCTAAAAATTTGATTTCAAAGAATCTCCTATTAGTCTTCAGTGAAAATTGGACGCAACTCGGACACAACGGATGTGTGTCAGTGATTTTCACGGAACCATAGACTTCAATAGGTGTGCTTGGTCCACATCACGGGTGGTGAGTAGTGCGTGTCCCCGTGATTTTTTTTATTGACCCACGGTCAGTAAAAATATACTGAAATGTGAACAGACACATTTAAATCAATGGGTACGTGTGCTGTCCGTGGAAGACGCAGACAGCACATGTCAGTAAAAAACAGAAATGTGAACAAGGCCTAAGGAGAATGGCTCCTGCACGTGAAAGTTTTGTTGTATTTACCCACTAGGGTGTCTGCCTATGGTTTTCCCCGGGGTAAGAAAGGGGGAATCAGCCACCTTCTTATTAAAAAAAGGGTTTGTCTTCACGAGACAAACCCTTTAAAACTCATAATGATACAAGATCTCTAAACTGAAGCAGTGAAACTTCCACTTTAACTGGCGTTCTCTAGCTGATGGAGGGGTATGCTGCAATTACTGCTGTCTAAATGTTACATTGGTGTTTACTTTTCATGCTTAGTACAAAACAATTGATATCTACATGAAACCTGTTATTTGTTTGCATTTGTTGCTCTTCTGCTCCTTTTCTCACAAAATATATATACGTGTTCATTGAAACGTATTTGCAGGATGAGTCTTCCAACTGCAGCTGTTGTTTTTGTTTTCAATAGCGATTGTAGAACAAGCAACAGATGTATCATCGCAAATGATACCTGAAATTAGTGCACTGCCTGGTCGTAAATCCTTAAAATGTACCGCCAATGCTACAAAGATTTACAGATTAAATGTAAATGTTTAAGTACAGTGTTGGAGGAAGTGGCTAATGACGGAGACTACAGTCTTGTATTTGTATTTGTCCTTACTATTGGGCTGTGTTGCTGGACTTACCGGCTATGAGATGCAGGGCCAAGAAGATGGAGGTAATGTAACAACTGTCACCATTGCCTACACTTTAATACAGTATGATTAAATATGCCATAAACATTGAAAAATTAAGTTTCTTTAACCTGACCTCCAACAGGCTGTGTGCAGTGGTTTTTGATGGGCCGAATCCTGTCATATTTGTAGCAGCCGGGTCTTCATTGTAGTTAATGGGGCCGGTGGACATTGCGTTTGAATTCTCCAATGCCAGATCCAGAGAGCTCTGGGAGGCTGTTCTCTGCCAGAACAGCCTGCTGGAACTCATAACACCAGTGTAAAACTAGCCTTAAGCAGGCAGAATTGAGTGTAGCTGAAACTACTTATTTCCATTGCTCTGTATTGCACGATGCAGTACTTGTTGTAGGGGCTGCTTATCTGGTCTACAACTGTCATTAAAGCGAATGTGTCATCAGAAAATTACCTGCTATTTGAATCACTTTTTTATATTTAACATATTTAAAAATAATTTTTGATGTCATTTTTAATTTTCCATGTCACTTGTTATATTTATATGCAGTGGGCCTCAATACTGTGTCCATCGTTTGCATCCAGCAAAACATCCAACATCAAGGGCACCTCGATCAACACCAGGCAGGAGCCCCAATATACCACCTTCCTGGTAGACCAGATTTCTCTCCAAACAAAAAAAATATATCTATATGGTGAAGTACTGTGAGGAAATTGGTATACAAAGCACTTGTTTTAACCGCTTCCCGACAAGTGACTTGCCGTATTTTGACGTACTATTACTTCATGGTCATCGGACAGGCACCGGAGCAGTGCGCGCCCGATCACTGCAGGGGCCCGGCAGTCCCTGATAGCCGGCCCCTGCTGTATCCGTCGGCATCGTTTTAAAAGCCGATGCCAGTGGATTAACCCCTTATATGCCACGATCAGCGCTCACCGTGGCATAGAAGGGATTTGCGGCGGGTGAGTGAGCCCATCCAGTCCCCGCACTGCTCTTGGGTCGACATGATGGATGACAAGGAAGCTCCATGCCGTGCAGAGGCTGCCCAATGCCTTACACTAACAGATTGCCTAGGAGACGCAGCCAGGGGCGTCCCCACTAGAGACGCAGCCAGGGGGCCAGGTAGATCCAGCCTCAGGCTCGTCTCCTAGGTAACCTGTTAGTGTATTACTCAGTGTAATACACTAACAGGCAATGCATTACAATACAGATGTATCGTAATGCATTGCAGAGGCAATCAGACCCACAAAAGTTGAAGTTCCAGAGCGAGACAGAAATAAAAAAAAAGCAAAAAAAGGGTTTTTGATTAAAAAAAAAATAACGTTTCAAGTAAAAAAAAGAAAAAAAACACCCCTTATTTTATAATAAAAATTTGAAAAAAAGGAAAAAACACACATATTAGGTATCACCGCATCCGTAACGACCGGTTCTATAAATATATCACATGATCTACCCCGTCCGATAAACACCTTAAAAAAAAATGTCAAAAAAAGCAATTTTTGTCACCTTACATCACAAAAAGTGCAACACTAAGGCCTCTTTCACACGGGCGTCATGTTTGATGGAAGCAGATGATTGGACCATGTGACCCAGTGACATCACTGAAGGTGCTTCACCGCCCCCCCAGCTGAAGACAGAACAGGAGACCGGCAGCTGTGCGATCAAATGGAGGTGAGTTAATTTTTTTATTTTTAACCCTCTATTGCCCCTTTTACTTTGCATTCTCTATTGAGAATGCTATTATTTTCCTTTATAACTATGTTATAAAGGAAAATAATAAAAATCGGATCCCCATCCTGATAGTCTCCTAGCAACTATGTGGGAAAATCGCACCGCATCCGCACTTCTATAGGGCCTGCTTTGCGTGAAAAACGCAGTATATTGAACATGCTGCGATTTTCATGCAAAGCAAAAGTGTACACAGCCCCATTGAAATGAATGGGTCCGGATTCAATGCGGGTGCAATGCGTTCACCTCACGCATTGCACCCGGGCGGAAATCACGCCCGTGTGAAAGGGGACTAAGTGATCAAAAAGGCATATGTCTCACAAAATTTATACTAATAAAACAGTCACCTCATCCCACAAAAAATGAGCCCCTACATGAGAAAATCGCTAAAAAAATTAAAAAAAACTATAGCTCTCAGAACATGGAGACATTAAAATATCATTTTTTTGTTAGAAAAATGCTATTAATGTGTTAAAGTTAAATAAAAAAAAAAAAAGTTGACATATTAGCTATCGCCGTGTTCATAGCGACCATAGTGTATGCCCCCCAAAGTAGTACCAATCAAACGGTCACCTCATCCTGCAAAAAATGAGACCCTACCCAAGACAATCAGTCAAAAAATAAAAAAGCCATGGCTCTCAGACTATGGAGACACTAAAACATCATATTTTTTTTTAAATGCCATTATTGTGTAAAACTTAAATAAATAAGAAAAAGTATACACATTATGTATTGCCACGTCCGTAACGATCTGCTCTATAAAAATGTCACATGACCTAAACCCCACAAAGTGACTTCAGACCTGAACTGGTCCTTAAAAAGTGGGTTTTGGAAATTTTCTTCTAAATTTTAAGAATTGCTTCTAAAATTCTAAGCCTTCTAACGTCCTAAAAAAAAAAAAATGACATTTACAAAATGATGCTAACATAAAGTAGACATATGGGGAATGTTAATTAATAAATATTTTATGATATATCACTTTCTGTTTTAAAAGCAGAGAAATTGAAATTTTGAAAATCTTTATTAAATTTGGCATTTCATTTTTTTTAATAAATAAAGGTGAAATATATTGACTCAAATTTATGACTAATACAATAAGAAGATGATCAGCTGGCACTCCGCATCAAACAATCGTGGTGCCACGGGTAGTCAGCCCGTCCATGCAGCGAAATAGATGACCGGCACTCACTTGTCTTGCGAAAGTAGAAACGTTTTATTAGTCACATAAGTATAATATCGGTAACGCGTTTCGGCTGAGAAAGGCTCACTGTTTGAGCCGAAACGCGTCACCGATATTATACTTATGTGACCAATAAAACTTTTCTACTTTCGCAAGACAAGTGAGTGCCGGTCATCTATTTCGCTCAAATTTATTAATATGATGAAGTACAATGTGTCACGAGAAACCAATCTCAGAATGGCTTGGATAAATAAGTGTTCCAAAGTTAATACCACATAAAGTGACAAATGTCAGATTTGCAAAAAATGGCCTTGGGCAGGAGGGCGAAAACTGGCCCGGAGTAGAAAGGGTTAACTTGCATGTCATCAACCCGCTGATAACAATCTATAATGTGTGCTCTGCAAATTTCGCAGGTGTGGAGCACAGACTGGAGATCGTTATCAGCAGGGCTGATTATATGCAAGTTCAGTGAGATGTATGCCGGCAATTAGTTCTGTCAATAATGAGGAGAATTTTTGTGTGTAGTGTGGAAATATAGAGAGAAGCAGCATGGATCATATTAAAAAATTTTACAGATTGGGGAATGGACAGACTCTTTGAAGATCCAGCAGCACACAGGAATGAAATACGAATAAGGACAAAAAACATTTTTAATTTTGTAGGAGCCCCAATACCAGGGAGTGCCATCCAGTTACTGCATTGCCCAAGGGAGTGCAATAGTGGAGATTGCCACTGTAATCTTTGAGTACTCTCACTACTACCACTCCCATTCTCCATGCACTCCTGTCACGGCTGTATGTGAACAACAAGAGCATACACAGTGAATTAGCTACTGACCGGACCCAATCTAGGGAACATAAAGGGTGACCCCTGCCAGACCCTAAAAACTCTCCCTATGCTGCTAAGCCCATGTCCAGATCCAGATGGTGGATCGAGACATGCCCGCGTACCTAAGGCTGATGACCACTGTAACCCCTACAATAGTGGAAGGGGCACGGCCACCGGTGCCCTGCTCAGTATATGGACGGAACCGGGGTCGCCTCGGATCCAGTCAGCAAACAAACAGAAACACACAATGTCTGCACACTTAACTGAAGGAGCTGCAGCAGCAGTGAAAACAGATCCAAAGTCAGCAGACAATATCCGAAGTACTTGCTTCAGCAGAACACAGGTCCAGTGAACAGATATCACACAAGTGAAGATACTCAAGCCAGAGATACAGGTCAAATGAAAAGTATAATCCGCACGATTAAACAGGAAGAGGGGTATTTTATAGGAAGAGGAATCAATCACAGGAGGGACAGCTGGGAGGAGGGAAACTGAAAGTAAAGACCTCATCACAGGGGCGGAGAAACAGAGCAGAGAGAACTCCTCCAAGCTCTAGTAGTGACATCATCACAGGGGTGGAGAAACAGAGCTGTGAGAACGTCTCAAAGCTCTGGTAGTGACAACTCCCTAACTGTCCACTGCACTTCCTGCTGGATCCACTTCTGTCTTTGATGCCACAAAACCTATGTTTGACACCAGCCTAATACAGTTATACATTGAATGGCAAGCTTCCACGTTGTTGTCAAGAACCTATGATTCTTCTAAGGCTGGGTTCACACGGGCGAGTTTTCCATGCAGGTGCAATGCATGACGTGAACGCATTGCACCTGCACTGAATCTGGACCTATTCATTTCAATTTGGCTGTACAGATGAGCGGTGATTTTCCCGCATCACTTTTGCGTTGTGTGAAAATCGCAGCATGCTCTATATTCTGCATTTTTCACGCAACGTAGGCCCCATAGAAATGAATGGGTCTGCGTGAAAATCGCAAGCATCCGCAAGCAAGTGCAGATGCGGTGCGATTTTCACGCAGTGTTGCTGGGAGATAAACGTCTATTCACTGTATTATTTTCCCTTATAACATGGTTATAAGGGAAAATAATAGCATTCTTAATACAGAATGCTTAGTAAAATGTGGGTTGAGGGGGTTAAAAAAAATTTAAAATTAAACTCACCTCTTACACTTGTTCGCGCAGCCCAGCTGGTCTTCTTCCTTTGGTTGAGGACCTAAGAAGCAAAGGACCTTTGGTGACATCACCATGGTGATAGACCTTGTAAGGGACCTTGTGACGAGCTCAGTGACGCCTCCAGGTCCTGACGTCACCAAAGTGGAAGAGGTGAGTTGAATTTTTTTTTTTTTTTACCCCCTCAACCCACATTTTACTAAGCATTCTGTATTAAGAATGCTATTATTTTCCCTTATAACCATTTTATAAGGTAAAATAATACAATCTACACTACAACTAATCCAAACCCGAACTTCAATGAAGAAGTTAGGGTCTGGGTACCACATTCAGTTTTTTCTCACGCGTGTGCAAAATGCATTGCACTTGCGCGGAAAAAACTGAATCGCGCAATGCAATCGCAGTCAAAACTGACAGAAATTGCGTGCGCACTCGCACGATTTCCCCGCCAGGCACCCGCCTCCTATCCAGCCCCAATCCGCAATGCCCGTGTGAACCCAGCCTAAAAATGTCACCCAGTTATCTTCTAAAGATATAAAAATGCTCTTTCAGCTATGATTTCCCAAAACTCATGCATTTTCCACAGCTCTCCCTACTTGTCTGTTTTAGTAATATGTACGGTATTTTGTTTGCACCCCCTACAGTATAACAATGCTGGAGAATCTTCTCTTTGAACGGCACTTTACCGTTTCTCTTGTATTCTTCCTGAATGTGTATTAGTACATTGATATCTGGACGTTATCCTTGCCCTTATCAACAGAGCATTTAGCTACACAGACTGACACTGAGTGAAAGTAGTAGGGACACCCTCGATTGACAAGGACAATGAAACCATCCAGATGTTAATTTAATTTTTACATTTCTAAAGAAACAGCACAATCTGGATCCAGCATCCCCATGGGTATCGTTAACCTCTGACTACGCTGTCAATATTCATGGTGGAGGTAAAGCCATATGGACCTATGCATATGCTTTTATCTTACATATAAATATGATTTTACTTTTAATCTATGAGTGTTATCATGTGCTATAGTTAACACTGCTATTTTCTAACTTTAGGTTCTTACACCATTGTACATGCATGTGTTAGCGCTAAAACTGTTGGCGTAATTCTTCAAAATGCTCCAGGGATTATTCTTTACATTACGGCCGGAAAGCAATAAGGAATTCAGGTTGAATTTCAAACGTGCTCTGAGTGCAATTGCCTTCAACTCCGCTTACATCATTGTCTGTACCACGCATATGTACATGTACGCCCTGTGTATTTCTGATCACCGCCGCGTGGCGGGCGGTGATCGCAGCAGAGTGCCTGCTGAAATCATTCAGCAGGCACTCTGTGACAATGCTGAGGGGGTCCTGTGACCCCCCCCCCTGTATCGGCGATCGCAGTAAACCGCAGATCAATTCAGACCTGCGGTTTCCTGCGTTTCCGGGTCTCCGGTGACCCGATAACCCGGAATAGGATGGTGATCGGTGGTGTGATAATACACCACCAATCACCATCCTTAGATCCTGAGAGGTGGCAGTGACATCACCTCTCAGGATTGCATCCTATTGGCTGGAGGGGCAGGCGGGGGTTAACTTCCCCCAGCTCTGCTCTCCTTCTCCACTTGCTTTCCGTGGAGCCAGGAGAGAGGAGCCCCATCAGTCCCTCTAAGCCCAGCACCACCAGTGAGCCACCATAGTGCCATCTGGCACTGAAAAGTGAGTAGGGAGAGATTTAGGGAAAGCTTAGCTTAGGCAGGGAGTGATCGGGTATCTGGGGTCCACAGCACACTCATCTGTGCGGCCCTAGACCCCCTAGGGGTGCTGCAGTTTTTTTTCAGTGACCACTTTGTGATCCTGATGGTGGAGCAAACAAACTTGTTCGCTCAACAATTTATTGCTCAACAACAGGGGTCTTTTTTTGTCTAGGTCCGGTGGCTGGACTCCAGTCAGTGCAGCTGAGATGAGGACGTTTTGGGGCCTCGTGCTGCACATGGGCTTAGTCAAAAGACCAAGTGTCAGGCAGTACTGGAGTGGGGACGTCCTCTACCAGACCGCACATGACACTTTCCCGTTTTGAGGCCATTCGGAAATGCCTGCATTATGCAGATAATGCAGCATGTCCCCCCCCGAGGTCATCCGGCCTATGACCGCCTGTACAAAATTAGGCCGGTCATCAATCACTTTGGGGACAAATCTTTGGAGGCCTATGTACCTGGAAGGGAGGTCGCTGTTGATGAGTCTCTCCTTTCTTTCAAGGGGAGACTCATTTTCCACCAGTAGGTTCCCTCTAAGCGGGCGAGGTATGGCGTGAAGCTGTACAAACTTTGTGAGAGTACCTCAGGGTACACTTACAAGTTTTGTGGGTACGAGGGGTGAGATTCCCATATTGAACCCCCAGAATGTCCCCTCACTCTGGGTGTTAGCGGGAAACTTGTGTGGGACCTTATGCACCCACTGCTAGATAAGGGTTACCACCCGTACGGGGATAACTTTTATACTAGTATTCCCTTGTTCCAGTTCCTCACTGCCAGATCCACGTCCGCTTGTGGGACCGTGAGGAAAAATCAACGCGTTGTCCCTACTCTCCCCCTCCAGGTACCTATCCCCAGGGGTGAGACCCGTGCCATTACCAGTGGAAACCTGTTGCTGGTCAGATATAAGGACAAGAGGGATGTCCTTGCACTGTCCACAATTCATGGTAACGGCATCACCCCTGTCCCTGTGCGAGGTACCGTGGCAACGGTCCTCAAGCCCGATTGTATCGTGGACTACGATCGGTATATGGGAGGAGTTGATCTCTCTGATCAAGTCCTAAAGCCATATAACGCCATGTACAAAACCCGGGCATGGTACAAAAAAGTTGCAGTCTACTTGGTGCAGGTTGCCTTGTACAACTCTTTTGTACTGTTCAAATGCGCTGGCAACACAGGGAAATTCCTGCAGTTCTATGAGGCAGTCCTCAAGGACCTGATCTTTTCTGACCGGAAAAGAGCAGGCTGGAGTACGTCGGGAACTTTCCAGGTGTGGTCCCCCATATTGGAAAGAAGGGACGGTCCCCAAAAAAGTGCAGAGTGTGTCACAGGAGGGGGATACGGAAGGACACCACCACCCAGTGTGACACGTGCCCCCATCATCCGGGCCTCTGCATTGACAGTTGCTTCAGGGAGTAGCACACTTCCATGGAGTACTCAATTTATAATACCCTTCCCCAATTTTAATTATTTTTGGCCTCAGACAATCGCCCAGAAAAAAATAAAATAAAATAAAAAAAAGTATATATATTAGGTATCGCCGCGTCCATAAGAACCTGAACTATAAAAATATCACATGAACTAACCCCTCAGGTAGACAGCGCAAAAAAAAAAATACTGTAAAAAACCATTTTTTTGTCACCTAACATCATAAAAAGTGTAATAGCAAGTGATCAAAAAGTTATATGCACCCCAAAACCGCCCCTACCTAAGACAATCGGCTAAAAAACAAAAAAAAAATGACTCTCAGACTATGGAGATACTAAAAAGTTTTTTTTTTTTTAAAAAGGATATTATAGTGTAAAACGTAAATAAATTTTTAAAAAGTAGACATATTAGGTATTGCTGCATTCGTAAGAATCTGCTCTATAAAAATAACACATGACCTAACCCCTCAGATGAACACAATCAAAAAAATAAAATAAAAACGGTGTAAAAAAAGCGATTTTTTTTGGTCACCTAACATCACAAAAAGTGTAATAGCAAGCGATCAAAAAGTCATATGCACCCCAAAATAGTGCCAATAAAACTGTCCTCTGATCCCACAAAAAATGTGCCCCTACCTAAGACAATCGTCTAAAAACTAAAAATAAAACCCCCTCTCAGACTATGGAAATACTAAAATGTTTTTTTTTTGTTTAAAAAAGGATAGATATTATAGTGTAAAACCTAAATAAATTTTAAAAAGTATACATATTAGGTATTGCAGTGTCTGTAAGAATCTGCTCTATTAAAATAACACATGACCTAACCCTTCAGATGATTACAGTCAAAAGCATAAAATAAAAACTGTGCCAAAACAGCAATTTTTTTTGCAAATCTTCCATTTTAATCCATAACAAGGGTTAACAGCCAAACAAAACTCAATATTTATTGCCCTGATTCTGTAGTTTATAGAATCACATGGTGTAAATAAACCAGTCCAACAAAATCTGCCTTCCAGAAACCATATGGTGTTCCTTTCCTTCTGCGCCCTGCCGTATGCCCGTACAGTAGTTTACGACCACATATGGGGTGTTTCTATAAACTACAGAATCAGGGCAATAAATATTGAGTTTTGTTTGGCTTTTAACCCTGCTTGTAAAATCAGTTTTGAATACCTTGAAGGGTGTATTTTCTAAAATGGGGTAATTTTTGGGTGGTTTCTATTATGTAAGCCCCACAAAGTGCCTTCAGACCTGAACTCTTCCTTAAAAAGTGGGTTTTGGAAAATTTTGGAAAAATTTCAAGATTTGCTTCTAAACTTCTAAGCCTAAGTAACGTCCCCAAAAAATAAAATGGCATTCCAAAAATGATCCAAACATGAAGTAGACATAATGGGAATGTAAAGTAATAACTATTTTTGGAGGTATTACTATGTATTATAGAAGAAGAGAAATTGAAACATGGAAATTTGCAAATTTTTCAAAATTTTGGGTAAATTTGGTATTTTTTTGACTCCATTATACCAGTGTCATGAAGTACAATATGTGATGAAAAAACAATCTCAGAATGACCTCGATAAGAAAAAGCATTTTAAAGTTATTCACACGTAAAGTGACACTGGTCGGATTTGCAAAAAATGGCCTGGTCCTTAAGGGGTTAGTAGAAATAATACAGAAATGTCACAACATATAGATGTTTCAGAATCGTTATTAAATGGTGAATGCATGAAGCTATTAAAACAGGCATGTCAGGAGTGGTGAATGGTCCTCTTTAAAGGGTCAGTAAGTGGTGACCCTTAGTGACTTTTAGGGTCAGCTCTTATCAAAAAATTTTTAATCTGTCATAAAGACATCAAAGATTTAGATCAGTGGGTTCTGAGCGCTGAGACCCCCAACTATCTCTAGAACAAGGGGAGAGAAGCACGTGCATATCACACTCACGCTCCCATGGAGACTTCAATGGAGCCCATCTTGTGAAGTGAGGACAGAGAGTGTGATATGATCGTGCTAGATGGCAGAGCACCAGGACTGTAGCAGCTGTCATTCCCAGCAGAGAGAATTACTCATTTTGTTATACACTTGTAGTGAAGAATCCTGCAATTATGATGTGAACGTCCTTGTTACAAGAGATAACAAATCACTCAATGTTTTGTTTTGCTGCACATTTCCATCTTCTACATCCTTTCAAACAGTGTGCATGGATTGTTGTGCCATCTCCTGGTTTCTACACCACATTCCTTTACGAAGCACAGGTACAATATTTTGTTAACCCCTTCCCGACTGCCATACGACTACATACGTGCTAATTACACATGCCCCGTGCAGCTAGCACGTATATAAACGTCATGGCAGCTCTTTAATCCAAGCTCTGCAAAATGTTTGGATTAAAGCCTTTGCCCTTGCACTGCTGCTGTCACGGACAGCATACAGTGCAGTAATGCCATCAAGGGACCAATCAGAGTGGTCCCTTGCTGGAGATCGATACGATTGGTTAGTCTGTGCAGACTAACCGATCAGATCACTGCAGTGTAAAAGTGCCTGTTCTGATCTGCATTCTGCAGGTAATGTGTGCTCCGTCCACCCCCCCACCCCCCGATCTGTGGACCCCATCTGTGATCCCTTGCATCGATCTGTGTGCTACGCAGCCGCATGAATGTTGTAAAAAAAAAAAAAGAACGGTGCCAAAACATAAATTTTTTGGTCTTCTTGCCTCACAAAAAAACATAATAGAGCAATTAAAAATCATTTGTACCCCCAAAAAGTACCAATAAAACTGGCACCTTATCCCCTAGTTTCCAAAATGGGGTAACTTTTTGGGACCTACTGTAAGGGGGGGCTTCAAATGGGACGTGGCATACAGCAGTTTACCACCACATGTGGGGTGTTTCTGTAGATTTCAGAATCTGGGAAATAAATATTAAGTTTTGCTTGGCTGTTAACCCTCGATGTGTTAAAGAAAAAAAATTGATAAAATGGAAAATCTGCCAAAAACGTGAAATTTAGAAATTTCATCTCCATTTTCCTTTAATTCTTGTGGAACACCTAAAGGGTTAACAAAATTAGTAAAATCAGTTTTGAGTCACTTGAGGGGTGTAGTTTCTATAATGGGGCCATTTATGAGGGGTTTTCACTATGTAACCCCACAAAGTCACTTCAGAACTAAACTGGTCCTTAAAAAGTGGGTTTTGGAAATTTTCTTCTAAAATTCTAAGCCTTCTAACGTCCTAAAAAATAAAATGAATTTACAAAATGATGCCACCATAAAGTAGACATATGGGGAACATAAATATTTTATGAGGTATCACTTTCTGTTTTAAAAGCAGAGAAACTGAAATTTTGAAAACTGCGAATCTTTTACATTTTTGGGTAAATTTGGTATTTTTTTTAATAAATAAAAGGTGAAATATATTTTAACATCAGTTTGAGGGCTTAGTAAGACCGCAGTGTGCACCTGTTTTGTCATTTGGTATTGCTATATTGTTATATTATTTATCACATCCACACAATTGCCATCTTGTGTAGGATATCTATTGTGGTACTTGTGGTCCGCTGCGGGCATCCTCCACCGTATGCATTTTTGCTGGGGATCGCCATTAGCAACAGGCCACAAGTGCAGGATCTGCTCCCTTGTATATATATGCACCACTGTATTTTTGGGTTGAGCATATCCTGCTTCATGCCACCTTTCAGTTGTTTTGTGAAATATATTGACTCAATTTATGACTATCACGAAGTACAATGTGTCGCGAGACAAAGAATCTCAGACTGGTTTGGATAAATAAAAGCACTTGTAAAGATATTATTATTTAAAACGGTACATACCAGAACTGTAAATTTTGACATGGACACAGGGGCATCAATGACCCTTGGCCATGAAAGGGTTAACAATGCTCAGTGGCCTTTCTCAGAGAAGGCAGGAAACTGTCACATGGATAATTGGGGTTACCTTTAGCCAAACAATGCACAAATAATACGAGTTTCCATTATTACATCTGATATAGCAGGTAACAGACGTGCGGTGCAGAGGGGTAGGAAGGAGAGTACCGTTCCACTAGGGAGGAGGAGGAGTGGTGACCCCTAACTCACCTAGTACTGGCACCTGGCTGCCCTCCTGTCTCCCTTCTGGGATCGTTTGTGTTGCTTGTCCTTTCCCTGTGTCAGTGGTGAGGACTACGAGTTAGTAGGGACGGGCTGCTAAGTCGTATGCCGATCACATGCCTCGTCCCTGGCTTACCCTGAAATAAGCTCTAGGTAGTGAATAGGGCGGTGGGACCACTAGTCCTCACTACTGACACCTGGGGTAACAGGGAAAGGACAAACAACACAAACACCGCAAACAATCCCCAAAGGGAGACCACAAACAGGAGAGAACCGGTGATCCAACAGCTCCCGTTCCAACACCTCCACAGCAACTCCAACTCCTCCAACTCCACCAGAGGTCAGAATAGAAGATCTGGAAAGAAGGTCTGTATCTGGCAACAAGGGAAGCAGAAAGGGAGAGTATATGGTAGCTGGGAGTGGCTGACAGAGAACAGCTGAAAGCTGCAGATTCCTAGATGGGACAAAAAGGATCGCAAACCTAAGCAGGAAAACCTGGACCGGAATCCATTCTCACCATTAGGTCATGGAGCGATCTCTTGAAACTGAGAGATTAGCCACCCGCTACGACCTTCTGACCCCAGGCACAACAGGGTCAGCATTAGGTCGTGACACCCTTGTGACATCCATTTAAAATTAGAGAGATATTGTATGTAAGGACTAGAGAAATTTAGTAATTTAGGCTTAAGGCTGTATGTTCAACGAGTTTACAATTAGCGTGCAATAATGTATATTTTTGTTTAGCATTTAAACATGGTTCTGCACATGAATATTTGAGTTTTAGGGATGTGCTGCAGTTCACTGCACAGCCAATAGCTGAGAATGCCACTGTGCAGGGAAGAATTGTGAAGGGGCACTGGAGCAGAATGAGTGGGTCCTAGCAGTCATACCCACAAAAATCAGAACATAAAGGCATATATAACAGCAATGTATTTCAGTTTAACAAGCAACAGGGGCTTCTTGGTTGCTTCATCTTCACCTAGTTAAAAATCACAGAAAAAGATGCACCAAACGGATATGCCACTGACTATACTAGCTAGTCAAACAAGCAGATATTAAAAGCTGAGACCGTTTGCCAATATATTCCTATCAGGAACACATCGGAGCCCCTCATGCACCACATCACGGTCACTCAGCATGGCATGGGGTCCTACCACTACGCTAACTATGGTGTGAACACGATCTGAAGGTGATGGAATACTGCTCACAGCCAAGCTTCCACACAACCGCAAAGCAGGACAACTAATGCAATGTGAATAAAGCAAGACTGCAAGCCACAGCCATATCAGACCGTGTGATGGAGGCTACCAGGTGCAAAGGAATGGTAAATGCCAGATGAAGGCACATTCAATACATATGGAACAAAAATCACAGAAATATAGTGGCCAAAATGGGGGAACTGCTCAGACCCCAAACACTGTAGCGTGTTTCTCATTGGGGGAGACTGCCTCATCAGAATCTGGTTTTGGTTATTGCCTAGCTTTGCCTGGTTGATTAGTATGGAATTATTGATCATGTAGCCTTTATATATCCAGGCCTTACTCCTTTTTGGTTGTTGGGTATAGAGTTTTCTTCAGATATTTTGTACTTTGTTCTTTATTCTGGAATCTGTAGTTTTACTGTCTCTTGACAATTTGAGATTTGCTTATTGTGGTGCTGTTATATTGTCCAGACTGATTTGCAGACTTGAATTCAGATCGGGTCAGTTCAGTATTGCTCTGTTTTGTCTTGCTCTCATTCATATACTAACAACCTAAATGCTATACATCTGACATTCACTCCTTTGCTGCAACATCTGCTTCTGTGACCCTCAACCTTCGGTTGCTGTCATCCACTGTTAAGTTAGTTATAGCGACTTGTTTTCTGACAGTGACTTGTTTTCTGACATATGTTGTTTTTATGACTGTCCAGTTATTGAGCAATTCAGCCCTACTTTAAAGGGGTTGTGCAGTGTGATGATAATGATGACCTATCTTCGGCATTGGTCATCAGTATCAAATTAGTGGGGTTCTGACACAGAGCACTGCATCCTGTTCAGTGTTCCTCCTCAAGTTATTGGAAGAAGAAGAAGCTGTAATTACACTGCACAGCCACTAAAATGTTCACAGTGTGCAGGAGAAAGTGGACGCAACATTCTCACTAGTGTCACAGCCTCTTCAACAGCAGGAGTTCCGGGTGTCAGATCCCACTGATCGGATATTGATGGCCTATCCTGGAGATAGGTGTGTTGTAACATTTTATTTTAGGGGTTTCTTTCCCTTTAATTATTACTTAATAGTGTTGGGAGTAGATACAGGACATTATTGTTCTACAGTTAACAGTACTGGTAGCAGCTGGTACTAGGCCGCCTTCCTAAGAGCTGAGGTCACTGTACCTGCGTACTGCATACTGGAGACCTTTTAAGAGGGGCACTGGGCTAGAAGTTATAAAGTTCTAGGCATGTAACTGAGAATTAAGCAAGGAAAATGTCTGTGAGACCGTCCTCTACCTATCTCTTTGTATTCCACCATATTGGGCACTGGCCATGTTGGGTGCCAGCTGGCGAAGAGCTTGCTCACTGATTTCAGGTTAAGTGATTGTTTCTGTATCTTATGATGTATGTGATCCAGATATGTATTTTCACTTAGCTATTGATTAAGGCTATTTTCACATTAGCGGCAGGGGAGTCCGTCAGACTGCTCCGGCGGGTGAACAGCCTGTCGGATCCGTCCTGCCGCTAGTTCACGTGTGCCCCCGGACTGCCGCTCCGTCCCCATTGACTATAATGGGACGGGGGCGGAGTTCAGGCAGCAGCACACGGCGAGAGGCCGCCGGCCTAAAAGTACTTCATGTCGTACTTTCAGTCTGGCGGCCTCTCACCGTGCGCTGCGGTGCTGCCTCCGTAACTTCGCCCCCGTCCCCATTATAGTCGGCAGACACCACCTCAGTTGAGGTACAACAGGATGAGAATATCCTCATAATACGAGAGTGACCTCTGTTGGTAGAGTCCGTTCTAGAATGAGACAGCGTTCTCAGTACCGACTCTGAAAGCCCTTCTATTCTGGGAAGGGACTGATCAACCTCCAGGCTGTCAGGTTGAATCTGTGCAGATCTGAGCAGAGGTGAGTGTCCCACGACACCAGGGTCTGCTGTGGGGGGAGCCTCCAATATTGTCCTCGACTCAACTGGGTGAGCTAGGTAAACCAGGATCTCTTCGGCCAAAACAGTATGATGGCTATCACCGAGGCCTGATCCTGACGGATTTTCATCAATACCCTCGGAATCATGGAAAACGGAGGGAAGATGTATGCCAGTCTGAACCTCCAGGATATTGACAGAGTGTCTAATGCCAGGGGGTTGTCCCTGTAAAGGGAGCAAAACCTCTCCACCTTGGCATTGAACCTTGTTGCCATGAGATCCACCTCTTGCATACCCCACTTGAGGACTATCTGCTTGAATATAAGCCACTCCTGAGGAAACCAGGTCCCGTGAACTGGAGTGTTGTCTAGGTGAGCGTCTCAGCCTACATGGGACGCATCCGTAGTCAATATGACGCAGGTTGGCTGGGTCATAGACTTCCCGTCTAAAAGATGGCACCACCATCTGAGGGAATACCGAGTTCACCAAGAGAGGGAGCACAGGGAGTTTAGCCCAGCAGGGCTGCCATTCCATTTGGAGAGGACCTCCGAGGACGGAGGTGCCATAGTGCCCAAGGGACTGCTTCCGCAGACGCTGACATGAGGCCCAACATCTTCATGAGAGTCCGGATTGGAACTCGCCGGGAAACGGAAAGGAACTTGCTGTGTTCTGAACCCGGGATCTTCTTTCTGGAGTCAACTGGAGCGACATCCCAGTGGAGTCGATTATGAAGCCTAGATATCTTACTGAAGTCGACGGGCTCACGTTTGACTTCTGCCAGCTGATGATCCAACCTAGGCGGAACAGAAAGGAGATTGTTACCTGAAGAAGTTGGGTTAGGACTACTAGAGCAAAGGCTTTCAAAGCCAGTCGTCCAGATAAGGAATGATGGTCAGTACTTGAAGCCTCAAAGCTGCCACCACAGAAACCACCACCTTGGTAAAAGTGTGAGGGGCAGAAGAAATTCCAAAGTGAAGGGCAACAAACAGAAGATGCCTGACGACACCGGACACCTGGACCGTGATCCTGAGATACTTCCTGGAAGCAGGATGGATCGGGATGTGCAGATATGCATCCTTGAGGTCCAGGGTTGCCATCACGTCTCCAGGATTGAGGACGTGAACTACTGACCTGATGGTTTCTATACGAAACTTCACCTTCCTTATAAACCGATTGAAATATCTCAGATCGATAATCATCCGGAGATCTCCTGAAGCCTTGGGAACCAGAAAACTGGTGAATAGATTCCTAGGCCCGTTCTCCTGCCGGAACCTCCTCCAGAGCCCCCTTGCAAATGTAGTCCTGAATGTAGGTCTCCTGGATCGCCTGCCTGACAGCTTGTAGAAGGTTGATCTTGACAAACCTGCCCAGAGGAATAGAGGTGAGGTTGACTAAATAACCCTCGGAAATGATGTTCAGGACCCAGGGATCCGAGATCTCTCGGATCCACTCTTCTCAGAAGTGGGAGAGACGACCCCTGATGGGTACATGAAGCATAGGAGTGGGGAAGCTTATTGGCAGGACGGCAGGAGTAACGGGAATTAACCAAGAGCCTTGAAGAGGCCCGTAGTCAGGAGGTGGATTTTCCGTCTTTGGCTCCTCCACGAGAGCGCCCCAAACCCTTTCGCTGCGCTCTCCAGTCACTTCAAGAGCTTGTTTGCTGGCCAGACCTACCACTGCGGTCTTGTCTGCCCTGCCCTCGAAAGGACTGCTGGGGAACGCTCTTCACCTTCTTGTCTGAAAGGCCCTCCATGATCTTATCCAGCTCCGAACCGAACAAACAGAAGGCCACATAAGCTGTATTTTGAGGCATTGTCAGCGACCCAAGGCTTAAGCCAAAAAGGCATATGGGCCGCCGACCCCATGCTATCATTTGATGGTATTGTCACAGGGCGCCAAAGGCGCACTTGGTCTCCCATCAACCACAGACCTGCTGCTTAGCTTCGGGAGCAAGGATCTGTGTTTAGCCTCGTTCCGAGTGCGGCTTTGCTAGGAGAAGTATTCCTCGCTAGCTTCAACTGGAGCTGTGCAGAATCTCACAAGAAGTCCGTAGCCAGGTTGATGGTCTTGAAGGCAGCCAGTATTTCGTCCTGGAAAAACCCTCTGGTTCACGTCAACTTGAATTTGATTCAGAAGAGACTGGAGGAACGTAGAGACTTCAGAAGCCGCTATGGCTGTGGAAGCGGAAGCCGCAGCTGCCGTATGACCCCGTCTTAGTATGCACTCTGCAAGGGGGTCCTGCAGGCTAGACCCATCATCTGCAGGAACCAGAGTGCGCTTGGACAACTTGGCAATAGCCATGTCCACCTTGGGAATGGATCCCCATGAATCCACCAAGGGTTTAGCCATCGGGAACATGGATTCAAACTTCTTTGTTAAAACCGGACCCTCCAGGTTTTTTCCACTCTGTAAACATGACAGAGAGGAGGGTCTCATCCGCTTTGAAGACACGAGGTGCCCGACTAGTGGGATCCGAAGGCTCCCCACGGTCAACATCATGGTCCCCCGACATGATGGACTTGAGCAGTTTCTGTGTCTTTTCAGGGGGGAAAAAACACGACGTCAGCTCCTCCTCATCCGAGGAGGAAGAAACTAAGGAGACCAAGAAGGTCTCTCTACCGGGGCAGAGGTCTCCCAAGCAGGTATTTGCCAAGCTTTTTTTTTTTTTTTCCTTTTGAAAAATGTCAATAATTAATCCAAGTATACATAACCAGACATTGACAAGACAAAAAAAAAAAAAAAAAGGAAAGACTAGGGAAACAAAGGGAAGGGGAAGTACACAAGTGCAAACCAGCAATATTCAGACATCACATCTAATCAGTCTGTGGTAGATGTGGTCCAAACAGAGGAACTCCAAACGCCCCATTCTCTTATAAAGCGTGAAGACGTATAATTAGCTCTCGCCCATATCTTCTCATATATAAAGGTTTGATTTACTCTCTGCAAAATCTCCCTCAAACAAGGAGTCTTGTCAGATTTCCAGTACTGGGCAATCGCTATCTTCATTGCTAAAAATAAATGGCTTACAGGTATTCTTACGTTCTTCGGTATATTTTTAATATCTATAAAGAGTAAAGCCATCTGTGGTGAGGGATCTAACTTGTTACTCATTAATTCTGATACAAGAGAGAAGACTTCCCTCCATACTCCTCGGATTAAGGGACACTTCCACAGAATATGAAAGAGGGTCCCCCTCTCACCACATCCTCTCCAGCATTGATTTGGGGTCTTTGGAAACATAGAGCTCAATTTATCTGGGGTATAATACCATCTCAATAACGTCTTTATAAGAGATTCAATATGGAAGACACATTTAAAATTCTTTGATATAAATCTCAGAGCATTTTGCCACTGATCCTGGGTAAATGTAAAACCCAGCTCCTTCTCCCATGAAAGTATGGGAGTTGTCTTACTGAAGGATGCCTTATCCCTTAACAGATTGTACAACGGCCGGAGACGGACCTTTCTTGTTGATGTTATTGCCCATAATTGAAATATATCTGGATTTAACTTTATATCCATAGAAGGATATCTTTTAATAAAGTGGCGTATACACAGATATTTATAAAAGTCCGTCTTCGGAACGTCATACAACCTGCGGAGATGATCAAACGAGAGTAGTTCCCCCGATACAAACAGGCTTCCTACATTATCCATCCCTTTATCAACCCAGGAGCTCACTGACAGATTTGGTAAAACATAATTAAATATCGTAATTGGAGCAAAGGAGTTCAACTGTCTTTGAGTTTGTGGGGCTAACTCGTGGAGCTTCCTCCATCCAGCCAAAGACATCAAAACCAATGAAGGGGCCTTAGGCCATATAAATGCTGGATGGAGGGCAGCCAATAACAAAGATTTAAGTTTATGAGATGGAGTTAGGGTTCTTTCAATATGAACCCAATGGGAGGCGTAATCTTCCTCCCACCAGTTCCTCAAAGGAGCAATCTGAGTAGCTATAAAATAGTCTTCCATATTTGGCAAATCCAATCCCCCCGACTCCTTACTTTCTGCATTATTGTATTCGAAATTCTAGGTCTACGTTTCTTCCATACATACAGATTAAGAATTCTAGCACATATTCTAAAGAAGGAATCAGGTGGGGTAATGGGGAGCATCCTAAACAGATACAGAATCTTCGACAGCGTAAACATCTTGAACGAGGCAATACGTCCCATCCAAGAAAGCTCATGTTGCTCATGAGCAGTGCTGCACTGTTAGTGTGGCTATAAAGTGCTAATGGATTAACTCTATTGTACTGTGATTTGATGTGTAAATGTTTATTATATTGAAAAATAATAAAAATTTAAAGTCTAAAAAAAAGAAAAATGTCAACAGAACCAGGGATTTCCAACCATTCTCCCAAGCTGGTACTTGCCTAGCTTTAAGCTGTTTACCTTCTGCAATCTGACGAGTGCAGGTATGATCAGCTTAGAATAACTGTTGACCATTGCAATGGTAGCAGGATAGATGCTTCCTCCTGGAATCCACTTTCCTGCCTTCCGAATCCTGCGGAGAAGACATCACTGCGGGAAAAAAGGGACAAACAAAACATTTGTAAACCACCTATCTACGCAGGAAAGGTAGAAAAACAGACCAGAGGCAGCTGAGGACCTGAGGAAAAAAACACCACAAGTGGAACAACACCAATGTTAGGACTCTGGGAGCTAGCTGAAAAAGCATATGCAGCCAGAGACCGAACTGGAGCACACAGCTTCCTAAAATAGGGGAAGGGGAGGGATAGCCAATCCACCCTTCCCCCAGTAAATCCTCCACAGGAAGAAGCATAAGAAAAAAATTCTTAAAATTTTTGCATGAAAATGCAAAAAAAAAAATCACATCCGCGATAAAAAAAAAAAAATCGCATCTATGAAAAAAATCATGCCCGTGAAAAAAAAAAAAAATCGCTGCCGGATTACCCAGGAGTGACGCACAAGGAGAATCCCGCGTCACCTCCAGAAGATGGCGGCGCACAGGGACCGAGAATCCTGGACGCCGCCAAAATACCCCAGCCAGGCGCAACTGCGCGGGGTCAGCACCAGATAAGCTGCCGGCCAAACTGACAAGGTACCTAGGAAAGGGCAACACTGTTACCCAAACGAAAAGAAGGCTCCCCGCACTTTCCATAAGAAAGGGAAGAACAAACCGCCTAGTCTACCTGTCCGGGAGGACAGAAAAAAACACAATGGGCTGGGGGTTGACTTCCTCCTTTTAATGAGATACTTAATTGTTACATTGAGTTATTAGTCTTGGGCTCATTAAACATTCTGCCGGTCCTGCCAGTCCACGGGGGGTGGTTAACCCCATCTGTGCTGCTGGTAGGACGTAAGGGAACACTTCACAGTAAAGCTCAACCTTCTGTGCACTTAAGAAGCAGAATCTGGCAGAATAAAAGTTAATATTCAGACTACTCCTGATAAAAAACAAACACTAATTTTTCCCTGCTCTCCCGAGCCACTTCCTAGAGCTGTCAGTCAAAACTGCTGACAGACTGCCTTTGATACCCATGGTCATCTCTTAAAGACACATAAGGTATTTCATCATGAGGGTAATATTTTAAGTCCGTTTTTGTTTGAGTTTGTGTTGGAGTACCATACACCAGATTTAAAACTCTCATAGGGTCATTTATCAAGCTGGTGTAAAGTAGAACTGGCTTAGTTCCTCCTTTGGGCAAGTAAACCAGTTCTACTTTACACCAGTTTGATAAACGCCCATCAGTTGATAAATTTGGAGTGAAGCTAATTAATATAGCTGACCAACCCCTCTTTCCCACCCGCTTTCAAAACTAGAGTGAGTGGTGTAAAAATGCAAAAAGTCTCTCAATTTTTGTGCAAGTTACCCCACTTCTGACTTTTTGAAGCCAGAATGCTGAAGTAATAACCCCTCCTCGAAAAAGAGAAAAACAGACTAAGGCACATATGTAAGGTTTGGTTCACATCACCGTTCAGCCTTTCCGTTCTTCTGCTCCGTTTAGGAGCAGGAGAATAGAAAGGACGGATTTGGCACATAACTGAGCCTAATGAAACCTAAGGACCCCATAGACTATAATTGGGGCCGTTAGGTTTCCGCTCAGAGGATGATTTTTGAACCGGAGACAAAAGCCCTGCATGCACAACTTTTATCTCCGCTTCAAAATCATCTTCTGAGTGGAAACCTAACGGACCCCATTATAGTCTTTGGAGTTCTTAGGTTTCGTTTTATGTGCCGAATCCGTCCTTACCGTTCTTCTGCTCCTAAATGGAGCAGGAGAACGGAAAGGCTGAACGGTGATGTGAACGAAGCCTTACACTACATAACTGAATAATACAATACATTATCACGATCAGAAGAATATAAGGTTACTAAATCAATATTCTATGCATCTTACCATTTTCTTACTATCTTCCACCTACATAGAAATATAATTGATATAACAAAGTCGTATTGTAACAGGTTAGTAGATGCTCTCAGACAAATCATCCAGCGAAAGGTTAGAAGTTGTCTAATTAGTGTTGCTAATACTATGGCTTATCTCATGTTCGTTTTCCTATGCATAGTATGCCAAAAAAAAAGAAACAATAGTATAGACATGAATACATGTATACAATATACATGATACATGAATTGAGTGTTCTAATGTAATACTGGAAATTTTACATTAAAGAGGTTATCCCAGGACTAACATAGTAACATAGTATATAAGACCAAAAAAAGACATTTGTCCATCCAGTTCGGCCTGTTTCCTACAAGTTGATCCACAGGAAGGCAAAAAACCCCTGTGAGGCAGAAGCCAATTTTCCCCACTTAAGGGGAAAAAACTTCCTTCCCGACTCCAATCAGGCAATCAGAATAACTCCCTGGATCAACGACCCCTCTCTAGTAGCTGTAGCCTGTAATATTATTACACTCCAGAAATAAATCCAGTCCCCTCTTGAATTCCTTTATTGTACTCACCATCACCACCTCCTCAGGCAGAGAGTTCCATAGTCTTACTGCTCTTACAGTGAAGAATCCTTTTCTATGTTTGTGTACAAACCTTCTTTCCTCCAGACGTAGAGGATGTCCCCTTGTCACAGTGACAGTCCTGGGGATAATTAGATGATGGGAGAGATCTCTGTACTGACCCCTGATATATTTATACGTAGTTATTAGATCTCCCCTCAGTTGTCTTTTTTATAAAGTGAATAACCCTAATTTTGATAACCTTTCAGGGTACTGTAGATCCCTCATTCCAGTTATTACTTTAGTTGCCCTCCTCTGAACCCTCTCCAGCTCTGCTATGTCTGTCTTGTTCACAGGAGCCCAGAACTGTACACAGTACTCCATGTGTGGTCTGACTAGTGATTTGTAAAGGGGCAGGACTATGCTCTCATCACGGGCGTCTATGCCCCTTTTGAAGCAACCCATTATCTTATTGGCCTTGGCAGTAGCTGCCTGACACTGGTTTTTGCAGCTTAATTTGCTGTTTATTAAAATTCCTAGATCCTTTTCCATGTCAGTGTTACCGAGTGTTTTACCATTTAATATGTACGGGTGACTTGCATTATTTCTTCCCATGTGCATAACTTTACATTTGTCAGTGTTAAACCTCATCTGCCATTTTTCTGCCCAAGCCTCCAATCTATCCAGATCCCTCTGTAGCAGAAAACTGTCCTCTTCAGTGTTAATTACTTTACACATTTTAGTGTCATCTGCAAAAATAGATATTTTACTGTGCAGACCTTCTACAAGATCATTAATAAATATATTGAAGAGAATAGGGCCCAGTACTGACCCTTGAGGTACCCCACTAGTTACAGTGACCCAATCTGAGTATCTACCGTTAATAACCACCCTCTGTTTTCTGTCACTTAGCCAGTTACTTACCCACATACAGACATTTTCTCCCAGTCCGAGCATCCTCATTTTATATACTAACCTTTTATGAGGTACGGTGTCAAATGCTTTGGAGAAGTCCAGATATATGACATCCACTGATTCACCCGGTCAAGTCTAGAACTTACCTCCTCATAGAAGCTGATTAAATTCGTTTGGCATGACCGATCCCTCATGAAGCCATGCTGATATGGCGTTATTTGCTTATTTTCATTGAGATACTCCATAATTACCGGCCTATAATTTCCAGGCTCTGTTTTTGGACCCTTTTTGAATATTGGCACCACATTTGCTATGCGCCAATCCTGTGGAACATTCCCTGTTATTATAGAGTCCGTAAATATCAGAAATAATGGTCTGGCATTGACATCACTTAATTCCCTTAGGATACGGGGGTGTATGCCATCCGGTCCTGGCGATTTGTCTATTTTAATCTTTTTAAGTCGCTGTTGTACTTCTTCCTGGGTCAGACAGGGCACTTTTAATGGGGGATTTACTTTTACATTCTGCATTTCATCTGACAGTTTATTTTCCTCAGTGAATATAGTGGAGAAAAAAATATTTAACTAACTATACTAATATAAAAAATCACACATGTCTAGTACCACAACCTCTAACAAAGCTAGAACCAGCCCTGTACTTCACATGGATTCGGAGATCTTATTAATTTCTCCAATTGCTCTGCTAGATTTATTTCAAGCTGGCATCTTAGGGTTTGTGTCTTTTTTCAGGGGGCATGTCCTGTTTGATGCAGCTGAACTGAGCATGTGCAGCCATCTCAGTGAGCAGGATAGAGAAATGAAAAAAAGAGCAAACAAAAGGTGGCACTTACAGTTAGATTTCAGTGAATAGCTTAGTAGCTGTAATATATATTTTAATTACATGCAATTACAAAAGTATTGAGATCCAGGTGCTGGTTTAAAAACAATGGGATATTATTTGTGGGACAATCCCTTTAAAAGCAGTATAAAATCAAATTTTCTTAGTCCCAGTTCCCTTTATCTGATGGCCACACTACATCACTGCCAGTTAAATGATATTAGATTTTGTCATCATGAGGATCTGTCTATTGTAATAAATTATGGTCAGATTCTATCCGTTCTGACGTCCAGCACGGATATCACAGATAGGTTTTAAATTCTCACTGGCACTCTGTTCATTTCATCCCACAATCTCGCAATTCACAGCTGCATAGTAGAATTGGTCATAAACCTACTAATATAAATCAGAAGAAAAGACTTGGTCTAATAAAAAGAACATGTTCTTCATCTTTATTGTGGTTCAGTGTATACCCACAGTTATTCCATCATGCCTGACATTATATTTTACTGAATAATTGAAAAGTAAGATGTCTGTGCACTATTGTCAACTAATTATGTCGAATGTGTGCGGGAGGTATTTGTTTTTAAACACCTTCTAAGTTGAGCCTTAAAAACAATAAAAACTTTTAGTACTGTTTGGTTCAAAACTATCAATACAGTATGTACTTTATACTATACTCAGAGTGGCACTGTTCGTTGTCTTGCAGTACTTTTAGTCCAGCTGCCTCTCGCCGTGCGCTGCCGTGCTGCCGCCGGACCTCCGTCCCTGCCCCTATTATAGTCAATGGGAACGGAGTGGCAGTCTGGGGGCACGTGTGATCTAGCGGCAGGACGGATCCGACAGGCTGTTCACCCGCCGGAACAGCCTGACGGACTACCCTGCCTTACGATGAAAATAGCCTTAGCTTTAAGTATGGCCAGATTTCTATGTATGTAGGTGGTGTGGGGGGTTAGCTCTGGTCTCGGGGATCATTCACACAAACTTCCTTCCGGACAACGGATTTCATGTCCAAACAGTGCATTTATTTGTCAGTCTTCTCAAACAAAACAAAATAAATGAACACCTGCCCGTCTAGGCACTACCTAATACATAAGATACATCATATCCCTAACTCGGCTATATGATAGCGTTCACACACGGAACCAGGTGCGGCTTACCCCAGCCATACAATACTCCAGCCCTCAGGCTGTAACGAGTGCAGTACCTTTATACAGGGGTTGTGGTCTAGCAGACCTCCCGACTCTGACCTTTCAACGTTTGTTCCCGGGCCTCACCGAGTCCCCCAAAGTCCAGGCTTTTGCATAGCCTCTTGGCCCCTCAGCCTTGCCTTGCTGAGACCACTCTGACAGAGCCTCAGCAGGCCTCTGTCTGCACACTCTCCAGAGTCAGAGACCCCACCCATGTCCAACAAGAGGATTAAATAGAATCCCTGGACATGGGCATTGTCCAAAATCCAGGACTGGAGCATGGGGAACAGGCACCCACCCAGCACATTACCTGTTCCCAGTAAAAGCCCGCCCTGGAACTGGCTGAGCCAGCTATACTAATACTAATACTTGGGCTTTCACTCCACCAAGGCCAGGCACCTTGGTGACACGCTCTCGGTGCAAACAGCCCTGTCTGACGGTTTCCCTGGGGCTTCACTGCACACATCAGTGTTCACATTGTCACATATCCCCCTCTGTTCACACCTGTGAGGGTGAACACATACACCAACCGGATGCTCCTGACAGGGCATCCGCCCTTTCTAGCCTCTGTCTCAACATTCCCTCTGGAAGATGTGGTCAGCGTCATCATTTTCCCTTTATTTTGCCATACCCAAGCCAGCAAGGCTTGGTTTGTCACCCACATTGACCTGTTGCCCAAGAGATAGTGTCTAAGAGGTTCCCAATTCCACGGGACAGGCAGACCCTCTCTTTCTATTTTTTATCTCTCTCCCTTTTTCTTACACAGCTGCTTCAACCGGGCACGCTTCTTAAGACTTGCCTCTTTTTGTCTCTTTATTTTATCAACAAATAGCGTCTTTTTCCTTTACTCCCCACAGGGGTTACGTCAAGTTTGGCTCCAATTTCAGAGTCTTCTGCTTCTTCAGTGGCACGCCCCACTTCAGCAGATTCTTCTTCATCCTTCTCTTTGGTCTCTGGAGCATACCAGGATTTCTCCCACTCCAACTCATCGGCCTTAGCTTCTTTAGCCTTTGAGTCTCTTTTGGAGTCTTCATTCAGTTGATTAGCCTTCTCATCCTTCTTGGACACGGCATCATATACTTGATTTCTTAACTCCTCCTCTTTCTCATCATGGTTGGAGGTACGGGGGACATCAGGGTCTTCACCAGACTCGTCGTCTTCTGGCAATCCCTGCAGAGATTCACCCCGGATATGGTTCTCCCTTCGGATAGGATTCAGGAAAGTCAGCCCATCGGAGTAGACAGGACCCTCATACTGGTCGTCGGTCCCCCGTATTTCTTCCCCAGCAGACTGCTGGCTTTCTGGAAGGCATTGACAGCAGAGGGAAGGTCTCTCATGACCAGGTCCTGGCCACACACCGCCACGAGTCTCTGGGCTTTTGCATCCACCTCCGCATCTTCATCTGGTTCAGCAGATACATCAGCCATCTTCTTCTCTGCCTCGGCTGGCACCACAGCGCCACCATCTCCAGACCCATTCTTAACAGGCTCTGCCTTCTTGGCATCTTTTAGAGGATCTTCCTCTTCAGGTATCTCATTTTCTTCCACCTGCTGTGCAGGAGCACGCTTAGGCCTCTCCAACTCATAGACTTTATCTTTTGAGCTCCTGAGAACTTCCATCTCTGCTCTGAGTTGCTTGTTCAGCCTCTCCAATTCACCTCGCTCCTTAACTGCTTTTTCAAGGGCTCTAGCCAAGGAGATGGCCTTGGACTTTTTCTCTAGAGCATCAGCCTCCGCTCGGTCACGTTCTTCGGCATATCGGGCCGCAACATATTTCTCTTCAGCCAGGAGCTGGTCAAACTTCTTCTGTTTCTTCTCCAATCTAGACACAGTTTGTCTCTGGTTGTCCAGGTCCACTATTTGATCACGCAACTCTTGATGAAGTTGCGCCACACTGGCTTCCAAATGTCTTTGCTCCTCCAAGAGGGCAGATTTTTCTGAGGCACTGTTTAAGACCTTATCAGCCAGTTCATCTCTTTCCTGCTCTGCATGAAGTCTGGATCGCTCAGAAACTGCAAGTTCCTCTTGAAGTTGGAGAATTTCCGCTTCTATTTGAGTTTTTCGCATCAGCTTGTTGGATGCACTCCCTTTTTTGGCCTCTGGATCCAGCGGCTCTTTACTCTGTTCTGCAGCAGTACCAGACGTAGGAGTATCTCCTAGGACCTCGCCAAGACTTTTGTCAATGTCTACTACAGGCTTGTGTAACTTTCTGGAGACTTTCATTTTCTTCTGGGCATCAGGCAGTAGTCCCTTCGCTATTGTACCTAGGGACCATGTAGGGAGAAAGAAACCGTCTTCATGATTGCAGCTGTACAGACATGTCCTGTCATCTAGCCCTGCCTGAGTATGGGTCTCAGACACTAGGCCGCCATCTCCCCACTCACCTCTCGTCACGTCAGGTATAACTATCGTCTGGTTGCTACCAGTAACCATATCAGTTTGGCCAGACCTCAACATGGCAGCCTCTCTCTCTGAGTTGCTATCGGTCACAGCACATGCGTCATATATACCGCTCATGTCATTCTGAATCCTGCCCTCAAGGGGCACTGCTGAGCTAATCCCCACCTTGGACACTTCTCTAGCCACTGTTTCCTGCACATTCACTACAGTGGGTTCCCCCAACTCTGTGCTCTCAACATTTATCAGCATTTTTCCAACTTTTACATTTTTACCTACAGGGAGCACTTCTCCCCTGGTCAACATCATCATCACATGGCATCATACTTTCATTTGGCATTTCTGCAAACTTGACACAATCGCTTTGCACCTTATCAGCGCCACTGTTTTTAATGGTCACATCACTTAAAGGGGTCGCTACAGATTCTGCAGGAGCCTCGTCACTTCCTGCAGAAGGGTCTGCCTTACCCCCACAGCAACGATTCAACATCCTGGCCAAACAACATATCAGATATACGTGAAACTGCATCACGGATTTCTCGAGTCCCTGTTTGCACTGGAGTCTCACACGCCGTGAGAGCCACCGGACAGTTCATGCTATCCCCATGAATGTCCCGCACACAGTTCTCAGTCACCGGGCTGGTCTGAACCAGGATCACCTGACCCTCTGCAACACACGGAGTAATAATCGGAACAGTCTTACCCTCAGATGTCATGGGTTCGGCAGTCCCAGGCGATGAGGGAGTTCCAGGAACATCTTCCCCAAGGTCACCGTCCTGCTCCTGGACATTAGGAACATCCAGCCTTTGATTCCTGGTTACCTGGCTCCTGGCCATAGGACAATCAGGTGCACACTTTGTGACTTGACGGCATCTCCAGCAGCGCTCTCTCTTTCGCCATGCAGCTGCACTCTGTAGAGGTTGGTTGCACCTAGCAACCGCATTACTGCTCCTCCACACATTCTCTCTAGGACTCTGTATGCCGCAAACACTTGAACTCTTGAGAGCCGCACCGCTCTCCCTCTTCTTTTCTTCCCGACGGTTGCCCTTGGCAACGGCACACAACACCTTTTCGTCTGGTTTTCCAGCCGCATCACCGACACTTTGGACTTTTACAAACTGTCCATTCGGATTTGAAGGCTTTCTCTCCAGGGCCAACTGCAATTGCGCCCTCAAAGCCTCCCCCTCCAAATTGGCCTGCCTCAGCTGCTCGGCGATATCCTCCATCCACCCCATAGCAACAGACAGTCCAGACACCAGAAAAAAATTCTTTTTTTTTTTTTCTTAACACGTCCACTTTAATCTGAGGCCAGTCTCCAGGTGTCTCCCTGTAGAGACAATCTCAGCACTGCACCGCAGACATAACAGTCTCTTTAAACTTTCTCACCATCAAAAAAATATAGCATTCAGCAGCACCTGCTTTTTCTGCTTGTTTGTTGCTCCCAGCAACGCTTTTCCTTCTCCAGCAGGGACGACTGCCCGCAACCGACACCAAATGTGGGGGGTTAGCTCTGGTCTCGGGGATCATTCACACAAACTTCCTTCCGGACAACGGATTTCATGTCCAAACAGTGCATTTATTTGTCAGTCTTCTCAAACAAAACAAAATAAATGAACACCTGCCTGTCTAGGCACTACCTAATACATAAGATACATCATATCCCTAACTCGGCTATATGATAGCGTTCACACACGGAACCAGGTGCGGCTTACCCCAGCCATACAATACTCCAGCCCTCAGGCTGTAACGAGTGCAGTACCTTTATACAGGGGTTGTGGTCTAGCAGACCTCCCGACTCTGACCTTTCAACGTTTGTTCCCGGGCCTCACCGAGTCCCCCAAAGTCCAGGCTTTTGCATAGCCTCTTGGCCCCTCAGCCTTGCCTTGCTGAGACCACTCTGACAGAGCCTCAGCAGGCCTCTGTCTGCACACTCTCCAGAGTCAGAGACCCCACCCATGTCCAACAAGAGGATTAAATAGAATCCCTGGACATGGGCATTGTCCAAAATCCCGGACTGGAGCATGGGGAACAGGCACCCACCCAGCACATTACCTGTTCCCAGTAAAAGCCCGCCCTGGAACTGGCTGAGCCAGCTATACTAATACTAATACTTGGGCTTTCACTCCACCAAGGCCAGGCACCTTGGTGACACGCTCTCGGTGCAAACAGCCCTGTCTGACGGTTTCCCTGGGGCTTCACTGCACACATCAGTGTTCACATTGCCACAGTGGGTACAAGTACTAATGTGTGCACAGTGCGGTGCAATATGATAGGTATCATATATCATAAATCTAGATAAAAAAATATTTTGTGTGTTCTTTATATTATTCACGTATTATATTCTCTGCATACAAAAACATACAGTTAGGGGATATGCTTCATGAAATTTGGTCCTAGTTAATTGGTGTTCGGGAGCACGGCAGATTCATAGAAGGCAAAAAGGACAAATGCAAAAAAGGATGGAAGAAGCAGTGGATAGAGGACACAAATGGTGGGCAGTGCAGTGGTATCCACTGAGTTTATTGGATTTTTTTTAAAAAATTATGCATTTTTTTGCATTTTGCTACCAAATAATGTATTTTTTCACCCTATAAGACGCACCGACCCATAAGACGTACCTAGGTTTTAGAGGTGGACAATAAGAAATATATATTTTTCATTAGACCTCAGATCAGACCAGCAATCAGACCCTCAATGTTAATCAGACCTCAGCTCACAGCCCCAATCAGACCCCCAATGTTAATAAGATCCCCCATTCAGACCTCTGATGAGACCACCATCCTTGTGATCAGTCCCCCATGCCTCAGATCAGCCCCCCATGCCATATATCAGTCCACAGCCCCAGAGCAAATAAAATTAAAAAAACACTTACCTCTCCTGCTCCGGACATCGCTGCTCCTCACCTCCAGCTCTCTCTCTTCTTCTTCTCGTCAACTGCAGAGGATAATGAAGCGGTGAGTACAGAGCCTGGGGAGTGCTGCATTCTCCGCCTCCCGGTCCTCCAGTACTAATGAGCACTTCCATAATGGAAGCGCTCATTCCTGTTTGCCCCATAAGATGCAGGGACATTTTCCCCCGCTTTGAGGGGATGCATCTTATGGGGCAAAAAATATGGTAAACACTTTTTAAATAAAAAAAATCCCTTTAAATAAGTCACACAATATATGCCAGTTGGGAGAAAGCTCACACCTATTTTTTTTTTTATAATCCAGTAAACTCCTGTGTCTGCACCATGTACAGTATGTACATGTGCATACTTCCCATCTTTTGAAAAGAAGGAAAAGGAAAAAACTATGTGCAGAACACGAAGGCTACGCCTCTAACTCCTCCCAAAATATAACTATACACCCAACCAATCCCCTAAATGCACCCACATAGTAATTATTTCCCCTTTATGCCACCACACAGTAGTTATGCCCACATTGTGCCCCCTTCATAGATTATGCTCATATATGTGCCCCCTCACAGTAGTTTTGTCCTGATATGTGCCCCCTCACAGTAGTTATGACAGATATGTACCCCCGCACAGTAGTTTTGCCCAATGTGCCTCCTTCACAATAGTTATGCTCAGTTATGTGCCCCCTCACAGTAGTGACACCTAGATATGTGCCCCCTCACAGTAGTTAAGTAGTTATGCCCAGATATATGCCCCTTTCACAGTATTATGCCCAAATATGTGCCCTTTTCACAGTAGTTATGCCCACATATGTGCCCTTCACAGTAGTTATGCCGATATATGCGCCCTCATAGTAGCTATGCCTTGATATGTTGCCTCTCACAGTAGTTATGCCTTGATACATGACCCCTCACAGTAGTTATGCCAGATATGTGCCCCCTGACAGTAATATGCCCAGATATATGCCCCCCCTCACAGTAATATGTCAAGTCCCTAAATCCCCCCCCCCCCCCAACCCCCGCTCCAGGACATCGGGACAGCCACTGAAATCCGGGACTGTCCGGCTGAATCCGGGAATGTTGGGAGGTATGTATGTACATTGCAGAAGATAAGATATGCGATCCTAGATAAATAGAATATATAGGAATATATACACTGTAAATAGAAGATATATAAATAGATATGAGATAAATACAAGATAGATGGATAGGCTCATTGTAATAAATATAAATATGTCTTAGCATATCACAGGCAGAACATATACCTATTGTGAATTTTAGCAGTGGCATAATACCAATTATGTTGTATATTTTTATGACTAGTGAGCACTGTCTATATAGTGCTTTGCCCTCTGTCACGTTCATTCGATAATTGCCTTGTATAATGATGCTGTTTTAGTGACCTGGGAGTGACCTCAATGGGCCTTATTTTTTAATGCCAATTCCTGTTCCAGTTCCACCTGATGATTTGCTGAAGAATGTGGGACCTATAACAAATGCACAAAACACAGTCATTTGCAACCAAATGTTCATCTTTCATGTAAAAACGAGTCCAATAAAGTAGATGGTGCGGCTAATCATATCCTGTTATTTGCTTATTATCCATCTTCAAGCTGTCATCACTCATTTTTGCCATAGTATTAGAGGTTCTTCACCTTGTATAAGGAGGACAGAACTAGTAGAGCTATATGCTTTAATTCTAGATGTATTTTGCTCATTAATCTAATGCACTTTCACTTTTCATGCTACCTGTTTCTTTCCAAAGCTTATTACCATTGTATTGCCATTTTCCAGAACAAACCATTGCATTCTAATGAGCTATAGATGAAGACATGCACCTATGAAGCATTAAAGGTTTTCAGTCATCAGATATTTCGCAATAAAGCCGTCTCACCTGAGACATGTGCATTTGACAGTTGAACATTGTGGTTTTAGTTCCATCTTCCTAGGTGCCCTTTATCTTGAAAAAAATTACTTTTCTAATGTGTGAATGAGCCCCAAAGAGCAACAAGGGTCGTGCCATTGCACCTTGTTGCCCCTTCACTGGGATCCCTGTACAGCGAGTGTACTGAACGAGCTCCTGCGACACTTCAGGGCCAGGAGTGAGTACATCTTTACGGTCTGGCCCTGTCAGTCAGTGGTGGGATTCCGGTCTGGAGGGCTTAGAGTGGAGTCTGTAAGAGCAACATTGCCCTTGTTGTTCCTTGGGGGTAACTTGCATATTGTGACCCTTCATAATGCGGGCACCCAGGAAAATGGGACCAAGACCATGATGTTCAACTCTCAAGCGCACATGTCTCAGTTGAGACTGTTTCATGGTGATGTAACTGACGACAAAACCCCTACTTTAAATTATTACCCATATATTAAAGAAACCTGAAACAAAAACTCTATTATAATGAGTCCTTATTCATGTTCCTGATCCTGAATAATGCTGCCTTCTTTGTCTCCACGGTGAAAGGTTATTGCAACAACTGTGAGACAGTGAGAGTGGTTGATGGCAGGTATTTTTCCCCCAGAATCCTGTCATATGCAGCTTAAGCTCCAGGGAATGCCCAGTATGTAGTGGAAAGCCTAAGGCCCCTTTCACACGAGCGTGTCCGGATGCGTTGCGGATGCGTTGCGGATGCGTTCAGTGAAAACTGTGCGATTTCGATGGCAAATTCCATTCAGTTGTGCCTGCGATTGTGTTCAGTTGTTTAGTTTTTATCGCGCGGGTGCAATGCGCTTTGATGCGTTTTTCACGCGCATGATAAAAAAACTGAATTTTTCCAAACAACATCTCATAGCAACGATCAGTGAAAAACGCATCGCATCTGCACTTGCTTGCGGATGCGATGCGTTTTTCACGCAGCCCCATTCACTTCTATGAGGCCAGGGCTGTGTGAAAAATGCAAAGTATAGAACATGCTGCGATTTTCATGCAACGCAGAAGTGATGCGTGAAAAAAAAAAACGCACATGTACACAGACCCATTAAAATGAATAGGATTCAGTGGGGGTGCTGTGCGCTCACGTCACGCATTGTACTCGGGTGGAAACCTCGCTCGTGTGAAAGGGGCCTAAGCTTTCCTAAAGCGGCTTTGTAGAAAAGCCTGTATAGGGCCTGGAGTTTTGGATTGGGGAACAGTTGGGCGGGTACCACAATCCACAGTCCACTTCTGACAAGAGATCTAGCTTGCTGCCTGATTAGCTGCACCTGTAGCACTTTTATAAAGACGCTGGGTCAGAGAGTGAGCTGAAAGACACCTGGATCTGATATGCTAGTGCGTGTAAGTAGCTCGCTGTGATGAACTACAAAGCTGACAGTACCATGTTTAGGACAGGTAGTGAAGCACTGTTTAGATAGTGCTCAGACGGCCTTTTGTTTTTGCTATTTGAAACCACAATAAAGTGGGACTTTCTTTGGACTTCATCCCGGGTGTCACTGTCTAGTGTCTACCAGAGATGATTCCCACACAACCCATGTGACAGCAAGTTGCCCACTATTTCTGCATGTACTATAGTTTTAAGCATAAGGTAACTGTCAACTTGATAAGGGAGCAATGTTCCTTTGCTTGTAAAGTGATGTAGGCATAGATAGTACTTCCTCTCTGTCTCTCCTTGTCATGGGCGGATTGGCCATAGACCCTACAGGGAATTCTTCCGGTGGGCTAGTTAATCACTCATCTTGGCCATCAGCCAGGTACATAAAAACCTGATGCTCTCTGCATTAACTAATGTAGGAGCATTAGGCACTTATGCCCCAGGCCAGTGGCCGTAGGTTCCCTCCCAAATTCAATAATATTGCCATCCTCGGGACGATGATACAGCTTCATACTGTGGGGCGGGCAGCATATAATTTGTGCTGCATTGTGGGATTTGTTTTTCCAGAGGAACTATTTTGTGCTGCACTGTGGTATTTGGTTTTGCTGGGGTGGTATTTCGTCCTGCACTATGGTATTGCTGGCCCTGCCTACTTCTGTTGTCCTGCCTTCTATCAATTTTGACCTGCCTGCAGCATGAGGCCACTTTTATTTTTTATTTTTAATTTTTTTCCAGGACCACTTTAGATTCTCAGTCTGTCTCTCTCTCTCAGACTCCTTGTACATGATGTAGGCACAGATCTTATTGCCTCACTGTCTTTCCCTGTCAATGATGTAAATGCAGATATTATAGTACTGCCACCATGTATCTCCCCATAAATGATGTAATGAAAAATGTATCCTTACCTGCTCCGGTCCGCTTTGGTCCTTTGTGCTTCATCTGCAATCTCCATCTTCCAGTCCCTGCATTGTTTACATCCAGTGGTGCATGGTCACCGTCACATGCACCGCTCCAGCCATTGACTATCTTCATTGGTGACTTGCTGCTTGTGGCCACATCACCACTAAAGCAGATGACCATGCCCATACACCACCGGAAAAAAACAGTGCGAGGACCAGAAGATGAAGACAGCAGAGGCAGCATGAAGGACTGGAGCGACACGGAGCATGTAAGCAGGCTGCAGACACTTGCTTAAAAATCTTAAAAGGGTTGTTCAGCCAGCACATAAAGATGTCTTATCTTCAGGATAGAAAATGCGAATGTGATGCTATCAATGGCCCTTCCAGACCTCCACTGGGAATGCACAAGTCAGTCAGAAACCACAGATCTACAGCAACAGCTCCATTTTAACAACATAGAAATAAAAGTGACAGCAACATATCCTCCATGGTTTTCATTATTCAAAGTGGGTCCATAAAAAGTACAAAGTGCAACAATAGTGCAACGCTTCAACTAATACATAGTTGTTCTATAATATAGCGTGATTGTTCCGTGAGTTCCGTCGATGGATTGGTGAGCACCTTAATAATCAGGAAGCAGTCAGACACCCCATTGCACGCCACATTAATACGCAGGATTCCGGAGATGTCCGTGCGATCAAGTTCCAGGGGCTTGAGGTCATCAGACCCTCACCCAGAGGTGGTGACTAGTGATGTTGCGAACATAAAATTTTCAGTTGGCAAACGCGAACTTCCGCAAATGTTTACGAACGGGTGAACCGGGGACTCTTTCTGGCCACAATAGTGATGGAAAAGTTGTTTCAAGGGGACTAACACCTGGACTGTGGCATGCTGGAGGGGGATCCATGGCAAAACTCCCATGGCAAATTACGTAGTGGACGCAGAGTCGGGTTTTAATGCATAAAGGGCATAAATCAACTAACATTCCTAAATTGTTTGGAATAACATGCTTTAAAACATCCAGTGTGTGTATACGATCAGGTATGATGTTGTATTGATCAGGTAGTGTAAGGGTTTCGCCCGCTTCACAGACATTCACAGACCAAACTCCCCTTTTAATGCACAGCAAACAACCGCAAACAGTCCATTTGCACAACCGCAAACTCCCCATTTGCACAAGGTTGGATACCAAGCTAGCCATGTCCCGGTGATGTCATTGAAGGTTTCCTTCTCCACCCAGCCACGTACAACACCAAGGGTCCCCAAAAGGTGAATTGAATTGATTTTTCGAACGGGGAGTTGGTTAAAAAAAATGCTGGCTCACTCCCCTTTGTTTTAATCCACGGTCACTGCTTCTGCGCCGTGCAATTTACTCTCACACCCAATATGAGTGTTATTTTCTGTAGTATTATTCTCATCAGTTTATTCCCTCTAATGTCCCCAATCTGGGGTCCATTTATTGAATTGATTTTTCGAACGGGGAGATGGTTAAAAAAACGCTGGCTCCCTCCACTCTGATTTAATCCACGGTCACTGCGTCTGCGCCATGCAATTTACTGTCACACCCGATATGAGTGGTGTCTTAACTAGTACTATTCCTATCAGTTTAATTCCTGTTACGTCCCATATCAGGGATTGCCTTTTGTGAAAAAAAATTTAGGCCGGGTACCTTCAACTGCCTTCACAGTGACAGACCAAACTCTTACACCAAACTGAATTGATTTTAGAACCTGGGAGATGGAAAAAGCAGCTTGGTCGGTCCTCTTACTCCCAAATTGGGGCACTGTGCGTGCACAGAGCAATATGCTGTGACACCCTATATGAGTAGTGGGCACTGGCAGTGGGCACACTACAGTCAGTGGAAGTCGGCCTAACACACACTGGCAGCAGGCAATCAACTGAAATTACACTAAAGTGTAAAAATTAAATGCCTTTTTTTGATGCAAAGTCCTGTGCCACATGGTATGAGTGGTTGGCACTGGCAGTGGGCACACTACAGTCAGTGGAAGTCGGCCTGACACACACTGGCAGCAGGCAAGCAACTGAAATTAGACTAAAGTGTAAAAATTAAATGCCTTATTTATCAGCAAGCTACTGTGCCACCCGGTATGAGTGGTGGGCACTGGCAGTGGGCACACTACAGTCAGTGGAAGTCGGCCTAACACACACTAGCAGGCAAGCAACTGAAATTACACTAAAGTGTAAAAATTAAATGCCTTTTTTTGATGCAAAGTCCTGTGCCACACGGGATGACAGGGGTGGACACTGGCAGTGGGCACACTACAGTCAGTGGAAGTCGGCCTGACACACACTAGCAGGCAAGCAACTGAAATTATACTAAAGTGTAAAAATGAAATGCCTTTTTTTGTTATGCAAAGTCCTGTGCCACACGGTATGAGTGGTGGGCACTGGCAGTGGGCACACTACAGTCTGTGGGCCTGCAGCTCCTCACACACGGGCAGGCCAGGCAACTGCAATAATATATATGGAGAAAAAAAAAAAAGCAGACTGATGGGCTTTTTGGGGTGCTGTCAGGACTCTGTCCTTACAGCAGAGATCAGATGAGTCTTTCAGGACTGGAGTGGACACTGAATACACTAGCCTAGCCTAGCCTTAAATCAGCAGCAGCTACACTGTCCCTCCTCTCACTAAGACTGCAACTTCAGAATGAATCTAAAATGGATGCTGTTCAGGAGATGGGAGGGTCTGGGAGGGAGGGTATGCTGCTGATTGGCTGGAATGTGTCTGCTGACTGTGAGGTACAGGGTCAAAGTTTGCTCAATGTTGATGTATAGGGGGCGGACCGAACATCGCATATGTTCGCCCGCCGCGGCGGATGCGAACAAGCCATGATCACCGGGAACTGTTCGCTGGCGAATAGTTCGGGCCATCTCTAGTGGTGACCTGGACCGTCTGATTTTACAGAAAAAAGCTCAATGGACCTACAGGTTGGATACGGTCCGTCCACGCGGGTTAAATGAATATATTTTGTTTACCTGCTTTATTGATTAGTCTGGTTTCGGATCATTGGCAACAACCAAATAAAGGCCTGACTATTCAGCATCAGCGGTTCCCCCCACCCTCCTCCTATCTTAATTTTTTTGGGGGGGTTCTATATACCATCACACCCAGGTTTTTTCATAGAAGGTTTAACTCTCTATGCTAATGCACCAATTACGGTGATGCAGTGCCGGACTGCGCTACAGTTACTGTGGTTACGGTTTGGCACTGTATGAGTGGTCCTCCTTATGTCGCACCTTCTATCTAGTTGGTGTGACATGGTGAGTATGACGCTGACTAGTGAGGTGTGAGAGAGTTTCTCTAGCTAGGCAGTTAGGGTGAGTGTGTGCTGTATCAGTTGCTATAGGCTTGAATGCACCGTCCTCCAAACACACTCAGTGTGTATTATTGCTTAGGGCGCTCTCATGACTTGCCTAATTAAAAACGCACCTATTCACCCTATATGGTGTTGTCCTGCTATCAGGCTGTGATTTCTGAGAATAGGGGTAATTTCTGCACCCTTCAGATTACTCACTTACCTGCCCAAGTGATAGCAGTGACACACCACTGTGGTTGTATATCCCCTCTGGGGAGCCGGAGTTCCAATAGTAACTCATACATCTGAGCTTCCCTGGCACCTACCCATGATTTATTTGTTTACAATCCGCTGGATAGAGTACCGATTGATATAGGGGTTACATCCATATTTTTTGACCTTTCTCCAAGCATTATTTTAATGTATGGTTCGCAACAACTGCGCTTCGTCTGGCCTACAGCATCTTTGCTGTAGGCCAGACGAAGTGCAGTTGTTGCGCGAAACGTCCGTCGCCCCTTATCTACTGTGAGGAGAGTACGTCCGCCCCCAGGCCCGACTGCTGTACCTTTGGACTACAATAAAGCTTTGAACCTTTCTATACACTGGTGAGTGCCGCTTACTTCATCTCTTCTGCGAACCATCTTCAATGGACTTTATCTTATTCAGCGCAGCACCGCCACACGTGTTCACCTAGATTGGAGGACTGTCCGGCGGTGAATGGTGGAAGGAGCGGAGAGTCTGGTAGTGCCGCCCAATATCTTACGCCTGTTGTTATTGAATTATTTTAATGTATTTTGAATAAAGATATATCTTTATAACGTTCCCCATATACAGTGAATCCTAATAATTAGGGACGTCTACCAAATCTACCTTGGTCTTTCCGTGAATATTAATAACAATCTTCTGTGCGACAGTGTACCTCCGTCATCCACCTATAGTAAAAAAAGAAGGAAAGATATACAGTGAGCCACCATTAAAAACAATATTAAAAACAACTCCATATTTTACTATTCTATATTACTATATTTACTATTCAATATTCATACCACACGGTTGTAAAGATTTCAAATCAAATATCTATTTCAATTCTTTCTTCCTAAAGATTTTTTCTCTGTCTCCACCTCACCTAAAAACCTCCACTGAATTAGATACTCTGAACCTTAGTTGGTTGATTGACCCTAACCCTGGGTTCACACCTGAGCGTTTCTGAGACGCGCGTTTTAGTCGCGCGTATTTCAGCGCGTTTTTGCAAATAGGAAACGCGCGTTCGTACGCGCGTTCTTGTGATTGACTACTGTGGTGTCAATCACAAAACGCGGGACAAACGCCCCAAAAAAAGCTCAAGTACTTGTTTATGCATCGGGCGTTTTACAGCGCGTTCAAACGCGCTGTAAAACGCTCAAGTGAGAACCAGGGCCATAGGAAAGCATTGGTTTTCATGTGTTGAGCGTTTTACAGAGCGTTTGAACGCGCTGTAAAACGCTCAGGTGTGAACCCAGGGTAAGTTCACACTTGCGCGTTTTACAGCGCGTTCGAACGCACTGTAAAATGCTCAACACATGCAAACCAATGCTTCCCTATGGGACTGGTTTACATTTTCGCGTTTTACAGCGCGTTCGAACGCGCTGTAAAACGCCCTACGCATAAACAAGTACTTGAGCTTTTTTGGGGGCGTTTGTCTTGCGTATTGTGATTGACACCACAGTAGTCAATCACAAGAACGCGCGTACAACGCGCGTTTCCTATTTGCAAAAACGCGCTGTAATACGCGCGACACAAACGCTCGTAAAACGCGCGTTTCAATCGCGCTGTAAAACGCTCAGGTGAGATCCATGCCCATAGGGAAACATGAGTTTTCTTCTGTTGAGCGTTTTACAGTGCGTTCGAACGCGCTGTAAAGCGCGCAAGTGTGAACTGAGGGTAAAGGAAGAGTATTTACCCTATTGAACAAAGCTGTGACCTTAGCGATAAAGACACAGTCCTCCCATAACTTGGGGAGAATAAGTCATGCTTTGCTAGATACACTTGCTGGAGAGCTCAGTATTTATAATGTATATGGACCCAACAGTGGTAAGAGGGAATTTCTCAGCTCACTTCAGGATATTCTACTGGATGAGTCTAGAAACAAAATAATTGCGGGGGACTTTAATACAATCGTGCATTCTGGGGAAGATATGAGATCGGCATGTAGCAAAGTTGATAGTTCCGGGTTGAGGGACTCGATCCTACAAACATTTGCCTGTGATCTCTCTTTGACTGATGTCTGGCACATGAGAACATACTCACTACTCCCACTCAGGTCATTCGTGGTCACAGATTGATTACATTCTTACGTCTGGTGACATTACACCTCGGGTTCTGTCCTCTGACATCAGTCTTATGATCATTTCTGACCACTCACCCATGATAATGTCTATAGCAGATAGGCAGTTGAGGGGCATTTGGCGCTTCTGTTTCTTTTTGTTAAGACAGTCTTTCGTACAGGTCCTGCAGGGATGGTGGATAGAGTATAATTATAATTCTGCACATACAAATAACCCTGCCCTTTATTGGGAGATGGACTTATTTAGCATGTATACCAGCTGTGCAGACACTCTCAAACACAACTTACTGAACTCAACAAAAAACTAAGGGAAGCCTATTCACAACACCACTAACATTAGAGGACTGGAAATTAGCACAAGCAACTTATTAATTTATGCTAGAATGTAAAGAGCAACTGAGTATGTCTCATCAAAAGGCAAACCTGTTTTGCCACAGCAATATATCGGGTTGTCTATTGGCCAACCTAACAAAAGGTCATAGACAGATGACACATATTATCTGTATGCATGACCCGAATTGCCTAATGCATACTGATCCCGCCCAGACTGTAGAAATATTTAGTGCACCTTACACCACATTATATAGTGACATTAGGACTTTCAATACTGCGGCAGGAAATAACTACAGTACTTCCAGACGGCTGGGCTCCCCACGATCTCTCAGGAAGATCTTGACACTTTAAACAGGGACATACAGTAACCCCTGAGGAGGTGGAGAGAACCTAGGGTCACTCAAAAATGGGAAAACCCCAGAGCTTGACAGCTTTACACTAGAGACTATTTCCGCTTACTTTTCTTGGGTACCAGCTTATCCACTGCAGTAAATTTATCTTACATACTAGTGCTGCTCAAGCCTGGGAAAGATACCAAACACCCTGAATCTTATCAACCTATCTAAATCAGGATCTTAAGCTGATGAAAAAAATATTGGTCAATACTCAATAGACCATCATATGTGCTGCCAACATTAATTGGTCCTTCACAGGTGGGATTTGTCCAGGGAAGAGCGGCAGTTAGCAACATGCGAAAGATGCTCGCTGTCCTGGATGGGACAAAGCTCCAGCTATCGCATGCAGGGGCACTGGTGGCATTAGATGCAGAAAAAGCTTTTGACTTGATTTGCTGATGATGGTTGGACCTGGTCCTGGAACACGTCGGACTGAGAGATAATTTTAGAACGTTCTTAACAGCATTGTACTCATCCCCCACGGCTCGGATGTATTCTCCGGGCTGTAGATCCCGGGTTATTTCCTTGGGCAGAAGGACTCTTCAAGGGCGCACTCTTTCACACCTATTGTTTGATCTGGAAATAGAGCCACTGCCTTACACATTGACACAGCCGGGATTATACTTGGGATCCGATTCGGGAACCAGGAGGTCAAGACTGGCCTATTCATGTACGAGATTCTTCTTTTTATGGGGCATCCTACTCGCTATTTAGGATTCAAGATTAATCACACAAAAATTGAAATACTACGGCTAAGACCCTTTACACCTGCTGAGATTATTTAACTAGCAGCCAGGGGAATTGGTATAGCTCCTAATCACATCACATACTTGGGAATAAAGATAGGTAGGACCCTGGAATCCTTATATGCTTTTATCTACCCCCCCCCCCCCTTTCAGAAAATACAGGAAGAGTTCAGGAGATGGGAAAAGCTACCGATAAACTTAATGGGAAGGGAACATCTTATCAATATAATTAGCTTTTACAAACTCTTATACCCTCTTCAAAGCATCCCTCTCCTACTTAAACACAGAGATGTGCATGCGCTAACTTCTGCTTTCACACGTTCTCTCTGGATGGGCAGGAGATCACGAATTTCTCTTTTAAAATGGACTTGCCCAAAGGAGAAGGGTGGTCTGAATTCCCTAGAATAATGGGCTACAATCTTGTGTGTGGAGACATATGATTGATTGGCTGCACATAACTGAACATTATTCTAAGGAATCAGAACTAGTCGCTCCTCATAAGCTGGTAGCCCTCTTACATAACCCATCATTGCCACAGGTGGCCAAGCACTCGGTACTCACTAGGCACACTATTGTAGGATGGAAGGCCTGAGGGAAATGGTTTGGGCTCTCCTTCCAGATGTCCAAACATCTTCCACTATGACATATAAGTGATTTTCTGGCTGGGAGGCAAAGTAGGCTATTTGATCCATGGAAATGAAAGGGTATTCACACACTTAAAGATATCCAACATAATTCAGAACCGAGGTTTAAGTCCCTGGAGGAACTGAACTCACAATTCACCCTTACCTTACCCCAAAACTTTCAGTTCTTGGAAATATCCTCCTACTTAGGGGGTTATTTATTAAAACCGGCATCTAAATAAGGCCCTGGGCTGGCAGTGTATCCACTGAGGTTACGCAGAGGCGCCAGCCTCTACATAACTTTGGCGGATCTACCACCACTTCTAAATCTACGCCAGCTTCCTTGCTGGCGTAGATTTAGACAATTGTTTAATGCCTAAAACAGGTGCATAAAAAGATGAATAAGACGGGCCTCATGGCCTGTCCCCTTTCCCTGCCCACGCCACAATCTGTGCCAGAAATGCGCCTAACATGGATGTATTTCTGTTATTAAATAACCTCCTTAGAGACTACACAAAGGAATTAGGAGATAACTCTTTTGACAGGTGGTAGAGACAGCTGAGGTACGCAATACGATCACAGGCATTTATCAATCGCTAATGTCAAAAGAAACTAGCCCAGCAACTTAAAGGGGTTTTGCCACTTCAGCAAATAGCATTTATTTTATTATTATTCCATGGTTACGAACACCCTGCAGTTCAGCAGCATGGCTGTGTTTGTACACTATAGAAAAAAGCACCAGCTTACATGAGCTCCCACGGTCCCGGCCTCCAGAGAGGCTGGCATTTTTTCTTATAGTTTGCAAGCACGACCACCACAGCTGGATTGCAGGGTGGTCAGAACCATGAAAACCAACAGTGTATAATGTGATTGAAAAATGAACCAAGCCAGCAAACGAGTCCATATGGATAATGACAATACATTAGTAAGTGGCTTGTATTAACTTTCTCTACATGATAAATGCCACTTGCTGAAGTGAGACAACCCCTTTAAAACCACCCCCGGTCAACTATCAGTGACTGAGAGCTATGTACATATGTGTACACACTTAGGCCTCATGCACACGAACATATTTTCGGTTTGCATTTTTTACGGATGAAATGCAGACCAATTAATTTCTATGGGGCCACAAAAAATTTGGACAGCACACGAATGTTATGTGTGCTGTCCGCATCCATGTATCATGTAGACAAAGTTAATACAAGACACTTACTAATGTATTGTGATTATTAGTGTTGATCGAGCATGCTCGGCCAAACATCCCATGTGCTCGCGCGCAATGCTCAAGTCTCCTTCCCGCACCTTTCTTGGCTGCTATGCAACCAATAAACATGCAGGTAAGTACTGCCCTCACTGTAATGCCGTAGCCATGTTGGTTACTGGCATTACAGTGATTGGCTGGCCAGAAAACGTCATCGGGTGCTATATAGCACCCAGTTACGCGTGTTCAGCTCAGTCTTAGTCAGAGAATGCTGTGCTGAGGAAGGGACAGACAGTGTAGGGAGTGATATACGAATATTTTGATTAGAAAAACTTTTCAGAGATCCAAAAGTCCTTTTAAGGACTATTTTGTGTGGCAGCAGCAATATCTATTTTTAGCGCATCCTGTGCTAAATAGCGTGCAATAGTTAGGCCACTACAGACAGCAACATTAGCTGCGCCACATCTCCAGTGTAAAGTGTGCGCATCCCAAAAATATCTGGCATCCAGTGTACTTTTTCCGTAGACGGTGTCCGCTTCGAACAGTGACATTACCAGTGCCACGTCTGCAGTGTAACGTGTGTGCTTAAATTTTTTTATCTGTGACATACAGTGTACTTTTTCAATAGACGGTGTCCACTTCTGACAGTGACATTACCAGTGCCACATCTCCACTGTAAAGTGTGCGCATCCCAAAAGTATCTAACATCCAGTGTAGTTTTTACGTAGACTGTCTGCTGCGGACAGCAGCCACATCTCCAGTGTAAATTTTTTTTATTTGTGACATACAGTGTACTTTTCCGTAGACGCTGCAGACAGTGACATTACCAGTGGTACCTCTCCTGTATAACTGTTCCTCATCCCAAATACCTGTGACATTCCTTGCAATTTTTTATTATCTTTAATTTTGTGCGTATTATTGTCAGTCTGTAAAAGTGGCGTACTACTCGAACAACATCGTTCCCAGCAACGACCTGGGAGTCCAAGATGCACCAGACATCCTCCCCATGCTGTTCCTGAACCATTTCAGTGGTGTTTCTATCAATTTCTGACCATTTCCTGTGAACCAGGAAGCCGAGCATCCCAATGTGTTCGACCTGAGCACTTTGGTGCTCGATCAACACTAGTGATTATGCATATGGCTTCCTTTACGGGCTTGTTTTTTTTTTTAATTACATAATACAACCACCCTGTTATCCATTAGTGGTGCTCGCACACTATAGGGAAAAATGCCAGCCTCTCTGGTGGCCGGGACCGTGGGAGCTCATGTACTCTGGTACTTTTTTCTATAGTGTACAAGCACAGCCATGCTGCTGGACTGCAGGGTGGTTGTCACCATGGAAACTTTCTCTGCATGATAAATGCCATTTGCTGAAGTGGCAAAACCCCTTTAAGTTTCTTTACTTGGAAAAAAAAATAGGGCTGCACGATATTGGAATTCTGGGCGATTGCGATTTGGGCCCAAATAATTGCGATAACAACTTGCGATACGATATTTAAAGGAAAATGTACTAGCAAAGCCTATTTTCATGGATTTTAAAGGAAAAAATGAACAAAAATTACTGATAATGCTGTAATGTAGTTATGCTTAACTGAAGAACTGAAATGCACAGTGTTTTTCCAAATAAAACATGTTTTATTAAATTAAATAACATATTTGCATTACTGAAAGTGCAAAACTTGCCATTTTCTCACTGTTATTTAATTTTCTTTATATAATAATATGAAATAAATAAGTAGAACATAACGTGTTCAACATTTTCAAAACACTGACCAAACAGGGACTTTAAGAACACCAAAAGTCAGCTCAGCAGCAGCAATACAAGATTATCTTAAATAAAATAGTATGTAAAACCTTTCTAAAAGTTATGTGCCCCCCAGTGCCTACTGCCTACTAGGCTAGTATTGGTAATAAAAGCCACCATGTACCTCCTCCTTGGCTCCTTCACTCCCTGCTGGTCCTGCCTCAACATATTCCCATGCCCTGTCAGAGTCTGCAAGCACTTTGGCTTCTCCTGATTGCAGATGGTAGCATCAGCAGCTGACACAGGTCACAGTGCCAGTCTGCCAATCTCTGGCCACACTGTGGTGTCACATGCAAGCAAGCAGCACAGTCAGTGGTTGGCAGTGGCACTTGGCAGAGTGGCATTGTGAGCTAGGTCAGCTGCAGCTGCTACAATCTGCAACCTAGAGAAGCCAAGTAAGTGGACTGGCAACAGATGGCACACCGACACCCTAATACCAGAGCCTGAGAGAGGGAGGTATGGAGTTGGACATTAGGCATTAGACAGACAAGTATAAGCTTTGTTTTAGTAAAAGCCAGCAAGGCAGTAAGGCACAAGCCCCAGGGACTACCAGTCATTTTTTGAATCTATCTTTTATTTTTCACATTTCAAAAATAGAAACTTGCATCAAATAGTTGATTTACTGGATTACAAAGCAATGCATTTTGCCAATGCCATTAATGATTGTTTTTAAAAATCTCTGATATTACTACTGTAATTGTTGTTCCACCAAAAAGCATATGTTACATTTGTATTCTGTCTGTATATGCTTTTTTGTGGGACAGTTATATCAGAGAATTTGATAACAAATTCAATCAATCATTAAAGAGGACCTTGCTTTCACTACCCTATAAAATCTGAATGTAGACCGACGCCCTGGGATCTAGTTATTATCCCTGGCCTGGGAGTTCCACTCCGTCCTCCCGGTATGGACTCCAGTCCATTCTCTTCCGATTTTAGGCTCACAATTGTGAGGACTGAGAGTCTGCCTTTGTTCTCCCGGTATTATTATTCAATTATACCCAGGTGGGCGATGGGCGAGACCAGCAAAGCTGGCGAGAGTACCAACGACGTCCCATGCAGTGCACATCTAAAAAGGCAAGTAGGCCAACAAAAAACCTTATTAAAACGACAGTAACTTGTAAGAGTGCTACAAAAACATAAAAGTGCCATAAAAAGAAAACTAATTATAAAAGTGCCCAGTTGCCACTGCCAGCATATGCAATGGTGGTGTGCGGTGGGTGCACCAAGATCACAAAGGCCACATGCCCCCAAGAGGGGGACAGGTGATAATATGATTTCCCTGCCTGCAGACAGCGCACACGCCACACACCCTGCCGGACATCTGTCATCCTAACAAGAAGAGACTGAGAGAATCCCTTCCTGCCAGGGACAAAGGAAAACCCGGCCTTACTTAATGAAGCAGATTTTGGTCCTGGGACCTGGACGATCCTGCACCACCCCCCGAAACAATTATTGTACTCTCTGGGCCTAAAGACTTTCCAAATTCACATTTCCCAACTTCTCCAAGCTAAGTTTTTTTAGTACTTCCTTCCTTAATCCTTTTTTGAAACATTTGTTGAGAGGTTCTTTGACAAAAACACCAGCATATCCACCTTGTCTGGTTTCAGACAGGACCGATGATTAGATACAATATTACCACTGCTGCTAAAAGCCCTCTCTGACGCAGAGCTTGTTTCTTGGATACACAGACATTTTTGTGCTAATTTGCTTAGCCTAGGGAAGTTGATCTTATGAAACTTCCACCATTTCAAAGGATCTTCTCCATGATCTATAACTGGCATATAAATGTAAATGTTGAGTTCTGCAGCCACAGCTTCTCTAAACTGTTCTATGGGATCAAATGCAGTGTTGCCTGACAGTGGTGCAGCTGCAGGTGTAGATTCCTTGAAAAAACTTGCAAGACTTTTCCTCTTGGTTTTCAGAGCAGGTGGGTTTTCTACATGACTATCCCCCTCCATCACTGCTGTGTTTTGGGGTTCAGGCTGATGTTGCTGAAGTTCCTGAAATAAATGACACATACTGTTTTCGAAATATGTTACATGAAATTCTAACCAGTTAAACAGACCAGTTTTACTCACCAACAACTCGGCAATGAATCGATCTTTTATCCTCTGGGTCTCATCAGTAGACAGGTACTGTGTTCTGAACCGTGGGTCCATAAAAGATGCCATGTTTAACAGGTCTTGGGCTACTTCATATTTCTCATTAAGGTACTGTAGAATTCCTGATTTAAGTGACATGGTTAGGTCAGTGTCCTCTTCTTCTTCAGCCAACACAGAAGTGTTCAGATGATGGAGAGCAGGCTTGACACAGGAAATGCTTACATAACTTTCACCTGATAGGGCATCTGGGAAATCTTGGAGTGGACTTAGGGCCTTGTTAACAGATTCCAAAACCTCCAGATCCTGCCATGAGAGCAGTAGGTGTCTCACTTTACGCTCTGTGGAGAGAATCTTGGACAGAGCACTTTGCTGCTCTATGACTCGTGCTATCATTTTCTGAGTTGAACCCCATCTTGTTGAGCAGTCGGTCACCATAGCATGTTCTGGAAGGTCAAGTTCTCTTTGTGCCTCCCTCAAGGCCACCCTCTTCTTCCAGCTGTGGGAGAAGTGGCCCACCAACTTCCGGCATATCCCAAGAGCCCTGCTGATACATTGTGCATGCGCACTGTTCATGGCATTTCCTGTGAAAGATAATAAGACAAACAACTAAAACAAGTAATCCCTAATTTAGGACTAGGAGGAATTAGGAAATGACAGCACTTAACCATAGAGTTTGTGTGTAGTTTAGGGACCATATATCTAATTTTAACAATGTTAATAGATGCCGGACCGGTACACCCAATGAGTCAATTGCTCAGTGTAGAACTAGAAGACACGACAAAAAAAATTACCTATGGCCAGATGAAGTCTATGCCCAAAGCATTGAAATCTTGTCCACTGATTAAGCTCCGCAGCTTTTACTATATTTGTTCCATTGTCTGTTGTGATAGCGACCTGATGATCTTCACAGAGGTTCCATGCAGCCAATGCCTCCTTCAAGCCCAAGGCTAGGTTCTCTCCTGTGTGGTCATCAGGAAAATAGGATGTTTGCAGGCAACGGCTTTTCAGTTGAAACTCCTCATTGACAAAGTGCACATTTAGACTAATATATGGTTCTGTTGTTCTGCTTGACCACAAGTCCGTAGTGGTGGAAAAGAATTTCACCCCAGCCATTTCCTGTTGAACAACATCACGGCATTTGGTGTAAAGCTCAGGGATAGCTATTTGAGAGAAGTAGTTTCGTGAGGGCAGCTGATACCTCTTGTCCAGAGTGTGGATCAGTTTCTGAAATCCCGCTTTGCTAACTGTGTACAGGGCCGGACTGGCCTACCGGGATCCCGGGAAATTTCCCGGTAGGCCGCCGACCCTGGGGCGGCTGGGGCCGCTTTAACATGTGCCCTGCGGGCTGCGGCCGCCCGGCCACTCAGCTGATCTGTGTGGCACTGTCAGGATTCAGGAAGGCTTTCCACTGCACGTCCTGTGCAGCGCAACCTCTCAGCCTGCTCTCGGCGATCTCCCTCTGTCACTGCTGCAGTGAACAAGGGAGATTGCCGAGCGCAGGCTGAGGCTGCACAGGACGTGCAGTGGAAAGCCTGATGGTGCCGGGGAGCGAGCTGGCAGTGTACAGGATCAGCGACACAAGTACGGGGGGGGGGGGGGACAATAATGGAGGGCTGTCTCTGTCTGGGCCCTGGGGGCAAAATTAACTTGGGGGGGGGACAATAATGGAGGGCTGTCTCTGTCTGGGGGCAAAATTAACTTGGGGGTGGGGGGACAATAATGGAGGGCTGTCTCTGTCTGGGGGCAAAATTAACTTGGGGGTGGGGGACACAATAATGGAGGGCTGTCTCTGTCTAGGGGCAAAATTAACTTGGGGGGGGGGGACAATAATGGAGGGCTGTCTCTGTCTGGGCCCTGGGGCAAAATTAACTTGGGGGTGGGGGACAATAATGGAGGGCTGTCTCTGTCTGGGGGCAAAATTAACTTGGGGGTGGGGGGACAATAATGGAGGGCTGTCTCTGTCTAGGGGCAAAATTAACTTGGGGGTGGGGGACAATAATGGAGGGCTGTCTCTGTCTGGGCCCTGGGGGCAAAATTAACTTGGGGGTGGGGGACAATAATGGAGGGCTGTCTCTGTCTAGGGGCAAAATTAACTTGGGGGTGGGGGACAATAATGGAGGGCTGTCTCTGTCTGGGCCCTGGGGGCAAAATTAACTTGGGGGTGGGGGGACAATAATGGAGGGCTGTCTCTGTCTGGGGGCAAAATTAACTTGGGGGTGGGGAGACAATAATGGCGGGCTGTCTCTGTCTGGGGGCAAAATTAACTCGGGGGCAGCTTGGCAGTCAAACTACATGGAGGGCCGTGTGGTGGTAAAATTACTTAGTGGGGGCAAATTACATAATGGAGGGCTGTCTAGGGGAAAATTAACTTGTGTGGGGCAAAATTAACTTGTGGGGGGGCAAATTAGTCAGTGGGGGGCAGTGTGGCGGGCAAAATTACTTAGTGTGGGGGCAAACTACATAATGGAGGGATGTCTGGGGGCTAAATTAACTTGTGTGGGGGCAAAATTAACTTGTGGGGGGCAAATTACTTAGTGGGGGGCAGTGTGGTGGGCAAATTATATAATGGAGGGCAGTGTGGGGGCAAACAACATAATGTGGGGCAGTGTGGGGGCAAATTACATAATGTGGGGCAGTGTGGGGGCAAATTACTTAATGTGAGGCAGTGAGGGGCAAAAAACTTAATGTGGGGCAGTATTACTAATGTGGGCATTCTAGAAGGACATTACTATTGGTGGGACTATGAGGAGCACTATTACTATGGGGGCACTATTATTTCTTCAGGGTAGTATTTGGGGGTATTGGGGAGCATAGTGAGCAGCAGGATAACACTGTGGGGGCTCCAGGTTGGGGGATGATGATAGAAAAGTGAAGAACCTAAGATGTCCGTGTGTCAAACTGTACAGAGACGAGGAGCGGCTGAAAGAAGTGACTGGACGAAATGGAGAAGATGATGAGAAGATCCACATCGGAGGAGACGTCACCTGGAGGCCCTGGATGTGAGAGGTATGTGCTGCTGTATAGCAAGTACAGCAAAATGCGGGGGGAGGAGGTGACTTAGAGAACTGGGCCATATTCCTTGGGACTGTATATATAGTGTATTCATGTATGTGTAACATGTATATGGTGTATTTATGTGTATGTGTGTTGGATATATATGTGTTGTGACACCGAGCGTCCGCCGTTGAGTAGGGAACCTGTTTATTAAAAACTTTAAATGACGTTGTGCTGGTATAATTACGCAATGCTATGGGGCTGGTATGTAAGTTTTTCCAGGGCTGGTTTTCATACCCAGTCCGGCCCTGACTGTGTATATGGGCATCATGTCTCTTGACAAGCATTGGGTTATGGCGTCAGTGATTTCTTTATGTCGCTGTGAAGATTTGGCATATGGTGTGATGCTCGCAAACACATCTGTAATTATGCTCTGGCTTGTTCGGCTTGCTTGTTCTTTGTTTGGTTGAGCGGCAGCCGTTGTCTCTTTACTCTGGGCTTTCAGTGTCATGCATTCTTTATACTTCTCTCCATGCTGTTTTAGGTGCTGGTATAAATTTGTTGTGTTGCCACGTGACGTAGCTACTCTGGCTTTGCAAGTTTTGCAGAGTACCTCTTTTTGCTCAGTATCTGTTCTCGCAAAGCCAAAATAGCGCCATATAACAGAGGTAGCATGTTTTTTGGGGACTAAATTGGATACTTGAGTGTCAGTGTCTGTCTCGCTGCTGCCAACTGCATCCATCTTCCCCTGGTCTTCACTTTGCAGCACAAGTGGACTGAAAGGAAAGTTAGATGAACTATTATCCTAGCCAATGCCATTCTAAAGTCCTGTTAATGGGAAACTGTCACCAGGATTTTTTGTATAGGAGCTCGGGACATGGGCTGCTAGCACATCCCCAGTCCCCATAGCTCTATGTGCTTTTATTGCGTCACAAAGGATCACAGAGATATGCAGAATTGCAAATGAATGAAACAGATATGACTCCAATGTGCGGGGATGAGTCATATTTTCTTTATCTGCGAGTGCGGACACAGGAGTTGTTCAATTTGCAATTTTGCATATCTCTGAAATCCTTTTTGTGACGCAATAAGAGCGCACAAAGCTATGGGGACTGGAACTACTACTGCCGATGTGCTAGCAGCCCATCTCCTCAGCTCTATTATACATTACACAAACTCCTGGTGACAGGTTCCCAACTTCACTTTAACAAGAAGAATGAGACAGAGTAGTACCGAGTCTGACAGGCCTGTTGAGAGCGGAAGATCAGCTAGAATAAGACATTCTGAATTGGGCAGTTTTGGCACAAAATACCTGTTTCCTAATCCTTGCCAAATGTAGTTGAATAAATCTGTGGTTGTACTTTGCGCGTCTTCCACGGTTCTCTTCCTTTTTTTTTCGCCACCTATAAATGAATAAATAAAATAATGTAAAATTTATATTTTAAGGCTAAAGGCTCAAAGCCAAGCAATATTGGGTTAAGAGAAGAAAATTTATTATGGCATTACCTTACCTTTTTGTTTTCCAAATATAGGGGAACCACAATGATAATTCTGCCGTTGTACTGCCTGAGTGTTTTGCCTTGTCCAGTTTGATAACTTGTTTTGCCAGCACTGACAGTGACACACCGGTCACCCTGAAAGAGTAAACTGTTGTCGCAGCCAAATGTAAGGAATGGATTGGGAACCACGGATCTGAGGTTGTTGGAGCGTGGCTTGGCTCTTCCGTTTTTCTTACTATTGTTTTGCCAGTGACACCTAGTTGACAGACAAGACAGTAAAAAAATTGTCTAAGCAATACAGGAGTAAGAAGAACCTAGCCCTTGGAACCACTACCTACCTTTAGTTGTTGGACAAATGTGAGGAAGGAATTTACGTTGGAATGGGAACCACGCGTCGTAGACAAATCTGAGGTTGGAGCGTGGCTTGGCTCTTCCGTTTTGTTACATTACTGCCGCTGAAAAAAAGGGAAAACTGTCAGTTGTCAAGTTGTTGTTATTTGAGGCAGCGCCAGCCAGGTAACAGGATGAGAAGAATCTAGCAGTCTCTCAACCCTCTCGCCACCCTAGTCTGAGTTTCCCATCCCCCAGCACTGGAGTGGACAGCCAGTTCCCCCCAGAAGTTCACGAATCCCCTTTCCCTGTGCCACCACACCTTCATATTGCATGCAGCCAGTTCCGGGCTGGCGCACCCATATTCCAGCAAGAAGTGAGTCCACTCCTCTATGTGCCAGCAATATGCCAGCCACAGCCAGGCAGGTAGATTAACCCCTCCCCTCATATGCCAGCCACAGCCAGGTAGATTAACCCCCCCATATGCCAGCCACAGCCAGGTAGATTAACCCCCCCGCCCCCCCTTATATGCCAGCCACAGCCGGGTAGATTAACCCCCCTCCCCCTCATATGCCAGCCAGAGCCAGGTACATTAACCCCCCCCCCCTCCCTGCCAGAGCCAGGTAGGTTCCCCGGTCCACCACCTCATATGCCAGCCAGTGCCTGCCCTCCCTCCTTTGCCATCCGGGTCCCCCCATTTCATGGACATTCCCCTTCAACTTGGCATGACATGTCATGAACAGAACATTTATAGAAGAGAAGTGATGTACCGTGTGGGAGACGTGCTGCTGCTTCGTGCGGTGCGCATCCAATGGTAATGGCCGGGCTTCTCCTCAGTCCTCTGTCCTTCCTCCTCGTGACTCATTTCGGCAGGGTGGGGCTTTCCTCCCAGGGCTACGTGCGCAAGACTATGTTAGCTGCCACCGCCAATCACATTAGGGGAGCGCAGTCAGGTGGACTGTTTCTCCAATCATGAACCGCCGCTAGACGCCCGAGGTGACGTCACAGGCAATCAGGCATCCATGCCGACACCTGAGGAGCCGCTGACGCTGCCAATTCCGCCGCCACAGGAACCCTGTCAATGTCACACCAGCCTACCACCAGTATTATTAGGTAAATAATCGCACCATTCTGATTTTGATATCGTCATATCGCAAAAATCATTTATCGCGATTCGATTATAATTTCGATATACGTGCAGCCCTAGAAAAAAATCTGCGGGGTAATGAGGTTTCAGACCGCCTACTGGATGGCTGGCATCTGGTGTGAAAACACATCACTAACGAAGTGTGGCAAGGAACGCAGATTTATACAAGCAGACATATATGCCTTTGATTTCCCCCCCCCCGCCCCCAGCTGGAAAGAATTGCTAAATGCCCAAAATGTCAAAAAGATAGTGTATATTGGAGAATGGAATACCGCATACTGTTTTTCTCTTTCCAGTGCCAGCAAAAACCTGACGGTCATCCAACAGTAGTATAAATATGAGGTACACAGAATATTCTTTGCAATTTAAAGGTGATTTTATTTAGTGATTTTCACAATAAAAGGTTCATGATCCAGTTTATAGGAAATTAAATGTTGCGTAACCACTATCCATATGTGAGCCGGACGTTTCGGTCTATAGGGACCTTCTTCAATGGCTTGGAGTTTCTGTGGTCAGAGATTAAGGGATATCTAGATCGCCCATCCAGATATCCTGTGGCGAAACCCACCTCGCCACTGTGAACTGGAGAAGACTGATTGACCGCCTCCTCCCCTGTGACTATGGCCCCTGGGACACAGTGGCGAGGATTTGGGCATATGGGATTTTAAAGTTACTGTTTCTGCCCCTTGGACTGTTAACTGGAACAGAACCCCTGTTATTGCCTGGATTCCTAACTTTTATTTTGTTGATTGTATCACAGGCAATGTCATTGTGTTGTTGATTGAATCACGGACAATGTCATTGTGGCTGTTAAATGTACATTGATGAATGGGTTCTGTTTAAAATGTGAAACTGTAAACGATTGGCTGCTATGTTTATGTCCCCAGTTCCCAACAAGGTCCATGTGGGTGCTAACCTTGTTGGAAAATGTGTATAAAAGGAAATGCTTGTGTCGTCATTAAAGAATTTCCTGCTTGACCCTCAAAACGAAGTGTCGTCTCGTTATTGGGGGGGGGGGGGGGGATCTGATTGTATGCCGATTGCCAGTAGTGTAAGCTGTTCATATTGCTTTTGCTGTTCGGCTGCTTCCAGGGTTCGTGTGTCTCTTGTTCGGGAGTTGGTGAATTCGTGTGGTTTGCAGTTCGGGAAGTTGTTGATTGCAGTAGCTGCTGGTCTATCCGGAAAGGGGATTATCGCCTAAGCGGTTTTTATCCTCTTGTGTGCGTAACGGTCCGCAACATATCCCTTCATCTCTGATCACAGAAGGTCCCTATGGATCGAAATGTCTGGCTCACATATGGATAGTGGTTATGCAGCATTTAATTTCCTATAAACTGGATCATGAAACTTTTATTGTGAAAATCACTAAATAAAATCAACTTTAAAATTGCAAAGAATATTCCATGTGCCGTATCTATATCTATACTACAAAAAGATAGAGCGGACCTGTATCATTGCATCTGATAATGTCATAAGGTGCAGTCCTTTTGGAAGGATATCATATCTTTCCTGCAGACTTGGTGGAACAACCCCACTCCACAGTTTCTCTAGAGGACACTAGCCGGGATGGGACAAAATTCCCAGCCCTGATAGACATAGCTCTACTCGCACTCAAACGAGCCCTTCTACAACACTCGCTGTCACCCAGCATGCCATCTACTCTTGAGTAGTGATAGATGAACATCGGCCAGGATAGTTCGGGCCCCATTTACTTTAATGGCAGACGAACCTGAAAAATCTTCAGGTCATATTGACAGCCACCAAATACTCACCTACTAGAAGTTCACAAATAGTCCCACAACATGGACAGTGACATACCAGAGGGGGAGCATTGGCAAAATTTCCCACAAAAAATTATTTTAATCAGGGGCCATTTTTATGCATCTTAAAAGAGAAACTTAAAAATGTGCTCTGCTGTAGCTTAGAAATGTTTTATTTTAGGCCATGGGAGTACAGGCATATATATAAACCATCAAAAAGTGTGGTGATAAGAAAGCAGGATGCGCTCATACCCATATGCAGTTGTGCATTTCTGTAGGGGAGCACATCCTGCACTTGTAGTACGTTGCTAATGGCAATCACCAGCAAAAAATGCTGGTGCCCGAGGCTTAAGACACGTCCTCCTAGTAGGATATGTCGAACTAACTCTCAATTTTTAACATCAGTGTGAGGGTTTAGTGTTACGGCAGTGTGCACCTATCTATGGTTCTGTGTTTGTTCTGAATTCTTGCCACATCCACATAAATTTCATCTTATGTAGGATGTCCATTGTGGTACTTGTTGTCCGTTGCTGGCATCATCCATTGTATGCATTTTTTGCTGGTGATTGCCATTAGCAACGTATTACAAGTGCAGGATGTGCTCCCTACAGAAATGCACAACTGCATATGGGTATGAGCGCATCCTGCTTTCTTATCACCACACTTTTGATGGTTTATATATATATATGTATGGAGGTGTATAAACTCCATTTTAAATGTGCCTGTATTTCAACCTCAGGTCACATTTGGGTGCACCTGTTTGGCCTTGGGCTATATCAGTCAGTCTTGAGTAGGGCTCATAGACACCTCCCACCTCCCATTGCAAGCATGGCCACATGCTGGAGGTAACAGAGGAGATGTTTGTGAGTCGTCCTAATGCTCCTGTAATTGCCCACTGGCCCCTGATGTCGCCCATACGGCGCAGGTAGGTGAGTGTTAGGGCCCACGGGCTATTTGAGAGACCTTGACGCTGGTGCCCGAGGCTTAAGACACGTCCTCCTAGTAGGATATGTCGAACTAACTCTCAATTTTTAACATCAGTGTGAGGGTTTAGTGTTACGGCAGTGTGCACCTATCTATGGTTCTGTGTTTGTCATGGGAGTACAGGCCCCAAAAATTAGGCATTCACCTGACAGAAAAGAACTTGTGATTATGTGGCTGGAAGCAGGGCCTGCTCCAAGTTCATGTGGGCCCTTTGGCGATAAATCCCAGTGGGCCCCCTCAAGGTATTTTTGTACATTTACATGTCCCTCTGTGGCTCCCACACGGTATAATGACCCCCAGTGGCCCTATAATACCTTTAGCGTATAATGACCACTAGTGGCCCTTCACACAGTATAATGACCCCCAGTGGCCCCACACACACAGTATAATGACCCCACAGTGGCCCTCCTTTCAGAATAATGACCCCCAGTGGCCCCACACTGGAAGTTATACTGTATGGAGGGGGCACTGGGGGTAATAATACTGAATGGAGGGTCATTGGGGATCATTATACTAAATGGGGGGCAGCTGTTGCTGCCTACTCAGAGATCTCAAATGTCAGTGGTGGTGAAGGTGACAATGACGTCTCATGGACATCACGTGGGTGCCCACAAGAGAACAAGAGGAGGGGAGTTCAGAGGGAGAGACTGAGCAGCAGAACGGGAGGAGAAGGAGGAGAAGCAGGCAGAGCTCGCAAGGCACAGGAGGCAAAAAGCAGACTACAAATGTATCTGGAGCAAGCCATCCACCATGTCACTTCTGGCACTCCCTGGACACTGGCTCATGGCTCCGCAGTGTGGGCTTTTTTTAACATGTCAGCTGCTGACAATAGTGTTGCCATCTGCAGCCTGTGCTGTCAACGCATATGTTGCGGTAAGCCCAACGGCTGACCGCTGGCTTGTGGGAACTAATAGCGCGCCGACTACTGCCATATAAACTGGAGGACTAAGAGGCCTTTAGAAAATTTGTGGCTATTGGCACATCACAATGGTAGGTCCCCGAAAGAAAATAATTCTCCCAGAAGGGCATCCCAGAGCTATATGGCAACGTTCAGCAGCAAGTTAATATATCTATGGCACACAGTGTTGGTGCTAAGATACATCTGACCAGAGACACGTGGTCTAGCAAACCCGGCAGAGAAGGTACATAACTTTTACTGCCCACTGGGTAAACCTTCTGACGGCCGTCAAGCATGTAACCCGTGGCTCCGGTGTGGATTTGGTATTACCGCCAATGATTGCATGCAGGCCTACCTTTTCTTCTCCTCCTCCTACTTTATCCTCCGACTCCTCCTTTTCCACTGCGCCCCCCAAGCTCCCCAGAACCTATTTGACGTCCCAGGTGAGATGTTGCCATGCTGTGCAGCGGCTGTTGTGTCTGGAAGCCAAGAGCCACACTGGTCCTGCACTGCTTTCAGCTCTGCAGTCACAGACCAATCAGTGGCTAACCCTGCTCAATTTGACAGTTGGTAAAGTAGTGTGCGACAACGGTGCCAATCTACTGAGCTCGCTGAAACAGGGCAAAATGACACACGTGCCGTGCATGGTGCACGTCCTGAACTTAGTCGTGCACTGATTCGTTGCCAAATACCCCGGGTACAGGAGGTCTTGCGGCAGGCCAGGAAAATCTCTGGCCATTTTAGAAGATCTTACATGGTCATGTCTTGCCTTGCTGACGTTAAGCGGTGACACCACTGCTCCAGCAGCAACATGCCATTAACGTCTACCTGTACGAACTCTGCAGCAGGACAGACTGCTGCGGCCATTTGATTAGATCAACAAACTGGTCAGTCGCAGCCAAGGCGCCATCAGCGACGTCGTACCTTACGCTATCTTTCTGGAGTGTGCATTGCATCGTGTCATTGATCAAGCTGTCGAGGAGCAGGAGCTGGAAGATGAGGAAGATGCCATGCTGAATGAATTCCAAAGGGGGGGCTACTCCATCTGAGACAAGTCAGCAGGAGTCTGAAGACGAGTAGGAGGAGGATGGTGGCTGGGGGGGGAAGAGGAGCAGGCTTTGAGGGGAACTTTAAACTTTTCGGGGACCCTTGGTGTTGTCTGTGGCTGGGGGGGGGGGGGGGGGTGGAGAGGAGACCGTCCCCCTGGGCGATGAGCAGGAGCCAGGGCACTGAACCGCTTCCAATTTAGTGTATGTTGTCTGTGGCTGGGGGGGGTGGAGAGGAGACTGAGGACGACATTCCCCCTGGGCGATGAGCAGGAGCCAGGGCACTGAACCTCTTCCAATTTAGTGTAAATGGGGGGGGGGGGGGCCTTCATGCTCCAGTGTTTGAAGAGGGACCCCCATATAAAATTTATAAAAAGCATAAAGGGCAGGGACTAGTACTGGGTGGCAACGTTCTTAGACCCCTGGTACAAACAAAATGTCAGACATGTTACCAGCATCACAGATTTTCCTGGCCTTGTTGCCAGGCGCTGGCAGAACAATTCCCACCCACAACGAAACAGGTGCGGGTACTAATCCTACCGTGCCTGCAAGAAGAGGTGCGGTTGGATGATGTGTTGGTCACTTCGGATATGAGATCATTCTTGCAGCCAACCCATCGACAGCCACCCTCTGGATCCAGCCTCAGGAAATGCCTAGACCCACAGGTGTCCGACTACATCGGGTTAACAGCCGATGTGGACGCTCTGAGAAGTGAGGAACCCCAGGACTACTGGGTTTGCAGGCTTGACCTGTGGCCAGAGCTAGCACAATTTCAGACAGTGTCCTGTCTAAAATAACGTTCAGTGAAGCGGGGGTGGGGGGGGGAATCGTGACCAATAAGCGCAGTGTGGTATCACAGCAGAACCGCACACAACTGCTGCACAATTGTCAGGGACCCAGGGGTGCCGTTCCTCATCGGGTTCGCAGGCATCGGGTGCAGGTAGCTCCTCCTCCTCCTCCTGGCAGGGCATCTGGCGCTGGTATGGCCAGTGCGCGTGCGCGGGTCGAGCGCCGTGTGCAGGTGCGCGGTACGCAAGCCGCGCACGTACACGGAAATACGAGCGTAGTGCGCACACGCCCTTCCAGGCCACAGGTGCTACTCAGGCTGGGGGAGGGCTTCAGCTGTCACCACTAGCCCTCAGCCCTATGATTGGCCTCTGACTAAGGAAGCTTCCTGGTTGCCTGCAGCCAGTGGGCGGTCCTGGGTTCCCTGTGTATTTAAAGCTGGTCAGAGCCTTGACTCATTGCTGAGTTATTCTACCTCATGGTGAACACCCAGCTCCCTCCTGTGAACCTGTTGTTTAAACTGACTTCCCGGCTACCGACCCTTTGCTTGAACCTTCAACTACGATTCCTACTGCCCGCCACGACCCGGAACTGGACCTGACTACCCAATTGGATTATCCTTTTTGTACTACGCTATTTCTGGACTTTATTCGTCCCTGCCAAGGGGTTCCACACCTGGCCGCTACTCCGGCCCTGACAACAATACAAATGCACTAGATAATTTCCATGTTAGAAAGTATATTATAAGTATATCACACCCCTCAGTATATCACACCTATTGATAGCACACCTATACCAGTCCTTATAAGGACTTTCGTGGCCCTATTAGCTAGCTTTTGGTGTCCCTGCTCTACAAAGCAACCTCTCCCTACACTGGCAAAACATAGAATGTAAAATGGCTGCCAGTTTGGGTTCTGTTATAGGGTGGGGGTGTGTCCATGTGCTGAAACGTCTCAATTGGCTGTCCTGTCCCACCTGATGGATGTGTCATGGGTCAAAGTTCGGCGCAATGCAAAAGAATATAGCACCGGCGGACATCACCATATGTTCAAATGTTCGGTGAATCACAAACGCGCAAAGATAACTAATGGGGAAAGCAGCAAACTTTCAAGTTCATTACATTCACATTCTGGATCTTGGACTTTGTTATTCCAGGTGTAGCGATCTATTTAATTGTTGATGTATGTTTTGTAATGGCTTCTATTATTATTGTATTCATGCATTGTGTGCATGGCACAGCCAGCTGTCATTATGATCTAGTTTCAGCTGATTGGCGGGGGTGCCGGATCACATATCAGATTTAATTAGATATTAATGACCTATCCTGAGGATAGGTCATCAATACAGCGCCTTGCAGAAGTATTCACCCCCTTGACTTTTTTCGTTTTTTTTGTTACATTACAGCCTTAAATTCAATGTTTTGTTAATCTGAATTTTATGTAATGGATCTGAACTAGGGTTGAGCGGACACCTGGATGTTCGGGTTCGACTGGTTCAGACGAACTTCGGAAAAAAGTTTGAGTTCGGGACTTTTGAGCACTAAAATGGCTGTAAAAATGTCATGGAAAGGGCTAGAGGGCTGCAAATGCCAGCAAAATGTTGTTAAGAGCATGGCAAGTGTGGATAAGGAAATGACTTTAAATAACATAAAATAGGTAAAAAAAATAAATAATAATCTTGATCTAGGAGGACGAGGTCCATATGGAGTAGGAGTAGGAATTTCAGACCATTCACCCATAACAATTGAGGTTCGCACTGGGGGGAATAGAGATATTATGGGGCTTGGGTTTAAGTTGAATCCATACTGGCTTACTATTATGGACAACTTTCTCTCTATCAAACTATTGATATCCTCCTTCTGGGAGGTGAATCTCCCTTCTGCTAACATCAATATAGTGTGGGATGCCCTAAAAGCGTACTTAAGGGGGGTTCTTATAAGCGATATCACTGCTATGAGAAAGACATTTAGGAAAAAAGAAGAGGAATTGGCTAGGAATGTGGCGTTTACAACAGAGCGATTCATTAATCAATCTACGGATGATAATAAGGATAAGATGCAGAAAGCTAGCCGTTCCCTTAAGGAATATGTAATTGAAAAAGCAAATCATAGATTATTTTTTCATATTTCTCAGAGTCTGGTCGCCCTGGTAAGCTCCTGGCCAGAATAGTTTCACAACAGGAGAAGAAAAAGAAAGCTATAACTCTGATTCGTAATCCAGATGGTGTAACTATACAAGATCCAGAGGGAGTTAGAGATACTTTTTTGCAATATTTCTCTCAAATATATAGAGCATCCCCTGGTATTTCATCGGACCTGGCGAGGCGGTTCCTGGAGAGAATTTCTCTCCCGATGTTAACGGAGACTCAGAAAAATTCTCTGGAAAAAGAAGTGACCCTCTTGGAGCTCCAGGAGGCTTTGAGGTCTATCTCTGGGAACTCCGCGCCAGGTCTAGATGGTTTTCCGTATGAATTTTATCGTAAGTACAGTGGTGCTATTCTTCCCCATTTATTAGAAGTGTTTTCTCATGCGTTGGAGGGGGGGAGATCTTCCAACGTCTATGATGGAAGCTTTGATAGTCTTAATTCCAAAAAAAGATAAAGATCTGGCGGATTTGAGTTCTTATAGACCAATCTCATTATTAAATACGGATGTTAAGCTACTGTCTAAAGTCATGGCTAGGAGGCTTTCTAGGGTTTTGTCCTCGGTTATCCATCCAGATCAGAATGGTTTTATGCCGAGAAGGGGCACTCATCACAATCTGCATAGGTTCTTTACCAATATCCAGTCGCCTGGGAGTGACGCCCGCTCCATCCTGTCACTGGACGCCACTAAGGTGTTTGACAGGGTCGAGTGGGCTTTTCTTTGGGAAGTGATGAGAAAAATGAATTTTGTCCCCAAATTTATAGCAATGATACGGCTGTTATATAAATCTCCGATTGCTAGAATTAGGATTAATGACATGCTGACTGAGAGCTTTGAATTAGGGAGAGGCACCCGACAAGGCTGTCCTCTCTCTCCCCTCCTGTTTAATATCTATATTGAACCCCTTGCGGTTAGTATAGGGCAGGATACAAAGGTGGCCGGTTTTGGGGTAATGGGGAAACAGGACCGCATTTCCCTTTACGCAGATGATATTCTGTTTTTTATCCAGCAAACAGAAAGTACACTTCCCCGAGTAATGGAGCTAGTTAATTTTTTTGGCAATTCTTCCGGATTGGAGGTCAATTGGGCTAAGACGACTCTCCTTCCAGTGGATGAATTGCGAGGACCCACTGATGACTTGACTAGTCGATTATCGATTTCGGAGACGATGAAGTATCTGTGGATGACAGTTTCTGCCAAAACTCAAGATTATTTACAGCTTAACTTGATTCCCTTATTACAAAAGTTGAGATCTAAAATTAAGATATGGCAAAAAATTCTGTCTGCAAGAGCGGATAGAATTTCGCTAATAAAAATGGTGGTGTTGCCCCAGGTTCTTTATGTTCTTCGTAACTCTCCTATATGGATAGAGGATAAGTACTTTAGGTTAATAGAGCGGATGATAAATGATCTATTATGGGGAGGAATCGTGTGAGATTAAAGGCAGTGTACTTTTCTATGCCTTATAAGCAGGGAGGTCTTAATCTCCCTTATTTTAGGGGTTATGTTATGGCTTCTCAACTCTTTTAATGATTGTGAAAATAGCCATCTCTGCAGAAAATTGGTTAAAGATTCAGGTTTCTCAGATTTTTTTACAGTTTGAGTCTGATTACCTACTTAACCCCTTAAGGACACGGCCCTATTTCACCTTAAGGACCAGGCCATTTTTTCAAAATCTGACCATTGTCACTTTATGTGGTGATAACTTTAAAACGCTTTTTCTTATCCAGTCCATTCTGAGATTGTTTTTTCGTCACATATTGTACTTCATGACAGTGGTAAAATGAAGTCGAAAAATTTCATTTTTATTTATAAAAAAATACCAAATTTACCAAAAATTTTAAAAAATTTGCAATTTTCCAAGTTTCAATTACTCTACTTCTATAATACATAGTAATACCGCCAAAAAAAGTTATTGATTTACATTCCCCATATGTCTACTTCATGTATCGATCATTTTGGGAATGCTATTTCATTTTTGGGGACGTTACAAGGCTTAGAAGTTTAGAAGCAAATCTTGAAATTTTTCAGAAATTTTCAAAAACCCACTTTTTAGGGACCAGTTCAGGTCTGAAGTCACTTTGTGAGGCTTACATAATAGAAACCACCCAAAAATTACCCCGTTCTAGAAACTACACCCCTCAAGGTATTCAAAACTGATTTTACAAACGTCATTAACCCTTTAGGTTTTCCACAAGAGTTAATGGCAAATAAAGATAAAATTTCAGAATTTCGATTTTTTGAAAATTTTTCCGTTTGAATCCATTTTTTCCAGTAACAAAGCAAGGGTTAACAGCCAAACAAAACTCAATTTTTATTGCCCCGATTATGTAGTTTTCAGAAACACCCTATATGTGGTCGTAAACTGCTGTATGGCCAAACTGCAGGGCGCAGAAGGAAAGGAGCGCCATATGGTTTTTGGAAGGCAGATTTTGCTGGACTGGTTTTTGACACCATGTCCCATTTGAAGCCCCCGATGCACCCCTAGAGTAGAAACTCCATAAAAGTGACTCCATCTAAGAAACTACACCCCTCAAGGTATTCAAAACCAGTTTTACAAACTTTGTTAACCCTTTAGGTGTTCCACAAGAGTTATTGGCAAATGGAGATGAAATTTCCGAATTTCTATTTTATGTTACCTTGTCTCAAAAAAAGTGTAATATAGAGCAACCAAAAATCATGTTTACCCTAGAATAGTACCAACAAAACTGACACCTTATCCCGTAGTTTCCAAAATGGGGTCACTTTTTTGGAGTTTCTACTGTAGGGGTGCATCAGGGGGCTTCAAATGGGACATAGTGTCAAAAACCAGTCCAGCAAAATCTGCCTTCCAAAAACCATATGGCGTTCCCTTCCTTCTGTGCCCTGCCGTTTGGCCATACAGTAGTTTACGACCACATATGGGGTGTTTCTGCAAACAAGAGAATCAGGGCAATAAATATTGAGTTTTGCTTGGCTGTTAACCCTTGCTTTGTTACTGCAAAAATGGATTAAAATGGAAAATTTGCAAAAAAATTGCTGTTTTGGGACTGTTTTTATTTTTTGTTATTTACATAGTTGAACTGACAGGTTAGATTGTGTGCTATTTCTATAGAGAAGGTTGTTACGGACGCGACAATACCAAATATGACTACTTTTGGGGGTTTTTTGTTTCAGTTTTACATAATAAAGCCTTTTTGAAAATAATTTTTTTTTAGTGTCTCCACATTCTGAAAGCCATAGTTTTATTTTATTTTTCTGGGCGACTGTGTTATGTAGGGGCTCATTTTTTGCGGGATGAGATGGCGGTTTGATTGGCACCATCTTGGGGTGCATATGACATTTTGGTCGCTTGCTATGACACTTTTTGTGATGTAAGGTGACAAAAATGGCTCTTGACGCCGTATTTTATTTTTTTTTGCTGTGTTCAGCTGAGGGGTTAGGTCATGTGTTATTTATATAGATCAGGTTGTGACGGACGCGGCGATACATAATATGTATACTTTTTATTTATTTATATAAGTTTTACACAATAATATAATTTTTTAAAACAAAAAAAAATCATGTTTTAGTGTCTCCATAGTTTGAGAGCCATATATATTTTTTTTTTTTGGGCGATTGTCCTATGTAGGGGCTCATTTTTTGCGGGATGAGATGGCGGTTTGATTGGCACCATCTTGGGGTGCATATGACTTTTTGATCGCTTACTATTACACTTTTTGTGATGTAAGGTGGCAAAAAAATGGCTTTTTGACAAAGTTTTTATTATTTTTTTTTTACAGTGTTTACTTGAGGGGTTAGGTCATGTTATATTTTTATAGAGCAGATTCTTACGGACGTGTAGATACCAAATATGTCTACTTTTTAATTTTTTTTTACATTTAACACTAAAAAGCATTTTTGAAACAAAAAAAATCATGTTTTATTCTGAGAGGCATAGTTTTTTTATTTTTTGGCCAATTGTTTTAGGTAGGGGCTCGTTTTTTGCGGGATGAGATGGCGGTTTGATTGGTACTATTTTGGGAGGCAAACGCCTTTTTGATCGCTTTGTATTACACTTTTAGTGATGTAATGTGCCAAAAAATGGCTTATTTACACCATTTTTTTGGTTTTTTTTTTTATGGCGTTCACCTGAGGAGTTCAGTCATGTGAAATTTTTATAGAGCAGGTTTTTACGGACGCGGCGATACCTAATATGTGTGGTGTATTTTATTTTTTTTAGTTTTTATTCAGTGTTATGTGTTTTTTTCATTTTTACTTTTTTTTCACTTTTTTACATTTTTTTGACCCAGACCCACTTGGTTCTGAAAGATCCAGTGGATCTGGTGTTCAGAGTATACAGTACAGTACACTATATAGTGCACTGTACTGTATTTTGTACTTTAGAAAGTCTGAATAGACCTTTAGCAGGTCTATTCAGACTTTCAGCACCATGGAGAGCAGGACGCTTCTGAAAGCGTCCTATCTCCATGGTACTCATCACCCCTGCCATAACTGGGCAGGGGTGATGGATAGGAGGGAGTGGAGCACCCTCCTCTTCGATCCCATCCTGTTGGGGGCTGCAAAGGCACAGCAGCCCCCGATGGGAGAGGGAGGGAGCGCTCCTCTCTGTTAACTCCTTCCATACCGCGGTCCGTACGGACCGCGGCACGGAAGGGTTAAACGGCTGGCATCTGCAGCACAGATGCCAGCCGCTTATCAGAGTGTCAGCAATGTGCTGACACTCTGATAGAACCACTAGACACCAGGGATAGATTACAGGGGAGGCGGGCGGGGATCGCACCGCGATCCCGCCCGCCGCACCGCCCGCCTCGCGCTGCCCGCAACCACCCCTCACCTGCACCCCGCAGCCACAGTATGATTGGGGGCTGCAGGGGGTTAAAAAACTGTTTGGGGCATAACTCTCTGATCCCCGCGGTCATAGACCGCGGGGATCAGAGATCGCAAGAAGCGCTGCAAACCGCAGGTCTGAATTGACCTGCGGTTTGCAGCGATCGCCCATATGGGGGGGGGGTCACAGGACCCCCCTGGGCATTGTAACAAGGTACCTGCTGAATGATTTCAGCAGGTACCTTGTTCCGATCACTGCCAGCTGAGCAGCAGTGATCGGAACAACTCATGACGTACCGGTACGTCATGTGTCCTTAAGGACTCGGGAAACATGCCGTACCGGTACGTCATGTGTCCCAAAGGGGTTAAGGTACAGGATGATTATAAATCCTTCTGCAGAATGGCTATGAAAGCATGGATGGTTATAAAAAGTTGGTTGAAAGTTAGGGCATCACTTATCTGCACTCCACTGTGGCATAACTTAAAACTCCTGAGTCTTGATGACTTAAACTGTCAGCAATATTGGAGGAAAAAAAACATTTATTATTTGAGTCAAGTGGTTAAAAATGGGCAAATCCTTACTCATATGGAGCTAGAACAAGAGGAAAATGTAGGTGAGGTGGCTTGGTATGCATATCTTCAATTGCGTTCGGCACTGCTTAGTATTTCTGATAATCACTTACTTAATATAGACACTCCGGAATTTTTACACAAGTTGATCCAAAAGAAGGGTGTCATGAAAGTTAGAATATCACATTGTTATAGGTACTTGATAAAAAAAATTTTTATGGACTGTTTGTCTCCAGAGCAAAGATCCTGGTCCACTTTATTGTTCGATTTGGGTTCCCCGGATTGGGAGAATGTAGGTGATAACTCAAGTTGGGTTTCGCACAATTTTAATCACACGGTGGTACAGTTTAATATTATGCACAAAATATATGTAACACCTCTATGGCTCCACAGGAGAGGATTTAGAGCCTCTTCTGAGTGCCCCCGTTGTGGCAGTCCCGGGGCAGATCATTTACATCTGTTCTGGGATTGCCCAACGGTGAGTAAGTACTGGAAGTTGGTTCAAAGAACCCTATTCCAAAGACTTAATATGGATATTCCATTTTCTCCCAAAGTATGGGTTTTGGGGGACCTATCAGAGGTTAGTTGTCAGGTTATGAAGTCTCGATTGTTGATTAAAGTGTTGTTTTTAGCCAGGCTTCTTGTAGCTAGAAAATGGTTCTCCCCTCTGCTCCAGATTGTAATAACTGGCTAAATTTAGTTAATAAGGTCAAAAGCTATGAGAAGATTCTGTATAGACAAAGAGGATCCTATGAAAAGTGGGATAGTATTTGGAAGGAATGGGATGATTAAGGAAATTCTACCCTCCTTTCTCTAATTTTTTTTTTTTTTTTGCAAGGGGGGTAATGCTGCACGGGGGGGATGATTTTGCAATTATGTTCTCTGTAAATTGCATGTATTGAGATAATTGGAATAAAAGATTAAAATTCTTATAAAAAAAAAAAAAATAACATAAAATAGGTAAAAATAAAAAATAATAATCTTGATCTAGGAGGACGAGGTCCATATGGAGTAGGAGGTTGAGGAGGCAGGGGATGTGGCGGTGTAGGTGGAAGCAGCGGTGGAAGAGGAGGAGGTAGCCTACACTGCTTTTTAGTTTTAAATTTTATTTTAAAAATTAGGGTACACCCCAAAACATTGGGAAACTTAACCTGTGATAACCACCTCCAGTCTTGCTAAACACACGTTCAGACAATACACTGGCTGTAGGGCAGGCCAGCACCTCCAAGGGGTAAAGGGAAAGCTCAGGCCATTTGCCCAATTTGGAGATCCAGTAGTTGCATGTTTCCAAGTAGTTAATGTATTTTTTATAGAGTGATTAATAAAGATTACATTTTACCTATTACTAGTCAGAGAGGTTGCAAAGGTTACGCTAGGTCCAAGTGACCACCTAAGCCCTCTTCCAGAAGTTGCAGGGGCTGACCTCTGTCAGTCAGTTTGTGTAGGCGAGCTGGTAGAGGATGAGGAAGCAGAGTAGGAGGAGGAAGCAACAGGAGGCAAACTGAAGCGCCCTGAAATCCTCGGTGGTGGAAGGACATGCGCCAAACTGCTATCCACCTCAGGCCCAGCCGCCACTGCATTTACCCTGTGTGCTGTTATGGAGATATAACGGCCCTGACCGCACTTACTGGTCCACGTATCTGTAATCAAGTGTCCCCTACTTGGTTGTGAAGGGAAGAGATGGCTCGCCTTGAAAAGTAGTGGCGGCTGGGAGCGACGTACTGTGGGACAGCCACCGCCATAAGGCCTTTAAAACTATCCGTCTTCACCAAAGGCAAGTCATTTAGAAATGCTGGCATTCAGGGCTAGGGACCGCAGGTGGGTAGGGGGGTACTTCCTCTTCCTCTCCAGCGTTTGGGATATGGAGAGCTGAACGCTTCCGTGGGACATTGTGGAGATGCTTGGTGACCCAGGTGTTGGTGTTGCTGGCAGATCCTCTGTTTGTGGGGTGCCAGGTGGCACTGTCACTCCAGAGGTGGATGAAGAGGCCGCGACTGCAGCAGAAGAGGAAGCAGGAGGAGCCAGAGACCTTTCTTAGTTTTTGAGGTGTCTACTCCACTGCAGCTCGTGCTTTGCACTTAAATGCCTGGTCATGCAGGTTGTGCTCAGGTTGAGAACGTTTATGCCTCGCTTCAGGCTAAGTTTGTGCCCGAACGACTGTTTAACAACTGAATTTGACAGCAGTATATAAGCCTGTAATTTCACACGTGCTGATGCTGTAAGGCCTGAAAATAGTGTTTTTTGTCAAAAAAAAGTGTGTTTTTCAAACCCCAGAAAGTGATGGGTGTATTTCTAGCTTTAATTGCACACCGACTAATACAGATGTTGTGATTTGCAATGTCCCAAAAGCTCAAATGCAGTGCTCAGTGCATGCATAAAATGGCCGCCGCCACCCACCCAATTAACAGAATTTTAAAAGTTTGTATTTTTTGGTCAATGAGCTCAGGGCAGGGTAAAAGGATAGTGCCCTGCACCCACACAACTATTTCTAGGTGGATCGCTGAGTTCAATTCTCTCCTATTCTCTCCCTGAAATCACAAGTCCAGCAGCATCCTCTCCCTACACTTGTAACAGCAGAGTGACGTACAGCGCTATGTGACTCAAGCTTATATAGAGCCTGGGTCACATGCTGCTCTGGCCAATCACAGCCATGCCATTAGTAGGCATGGCTGTGATGGCCTCTTGGGGCAAGTAGTATGACACTTGTTGATTGGCTGCTGTGCAGCCTTTCAAAAAGCTCCAAGAAAGCGCTGAACACCGAACCTGAACTTTTACAGAAATGTTCGGGTTCACTCAACCCTAATCAGAACACAATAGTCTAAGTTGGTGAAGTGAAATGAGAGAAATATATAAATAAAACTATTGTTTAGAAATAGAAAACAGAAAATTTGCATGTGCACATGTATTCACCCCCTTGGTTAGGAAGCCCATAAAAAGCTTTGGTGCAACCAATTATCTTAAGAAGTCACATCATTAGTGAAATGATGTCCACCTGTGTCTAATCTAAGTGTCATATGATCTGTCATTACATATACACACCTTTTTTGAAAGTCCTCAGAGGCTGCAACACCTAAGCAAGAGGCAACACTAACCAAACACTGCCATGAAGTGCAGTCGCGATTGGGAAAACTGGTCATAGTTGAGTGAAAGATGGATCGTGCTAAATACAGAGATATTCTTGAGCAAAACCTGTACCACTCTGTACGTGATTTGAGACTAGGACGGAGGTTCACCTTCCAGCAGGACAATGACCCCATACACACTGCTAAAGCAACACTTGAGTGGTTTAAGGGGAAACATGTAAATGTGTTGGAATGGCCTAGTCAAAGCCCAGATCTCAATCCAATAGAAAATCTGTGGTCATACTTAAAGATTGCTGTTCACAAGTGCAAACCATCCAACTTGAAGAAGCTAGAGCAGTTATGCAAGGTGGAATGGGCAAAAATCCCAGTGGTAAGATGTGGCAAGCTCATAGAGACTTATCCAAAGTGACTTGGAGCTGTGATTTCCGCAAAAGGTGGCTCTACAATGTATTGACTTTAGGGGAGTGAATAGTTATGCACATTGACTTTTTCTGATATTTTGTCCTATTTGTTCTTTGCTTCACAATAAAAAAAAACAAAAAACACAATCTTCAAAGTTGTGGGCATGTTTTGTAAATTAAATGATGCAAATCCTCAAACAGGATAGTGACCACTGCGCTCCACCCTCACCCCTGGCCCTGCCTACTTGCCTCACGAGTCCCGATGACAGGGGACAACTGGACAACAATCCCTTACTTAGGATATGTGCAGGGAAGACAGACAAGACAAAATACGGAAGGTGAACAGACTTGGTCAGAACCAAGAGAGCTACACCGTACAAAGGGTTAAGCAAAGAATGGGCAGGAGAAGCCGGGGTCAAATACCAGGAGAGTAGAGAAGTACCAGAGGAGTCCGAAAAGAGTAGTCGGCTGGGAGCCAAGGTCATAATACCAGGAGGGATGCGCAGTACAGGAGGAGCAGGCAAAGGATCGTCAGGGAACAGGATCAGGTGAGTATTAAGAAGTCCAACAAATAGCCAGGAACCTAGAATTAACATGCAACCTGGTCAGCAGGCTGCCTGTATTTATTGTGGGGTCTGAGGGTCATGTGACGTGACCAGCGTCACATGACTGACAGGCAGACCTAGGAGCAGGGAGTCTCCCCACTAGCAAAGCTGACCTGGGAATGAGGCCAAACACAGATCCTTGCTCCCAAAGCTAAGCAGCAGGTCTGCAGCTGATGGGAGACCGAGTATGCCTTTGGTGCCCCGTGACAGTACCCATCTTTTACAAGGGGCCACCGGACCCAAGACTTCAGGGTGTTCTAAATGAAATTTTCGAACAAGTCTGGGAGCATGAACCTCCCAGCCGGGTACCCAAGATCTCTCTTCGAGTCTATACCCCTTCCAGTGAATCAGGTACTGTAAGGAATTACGCACCCTCCTGACATCCAGAATCTTAGACACCACATACTCGACAGCATCACCAACAAGAACCAGCGGAGGAGAGGCCTCCAACGGTACAACAGGTTAAAAATACTTTTTAAGAAGAGATTTATGAAATACAGTACATTATTAATGTGGAACGACTCGGACAGCTCCAACCTAAACGATACCGGATTAATGACCTCCGTGATCTTATACGGTCCAATAAAACAAGGAGCAAATTTTCTAGAAGCTACCTTGAGAGATAGATTCTTGGAGGACAACCATACTTTATGCCCAACCTGAAAGTTCACCCCCTTGGAACGTCTCCTTTAGGCCTTGAGAGCTTTGAGCCTTTTCTAGGTTCGATTGAACCCGGGCCCAAACTGTGCACAGTTCGGAGGAGAGTTTATCCACTTCAGGGTTAGAGGAGGAGACGGCCGACCCAGAATGAAAACGGGGATGAAACCATGGTTACAAATGAAATGGGAGACCCCAACAGATAAATTGACACGGTTATTCAAAGCAAATTCAGCCAACGGAAGGAATTTGACCCATAATTGCTGGTCATCAGCAACGTACAACCTCAAGAATTGTTCCACAGACTGATTAAGGCGTTCAGTCTGCCCATTACTCTCAGGATGGTAGGCGGAAGAAAAAGACAATGAAATTTTACATCTTTGACAGAAAGCCCTCCAGAATTTGGACACAAACTGCACACCCCTGTCAGAAACAATATTTTCTGGGATGCCATGTAAACGAACAATCTCACAAAAATAGACGCCAAGGTTTTTGGATTCAGAAGTTTAGACAGGGGAATGAAATGAACCATCTTGCTAAACCTATCGACCACTACCCAAACCACAGTCTTACCCTCCGCCAGCGGTAGGTCAGTTATAAAGTCCATCGAGATATGGGACCAGGGTCTACTGGGAATGGGTAGCGGTCATAGGTTACCAGCAGGGCGAGTCCTAGGTGTCTTAGACCTGGCACAAACCTCACAGGCTGACACGTAGGACTTGACATCCCTGGTCAGAGTGGGCCACCAATAAGATCTAGAAACCAGATCCTAAGTGCCTTTAAAACCCGGATGTCCATAAAAGGCAGAATCGTGACACTCCCTCAACAGCTGGAGACGAAATTGTACGGGAACAAACAACTTATCTGTTGGGGTGGATGCCGGTGCCAGATGTTGTTCAGCCTTAATGCGAGCCGAGATATCCTGGGTTAGAGCTGCTAAGAAGATGTTAGCTGGTAGGATGGATTCAGGCAGTGCCTCAGTGCGTTGAAAAGCATGGAAGCTCCGAGATAGTGCGTCTGCCTTCACATTTTTACTTTCCTGCCTGAACGTAATGGAGAAATCAAAATGGGTAAAAAACAGAGCCTCCGGGCTTGCCGGGGATTCAACCTTTTAGCAGACTTGAGAAACATTTGGTTTTTATGGTCAGTGACAACAGTTAACTGATGCCTTGCCCTTCCAAAAAATGCATCCACTCCTCAAATGCCCATTTAATAGCCAGCAGCTCCCTATTCCCTATGTCGTAGTTTCTCTCCGTGGGAGAGAATTTTCTGGAGAAGAAGGCACACGGTCTCAGGTTAGTGAGGCTAGCAGAACCTTGTGAAAGGACTGCTCCTGCACCGTCCTCAGACGCATCCACCTCCACAATAAAGGGTCTCTCCTTATCAGGCTGTATCAGAATGGGAGCGCTACTAAATGCCTTTTTTTTAAAGTTTCAAATGAAGAAATGGCCTTGGTAGACCAATCCTCCAAATCCGCCCATTTCTTAGGAAGGTCAGTCAATGGTTCAGCAATTACAGAAAAATTCATTATAAATTTACGATAGTAATTAGCGAAAACCAAAAACCGTTATAAGGAATTTTAAGGATGAATGCCTTACCCATTCCTTAATTGCCAAAACCTTACCAGGATCCATCTTAAAGGTGTGAGGAGTCAGAACATGCCCTAAAAACAGTATCTCCTGTACACCAAAGACACATTTCTCTTGCTTAGAGGTGTTGAGGGAGAACCAGCTATCCGCTAATACTTGTTTGACATGAGACACATGAGATTCGAAATCAGGAGAGAATATCAAAATGTCATCAAGATAGACAATAATAAATTTACCTAAGAACTCCCTAAGAATATCGTTCATTAAGTTTTGGAACACAGCTGGGGCATTGCTTAGTCCAAAAGGCATCACCGATATTCAAAGTGTCCTATCGGAGTATTGAACGCGGTCTTCCATTCGTCTCCCTCCTTGATTCGGATTAGATTGTATGACCCTTTCAGGTCAATCTTGGAAAACCAGGTTGCCCCCAGAACCTGGTTAAATAAATCCAGAATCAATGAGAGAGAGTATCTATTTTAAACAGTGATTTTATTTAATCTCTGGTAACCAATACAAGGCCTAAGACCACCATCCTTTTTCTTAGCAAGGCTCTCCTTAATATAATCTTCCATAGCCTTGCGTTCCGGCTTAGAAAGATTATAAATTCATCCTTTAGGAAATTTGGCTCAATCATAAGGTCTATTGGGGGGGGGGGGGGGGATGAAAATACATCATTAATTACCTTAATAACTGAGGGTAATGTATTAGACCTTACTGAAACCCCAGCCTGGACCACGAATAAACATGAGTCACACTTAGGTCTCCATTTCACCAACTCTCCTTTGGACCAATCTATTGTGGGGTTATATAAACGGTATTACCACCTCAACCGGTAGGTTCTCTAGGACTAAAAGGGAACATCTCTCGGAGTGGCACACAACCCACGGTTAGAGAAATTTCAGAGGTACATAACCTCACCATACCACCAATCAGGGGAGTAGCATCAATGGCCATGACATGGATAGGTGTAGGTAAAGCAAACATCGGAATACCCTATTTACTAGCATATTCAAAGTCAATAAAGCTGGCCGCTGAACCGGAATCAATAAAGGCCTTACCCAGCCACATATTTACCCCCAGAGAAATTGATATGGGTACCAAAAGCTTACATTTAGAAAAATCAGGGTGTACCTGGTCTTTAGGTTGTCTTGCCTTAGGAGACTTGTCAGAGAGGACCCTCTTAGGACACTTGTTGATCCAATAGCCAGGATCTCCACAGTAGAAACATTCTCCGTGTCTGCGACGAAGATTACCCCAGGTCATGCCAACCTGCATGGGTTCCTTGGTGGAGACCTCAGGGTTGTCCCTGGAAAAGGCCTCTGGCTGGACCACCATCTGAGAACAGAACTGTCGTTCTTGTCGTCTCTCTCTAACTTGTCGGTCAAGTCGGACAACTAGGGTCATCATCTCCTCTAAGGTCTCTGGGACTTGATAACTGACTAATAGATCATTTAAATTATCAGACAGACCAGACCAGACCTAAACTGACTCTTCAGGGCTGGTTCATTCCATCCAGAGGAAACACCACCGTCTGAATTGGGTGCAATGCTCCTCTGCAGGGAGATGGCCCTGAACCAGTGCTCTAAGAGCCGTCTCGGCTACCAGGACCCTGTCTGGTTCGTCATAGAAGGTACCCAGGGCCTGAAAAAAACCCTCCACAGAAGTTAGACGACTGGCCCCAGGAGGTAACGAGAATGCCTAGTCTTAGGGATCACCCTGAAGTAGAGAAATTATAATACCCACACGTCGGCTCTCGGGACTGGAGGACACGAGGCACAAACGGAATTAGAGTTTGCAACTCTCCTTAAAAGAGACAAACCTCTTCCGGTCTCCAGAAAAGAGTTCTGGGAGCTCGATCTGGGGCACAAAATGTGGACTGGAGGGCTAAGGAGTGGAAGAACCTTGCCTTAACTCAAAAGAACGGAGTTTCTCTCCTAGCTCCTGTACCATCTGTGTCAGGTTAGAGACATTGTCAGTCAGGGTCTCAAGAGGATTTATGATACAGTGGTTATTGGGCCTGTTAATCTGTAACGGTCACGTCCACACACACAGGGTGAAGGATAGTGACCACTGCGCTCCACCCTCACCCCTGGCCCTGCCTACTTGCCTCACGATTCCTGATGACTGGGGACAACTGGACAACAGTCCCTCACTTAGGATATGTGCAGGGAAGACAGACAAGACAAAATACGGAAGGTGAATGGACCGGGTCAGAACCAAGAGAGCTACGCAGTACAAAGGGTTAAGCAAAGAATGGTCAGGAGAAGCCGGAGTCAAATACCAGGAAAGTAGAGAAGTACCAGAGGAGTCCGCAAAGAGTAGTCAGGTGGGAGCCGAGGTCACAATACCAGGAGGGATGCGCAGTACAGGAGGCGCAGGCAAAGGATCATCAGGGAACAGGATCAGGTGAGTATTAAGAAGTCCAACAAATAGCCAGGAACCTAGAATTAACAGTCAACCTGGTCAGCAGGCTGCCTGTATTTATTGTGGGGTCTGAGGGTCATGTGACGTGACCAGCGTCACATGACCAACAGACAGCCTAGTCGAGCAGAGAGTGATCAGCTCGGCGCTCAAGGCAGACCTAGGAGCAGGGAGCCTCCCCACTAGCAAAGCCACCCTGGGAATGAGGCCAAACACAGATCCTCGCTCCTGAAGCTAAGCAGCAGGTCTGCAGCTGATGGGAGACCGAGAATGCCTTTGGCGCCCCGTGACATCCAGGTTGTGAGGCACAAAAAAAGTCAAAAGGGCTGAATGCTTTTGCAAGGTACTGGCTGTACAACCCCCTAAATATTGTCTTATTTTTATTTATTTTTTAATATATACTAGGATTTTAGCATTTTACTACATTCAGTCTCCACTGTATATTATATGCATTTTTCATAAAATGTTATAAATTGAATATATACAATAATCTAGTGACTGTGTCTTCCTTTTCACTTAGGGTACTTTCTCAATTGCTTCGCTGGAATCCGTCAGGCAGTTCCGTCAGGCATGTATTTGAGCTAGGGATTGTCATTGTCTTGTTTGTTTACTGTGTAACTGTGGATGGCACCATGTGCTTAGCGGTACAAGATGACTTTTATAGGTGGTACGGCTGATTAAGTTTTCCTAAAGCACTTGTCTGTGTAAGTGATGTCCATCAATTTATTCTTCAAAGTAAAATACCAGGCTGTTCGTGTAATATATTTGTAGTGTACTCATTTAATAGTTACTTAACCCTATATATTGCTAGGCTGGGACTATAACTAGAGTTGAGCGAACACCTGGAAGTAAGAGTTCATCGCGTTCGGCGGAACTTCGTTGCAAAGTTCGAGTTCGGGACCCGAACTTGACCCCGAACCCCATTGAAGTCAATGGGGACCCGAACTTTGGAGCACTAAAGTGGCTCTAAAAGAGTAATGAAAAGGGCTACAGGGCTGCAAAAGACAGCAAAATGTGGGTAAGAGCATGACAAGTGCCCTGCAAACAAATGTGGATAAGGAAATGACTTAAAATAAAATAAACAAAAGTGAAAAATAATAATCTTGAACTAGGAGGAGGAGGTCCATATGGAGTAGGAGGTTGAGGAGGCGGTGGACGTGGCGGTGTAGGTGGACGCGGCAGTGGAGGAGGAAGAGGTAGCTAACACTTTTTTTTTTTAAATCTAATTTGGGTAGACCACAAAACATTGTGGAATATATAAAACAAAACAAAGAGAAAGTGCACTGGAGTATAACAATGGCTGTGTGAGGCCGGTATACATGTCTATTCTGCACAAGGTACGGACAAGTCCTGTGGGATCCATGCCTGGTTCATTTTAATGAATGTGAGCTTGTCCACATTGACTGTGGACAGGCGGCTATGTTTGTCTGTGATAACGCCAGCACCTCCAAAGTGTAAAGGGCAAGCTCAGGCCATGTGCCCAATTTGGAGACCCAGAAGTTGAATGGGGCAGACCCATCAGTCAGTACATGTAGGCGTGTGCACACATACTGCTCCACCATGTTGCTGAAATGCTGCCTTCTGCTAAGACGTTGCATCCTCCTCCTCCTCATCCTCCAGAACTGTGCCCTGGCTGGACAATTGTGTACCTGGCCTATGTTGGTACAGGAACACACCCTCTGTTGGTACAGGAACCCACCCTCTGAGCCCTCTTGTGAATGACTGACCTGATAACCGAGAAAATGATCCCTCTTACTTATCTGCCAAATCCTCTTCCATCATCGCCCAAAGCGTTTTTTTCAAGGAGACATAGAAGTGGGATAGTAACGCTGAGAACGGCGTCATCGGCACTGGTCATGTTGGTGGAGTAGTCGAAACACCGCAACAAGGCACACAGGTCTCGCATGGAGGCCGACTCAGTGGCGGTGAAGTGGTGCGGTGAGCGGGAAGGCCGAAGTTATGCTGTAGCGCAGACAGGCGAGCAGCAGCAGGGTGAGAAAGCCGAAAGCGCGCACAGACTGCCCGCACTTTCTGCAGCAGCTCTTACATACAGTTGTGTTCAAAATTATGCAACCCCCAATGCTGTAAAGGGTTTTAGGGAATTTAGTGTACATTTATAATTGTGTTCAGAATGAAATCTTACAAGGACTTTTTAAAGAACTAAATGCAACTAAAATGACATCAATTGTTTTTGTAATACAGTATTAAATGTTTTTTTTGTGATTTCTTCATTGACACAATTATTCAACCCCTTAAAGACTACCACTCTTAAGAACAGAGGTTCATTCAAGTGAAAACACCTGTGGATGTCAAGGAGCAGCAATCAAGCATAATAAGCACCAATTAGGCAGATGTAAAATGACTGTGATACTCAGCTCCTTCTAGACATTTACTGGTGTGTTTACAGACATGGTGAAGTCAAGAGAATGGTCCAGGAAGACAAGAGAAGAGGTGATTTCTCTTCACAGGAAGGGCAATGGCTATAAGAAGATTGCAAAGATGTTAAACATACCAAGAGACACCATAGGAAGCATCATTCGCAAATTCAAGGCAAAGGGCACTGTTGAAACGCTACCTGGTCGTGGCAGAAAGAAGATGCTGACTTCGATTGCTCTGCGGTACCTGAAGCGCAAAGTGGAGAAAAGTCCCCGTGTGACTACTGAGGAACTGAAAAAAGATTTGTCAGATGCGGGTACTGAAGTTTCAGCTCAGACTATAAGGCGCACACTGCGTAATGAAGGCCTCCATGCCAGAACTCCCAGGCGCACCCCCTTGCTGTCTCCAAAGAATAAGAAGAGTCAACTGCAGTATGCCAAAAGTCATGTGGACAAACCACAAAAGTTTTGGGATAGTGTTCTGTGGACTGATGAAACAAAATTAGAACTGTTTGGGCCCATGGATCAGCGCTATGTTTGGAGGAGGAAGAACAAGGCCTATGAAGAAAAGAACACCTTGCCTACTGTAAAGCATGGCGGGGGGTCAATCATGCTTTGGGGCTGTTTTGCTTCTACAGGTACAGGGAAGCTTCAGCGTGTCCGAGATACCATGAATTCTCTTCAGTACCAGGAGATATTGGATGAAAATGTGATGCAGTCCGTCACAAACCTGAGGCTTGGGACACGTTGGACCTTTCAACAGGACAATGATCCCAAGCATACCTCCAAGTCCACTAGAGCATGGTTGCAGATTAAAGGCTGGAACATTTTGAAGTGGCCATCGCAGTCACCAGACTTAAATCCGATTGAGAACCTCTGGTGGGACTTAAAGAAAGCAGTTGCAGCGCGCAAGCCTAAGAATGTGACTGAACTGGAGGCTTTAGCCCATGAAGAATGGGCGAAGATACCCGTAGATCGCTGCAAGACACTCGTGTCAAGCTATGCTTCACGTTTAAAAGCTGTTATAACTGGAAAAGGATGTTGTACTAAGTACTAAGATTGAATGTCACTTGGGGGTTGAATTAAACTGATAATGATGTGAGCACAGAAAAGACTTTGTGATTATTTCATTATAAATGTTATGTTATATTTGTCTGACTTACAAGTGCCTCTTTGCTTTAATTGTAAACAAGATGACTGAAATGATCAAAATCAATGTCAAACTGGCCAAAACACTCAATTTCAGTGGGGGTTGAATAATTTTGAACACAACTGTATTGGGGTAGTTTATCAGGAATTTCTGCACCACCAAATTCAGCACATGCGCCTGGCAAGGGATGTGCATCAAACCGGCTAGGCCCAAAGCTGCTACGAGATTTCGCCCATTATCGCACACCACCAGGCCGGGCTTGAGGCTCAGTGGCACCAACCACTCATCGGTTTGTTGCTCCATGCCTGTTCACAGCTACTGCCCGGTGTGGGGTTTTTCCCCCAAACAGATGAGTTTCAAAACTGCCTGCTATCGTTTTCCCCTGGCTGTGCTGAAGTTGGCTGGTGATGGTGTTACGCTGACCGGATGAGGAGGTGTTAGAGGAGGAAGAGGAGTAGGAGGAGGAGGCAACAGGAGGCAAAGAGAAATGCCCTGCAATCCTCGGTGGTGGAAGGATAAGCACCAAACAGCTATCCGCCTCAGGCCCAGCTGCCACTGCATTTACCTGTGCTTACTGGTCCACGTATTGATAGTTATGTGGATCTTGCCACAGATGGCGTTGCGCAGTGCACACATGATTTTGTCCCCCACTTGTTTGTGCAGGTAAAGGATTGCTCGCCTGGAAAAGTAGTGGCGGCTGGGAACGACATACTGTGGTACAGCCAACTCCATAAGGTTTTTAAAACTCTCCGTCTCCACCAGATGGAATGACAGCATTTCAAAGACCAGGAATTTTGAAATGCTGGCATTCAGGACCAGGGATCGCGGTTGGGTAGGGGGGGTTCTTCCTCTTTCGCTCCATTGTTTGGAAGATGGACAGCTGAACGCTGCCATGGGACATTGTGGTGCTGCTTGTTGAAGGTGACAGACATGATGGCGTTGCTAACACATCTTTTGTTTGCGGGGTGTCTGGTGCTGAGACTGCAGCAGAAGAGGGAGCAGGAGGAGCCTGAGACCTTTCTTGGTTTTGGAGATGTTTACTCCACTGCAGCTTGTGCTTTGCACTTAGATGCCTGGTCATGCAAGTTGGGCTCAGGTTTAGATCATTTATGCCTTGCTTCAGGCTCTGGTTGCACAGCGTGCAAACCACTCGTATCTTGTCATCTGCACATTGTCTGAAGAAATGCCATGCCAGGGAACTCCTTGGAGCTGGCTTTGTTGTGCTCGGTCCCTGGGTGCGGTGGGTAGTAGTAGGCGTACTGTCTAGGGGACGGCCGCTATGTTTTTGAACCCTGCTCCCTCTTTTGCTGTGCTGTTGGCTCTGAGCGACTACCGCCTCTCCCTCCGAACTGCACAGGTCACTCACATGACCTTAATTCCATGTGGGGTCTAGGACCTCATCGTCCTACACATCATCTTTCACCCAGTCTTCACCCCCATCCTCCTTGTCGGTTTGCACACTGCAGAAAGCCGCAGGCTCGGCACCTGTGTTTCATCATCATCAGAGACGTGCTGCGGTGGTCTTCCCTCATCCTCAAACATAAGTGTTTGGGCATTGGTGCACTCAATCTCTTCCACTTCTAGGGCAGGGCTAGGTGGATGGCCCTCGGAAACCCTGCCAGCAGACTCATCAAAAAGCATAAGAGACTGCTGCATGACTTGGGGCTCAGACTTCTTGGCTGATTTGTAAGGGGGTGAGGTGCTAGATAAATGCCCATGGCCTGCAGGTGCCAACTCTGAGCTTTCAGCAGTGAACCGGGTGGTAGACAATGTGAAGATACTGGAGGCACTGTCAGCCACCCAATCTACTAGTGACTGTACTTGTTCTGGCCTCACCATTCATAGAGCGGCATTCGTACCTACTGAATAACACTGAAGGCTCTGTCGTCTATGCACACCTGAGGAAGGTGTTTCATTTAGGCGTGTAGCTGGCACAGATCGACCACGTCCTCTCCCTGCAATAGGAGCTCCACCAACACCAGCAGCACGACCAGGGCCACGTCCCTTATTTGACGCTCTCCTCATTATTTGCGTTCACCCACCAAACTAACAGATGGTTTATCCCAGGTGACAATTTAACTGCCAATAGTCACCAATTAAGTTCACTAACAGTAAGGCAGTGCCGGTGTCATCATAAATAGAATACATTTCTTTATGTCACACAACAGTGTAACTGAGCAATTCAATACAATTACTTCACTATCATAAGTTTAATTGGACTGTCAGAAATGCAGTATAGGCCGCAAATGTGCAATCTATCACAAAAACTGTGCTTTTTGCAACCAGCTATGTAAATGCATTAGTTTACGGTTTTATTGGAATATCAGAAATGCAGACCAGGCCGCTAATGTGCTATGTGGTACTATAACAGTATTTTTTGCAACCAACTATAGAAATGCAGTATTTCACTGGTTAATTGGAATATCTGAAATGCAGCGTAGAACACTAATGTGCTATGTGGCACTATAACAGTGTTTTTTGAAGCCAACTATAAAAATGCAGTATTTCACTGGTTAATTGGAATAGCTGAAATGCAGACTAGGCCGCTAATGTGCAATCTATCACAAAACCAGTGTTTTTTGTAACCAACTATAAAAATGCAGTATTTCACTGGTTAATTGGAATATCTGAAATGCAGACTAGGCCTCTAATGTGCAATCTAGCACAAAACCAGTGTTTTTTTGCAATCAACTATAAAAAAGCAGTGTTTCACTGGTTAATTGGAATATCTGAAACGCAGCGTAGAACGCAAATATGCTATCTAGCACAAAAAGTGTGCTTTTTGTACAGCAGCAAGGTAACTGCAGTATTTAACAGTTTTATTGGACTGTCAGATATGCAGTGTCTGTGGCACACAGATAAAAAAATCACTTTAGGTCAAAAAAATATGTGACAGACTAATGTAATAGAATAATATTCACGGCCAGGTATGCACTGCAGGAGCAGGGGTACTTGACTGGCCAAAAAAGGGAATTTTTCCTCCACTGAGCTACCAGAACAGAATTAAAGTAAAGTCCCTGGCACACATGCAGCTCACATGCAGTTGCAAGGGCACTGCACTTGCAAAAATGCCCGCCGACGCCCACCTAACTAACAGATGGATTAAAAGTTTTTTGGGAGTGTCAATGGGCTCAGGGCTGGGTACAAAAATGTAGCATAACACCCTCTATAATTGCTGTAGTTTATAGATTGCAGTACACCAAGAACACCTGAATTCTTGCCTAATCTGTCCCTAACAGCAGCAGCAGCCTTTCCCTACACTAGTTAGAGCAGAGTGATGTGCGGCGCTTCACTTGGCCAATCACAGCCATGCTATTAGTAGTCATAGCTGTGATGGCTTCTTCACAGTTCGGGTTCGCTCAACTCTAACTATAACACATTGCAAATCATTGCCCTATAAACATTGCTGACAGATGGTTATTCCATCTAATCTTGACCATGAAGAGAAAGTCATTTATTTTTATCTTACTTTTACCATCTTATTGAGTTGTAAAATGTGTTGGAGGAAAATGACTCTTTATTTGTAACAGCAAAATAATAAAAGTAATAATCATAGATATGTTTGGATCAATCTGCTAACACTCACAAGAATGTTCATGGACAGAGAACATACTGTACTGTAATGGTAATGTCCTCCATGACTACTATGAGTAATTCTCAGACATATTGCTAACACTTTTTACACTGATGCAACTATCTTCTGCGATAAAATTGAGTGTGCTGATCATCATGATCTCCTGTTGTGGCCCCACACATGGAAAGACTTAAAGGGTTTTCCAACATAACTGAATAATTAGTCCTGCCATTTCAGCGCTGCAGCTTCTGTTAGCGCTTCCACCAAACCACTGGCCTCAGCAGTCAAGTTGTGTCCTCAAGGATTCTCTGTGGTATTATGTATATTTTAACTGTTCATTTCTGGATGTTTTTAATTAGCAAAACGCTGCTCCTCAGTAGTAGGTTCAAGTGCACAATGTAAAACTTGAAGCCAAACTTTCATTGACTGGGTAGCAAACAAAATTGTTTTAAAGTCATGTCCGTTATAGTTGTAACTGTCAACGGTACAGAGTAAATTATAAAGTACTTTTATGTTCCAGTTTTTCCCAGTGTGTCAGATACATAGAACAATGGCTGTCAAGTACTTAAAAAACACAGAAATGTGTGTATTGTAGAAAGACAAGCGGTTCAAGCAAAATAAGGCAAAGTAATTAATTTTCCTTCTAAAGACTTGCTGACAAATTACTAGATGTGTCAAATTCACAGAGTTGTATAATGGAGCTGTCCAATATATAGACAGCATAAAGAAAAAAAACACAAAATCAGGATTTATTGACTCTGATAGCTAGTCTGACACACACATAAAGAAATGTATTAAAGGGGTTGTCCGAGATAAATAAAACTCTTGGACAAGCCGTAGAATTACTTAAATGAAACATCTTATACTCACCCCTTTCTGTGGTGCTATAGACTGTGTACATACTGCAGAGGTGACATATTTGGGTATGATGTGTGACCACTGCAACCAGTCACTGTCTTTAGTGGTCTTGTATAGTGGGGTAGCTTTATATAGGATGAACACATAACTACACAACTCATTGCACACCTGCCATAGAAAGAGCTCCTGCTTCTTTATGTGGCAGTGAAAGCCTAAAGGACTCGAAAGTAATGTTATCTCTGCACTAACTATATATACCATAACTTAGCCACTGGTAAGGGGGTCAGACCTTACAGAAAGGATTTTATTGACCTTGAGTGGTATGCATGGCTCCGCACTCTAGGATGGAACCAGGAGGACACAGTTATAACTTAAACAAGTATGTTGTTACTTGTATCTCATGGACATCTTCATTGGACCAGGAAGTAGAGAGCAGTGGAGGATTGGGTAGCCTTAGTATAAGAGTGGCAGGGGATCCATGAGTACTGCTTTCTTATTTAAAAATAGCACTATTTGCATAAGTATATATTTCTTCAGTTGAAAACCCCTTTAAGCTATAGGAAGAGCACATGGCAGAGAGATTATAAATAGTAGTGCTCTGCAGACCACATGTTAGTAGCAGACAGGAGACTGAAGTGTAGGCTGGAAAGCTGCAACTGGGAACAAAGACAATATTTCTGTGTGTGGCTACAAGGTACAACACAGCACCTCAAGAAAAAGGTCAGAGCGGTCTACAAAATGCACAGGACCACTCCCTCAGAAACACACTCTATTACACTTTGTAAGCAGCACTTTTTATCTCCCAGGAGAAAATATACCTAGACATTCCCGTGCTGCCTAAAACAGGTCAGCATTTGGCACCATGTCTATCCCAACTCCACCTCCACTGGTCACTTCCACTCTGAAACTTCAGAGCTCTTTGAGGGGCCAGAGGGGAGGAAGAGTTGGGAAAGAAATCTTGCCACACACCAAGCTGTGTCAGCAGAGAAGTGGTAGCAGCTCAGTCAGCATTTGTGATCAGATGGGCCTATGGGCCGGTATGCCCTCCTCCTGGACTGGTCATATACTCTACAAGAAAATTTTCCAGTGGGCCAATGACCTGGGCACCACCCGAGGCCTCTTCACGGCTGCTGGCCAGGTACATAATGATCTTATGTTCTCAGTATTAAGTGATACTAGGGGCATCAGGTACTTATGTACCTGGCCAGGCTCAGGGGCCCTCCAGAATTCAGTATTTTGATAGGGCAGTATTTTATGATGCACTATGGGATTTGGTTTTGCTAGGGCAGTATTTCGTGCTGCACTATGGCATTGCTGGCCTCGTCTACTTCTGTTGTCTCTGTCCATTTGTGGCTTGTGTTTGCCCTGCCTACTTGTGTTGCACTGCCTTCTGTCAATGTGGACTCTCCTACAATTTGAGGCCACTTTCAAAGTGGCACTACAAAAGTATGTATCTTGCCCGCGCTTACTAGTAATTACCGTTCACCTTCTATATTTTTTCGTTCTTACTTTATTCAATGTTCACTAGTTTTTGCACAGTTCTAAAAAATAAGTAAACACCAAGTATTCATATATGTTCTGCTACAGACACACAGTCACTTGCCCTTGTCTGTTATTTTGTTCCTGCTGTGTTTTTCCATCCTTGTTATAAACTGTGATGCTCAATCCTGCTTGTTTAGATCTTCAGCTTCAGCACAAAGCTGTGCCCTGGCTCGTGTTTCAGAAGCCAACAGGTTTCCTGGAGCACTGGTGTGACGTCACACTTGTACGGAAGCCTCGGGGGACCAAAAATACAATGAACCTCTGTCTTCTGTTTATTTTAAAAGGAAGACAGACAAGCCATAGCAACGGTCTTTTAAGAGACCAGTGGAAAGAGACAGAGGACATTAATGAAAGTTGTTATAAGGTAATTACATATCTTTTGACGGTCATTGACAGACTACCTCATGTATACATGCCTAGGTCTAAAATCTAGCAAATAAAAAAAATATGACAGTTACCCTTTAAGTTAATTTCCAGAGCTACTTCCAAGGCTAAGTTCCCAGTCTACCCCTGATGCCCTCAGTAGCAACTATGACTGCCGTGACCCAGTATCTGTGCTACTGCTTTTGATGTTAAAACATACATACTGTACCTTAGAATGGCCCTGCCTTGCACAAGTAGAGTAAATGGACATTTCATTTACATTTTTTTTTATAGATTTTTAAATTTTTAAATAAATTTTTAGAATATTTCACAGTCAACATTGAAGATTTACAACATAATGATTATAGACAATAACAATAAAAAATACTATTCTGATTCATTTTGTATTCAATTGCAGGTGAATTAGTGAGCAAAGAGTTATCATCAATACGCTATGTGTATAGAAAACTGAGGAGTATGGGAAAGTCATTATATCTGAGATCAGATAGGTCCTTAAAGTGTAAATACTGTTTCAAGTAATTCTTCAGGATAAGCTGCCATCTGTGTATACATGAGGACTAACGCTATTGCTGGTTATTATATGACTTGCATCTGGCATTTTTAGCAGTTTTTCCATCTGCAATCTGTCCATAATTCAGATTTTTTTTCTGAACTAGTGGACAGAGACTACTTGGTATCATGTCTGCTGAGACAAAGGACATGAATAAACAGGGAAATCTACTTCCTACCTCTCTGTAGCATACCCAAAAAAGTAATAGCAGTAGTGGAGGGCATTATACAGCAGTACTCAGCAGTTTAGATGTGAATCCAACAGTTAAAGGGGTTTTTCAGCTCTAACAGAGTGGCCCAGACCTGCCCGACCCAGGGTTAGGGTGATCCCCACCGCTGCATCCAGTCTGTAGGGCTCCCAGGCCTATGCTCCCACGTGTGCTGAGGTCAACATCTATCAATGGGGGCATACATGACCACTGTCCAGCCAATCACAGGCTGCAGTGGTGACCTGCTCCCCCTCCATCAAGTGTGACGTTATGTATGTCCCCATTAACAGATATTGTCCTTGCACAGGAACCCAACAAGCCAGATCTAGTGGAGGGGATTAGACGAGTATCACCCCCACCCTGGGTTGGACAAGGCTGGGCTTCTCTGTAATATTTGGATAACCCCATTTAAATATGGCAGTAAATCACTTAAAAACCAGCAGCAACTTCTTATTAGTCTACCTCCCTCTGTCTGTCTCCAGCAGCTCCTATTTCTCCTCTTCTTCTTCCCCTCTCCATAGACTTGCATCTAATCTGATCCTTTTGTGAGCATGTAGCTCATTTTCAGTGACCATGCGAAGCTGTATTTTAGCAGTGAATTGAGAATTAGTGAAGAGGAGGGGGTGGAAGGAGGAAATGAGAAGGAAGCATCTTTCTCTGTATTACATATATTTTATATTTGCCTGTACTATTCATTTATGAGTAAAATGAAACAACTGTTTAGTAGCAATTTGCAAATATTGCCAAATTTCTGCAACTGTTCCTGTCATCTTGATAGGGCTAATTGAAATCCATACACAAGCTCCAGAGACAACCCTATTCAATGTATGGAATGGATTCTCAGACAAGTCAAGATATAGAGGGTGGCGCATTTGTATTACTATTAGATGATTCTCAGGACACTTTCCATCTCTATAGAGGAGGAAGGAATTCATTGAGTGATATGCCACCATGCAACCATTTAGACTTAGCTTGTGCAATATGGCATTAAAAGATAAGACAGTTCTTTTGCATATTGTCTAATATTCATATATTACTTTAAATGTATAAAAACTGTGAACATAAATATAGAAATAATATATATTTCTCCATTTCCATATAGTCATTTTCCAGTTCCTATCTCTAAACCACCCCCAAAGTCACAAGGTTCTTGGTGATTATTCCTTAACTTTCAAAGAGTGCAATTACTGGTATAATAAGGAAGGAATATTATTCCACTTGCAAACATTGTTATCTTTATCACTTCCTGAGTTACATTCTAGAAATAAACAGCAGTTTGAGAATTATGTTTTCAATTTTCACAGTATGGAGAGTCCACTGATAAAGTCCAGGTATTAGGATATTATCCCTTTCTGGCCAAATATGGCTGTGCACTGGAGATACAGTACGTGTCTTACAGAGTAGCAATGTGGAATGCCCTTCAGTAAACTTTTTAAGGAAAAAATAGTTGATCTTTTTAATAATATGTGGCATCAATTGCATGATTTTTTTGTCCTACATAGTACCAGCTTGTTACAGGATACTGTGCCGAGGACCTACCAATTCAGTGTGTGTTGGGCTATGTAGGGAGATGTGCAAGAACAAAAACAAACATGCAAAATCCATGTAGTTCGAGTCAGAACCACCCCAAAACAACAACAAAAATTGTCAAAGGCAACAATAACTACTATTATGTAACTAAAATTGTATCACAGGAAATAAACTAATGAAATGAGTTTGTACAACTTTCAATAAGTACAATTGTCAATAAGTTAAAAATTCTGTGGCCACAATAGGCCTCAAGTATCTAATCTACGGTCTCTCAGAGGCTCTGTCACATTTGATGATGGATACCTTGGTGAAACCCTACAGACCTTGTAAGTCAGTGGGGTCAGTCGGGTACCATTGGTGTTCATTGTGTGATAGATATGCAAAGTATCATTATAAATGGAAACTATAATGCAGATGCGAACATTATTTAGGCTGGGGCTACATGGCGATCTGGTCCCCTACACACATAGCAGAGTCAAAGATTTCAGTATCAAGATGCTTCTGAACTGTACTGTACAAAACAGCCTCATGAAAGTGAATGACACAACCTGACTGTCACAAAAACTTAGCCTTTAATTTTGCTTCAAATACGTAATCAAATAACATATCAAAACCAACATATAGCAGTACAACCTTAAAGGGCATCCATCAGCAGATTTGTACCTATGAAACTAGCTGAACTGTTACATGTATGCTAGGCCGCTGAAGGCACCTGTGTTGGTCCCGTGTTCATATGTGCCCGCATTACTTAGAAAAATGATGTTTTATTACATGCAAATGAGCCTTTAGGAGCAACGGGGTGTTGCCGTTACACCTAGAGCCTCTGCTCTCTCTGCAACTGTTGCACCCTCTCCTTTTTGATTGACAAAGACCAGTAGTGAAAATGCCATCACGCCTGGCCCTGTCAATCAAAATGAAGAGGGAACGGCAGTTGCAGAAAGAGCAGAGCCTCTAGGTGTAATGGCAAGCCCCCATTGCTCCTAGAACCTCATTTCTATACAGTATATATTTAAAACATCATTTTTTTATGAACATGGGGCCAACACAGATGTTTTCAGCTGCCACGCGCACATGCAACAGGTCAAACAGTTTCATAGGTACAATTTTGCTGACAGACGACATAGAAACATAGAAACATGGAATGTGTCAGCAGATAAGAACCATTTGGCCCATCTAGTCTGCCCAATATACTGAATACTATGAAAAGCCCCTGGCCCTATCTTATATGAAGGATGGCCTTATGCCTATCCCATGCATGCTTAAACTCCTTTACTGTATTTGCAGCTACCACTTTTGCAGGAAGGCTATTCCATGCGTCCACTACTCTCTCAGTAAAGTAATACTTCCTGATATTACTTTTAAACCTTTGCCCCTCTAATTTGAAACGATGTCCTCTTGTAGCAGTTTTTCTTCTTTTAAATATTCTCTCCTCTTTTACCGTGATGATTCCCTTTATGTATTTAAAAGTTTCTATCATATCCCCTCTGTCTCTTCTTACTTCCAAGCTATACATGTTAAGGTCCTTTAACCTTTCCTGGTAAGTTTTGTCCTGCAATCCATGTACTAGTTTAGTAGCTCTTCTCTGAACTCTCTCCAAAGTTTCAATATCCTTCTGCAGATATGGTCTCCAGTACTGCACACAATACTCCAGATGAGGTCTCCCTAGTGCTCTGTAGAGCGGCACGAGCACCTCCCTCTTTCGACTGTTAATGCCTCTCCCTATACACCCAAGCATTCTACTGGCATTACCTGCTGCTCTATGACATTGTCTGCCCACCTTTAGGTCGTCTGATATAATGACCCCTAAATCCCTTTCCTCAGATACTGAGGTTAGTACTGTATCACTGATTTTATATTGTGCTCTTGGGTTTTTATGCCCCAGGTGCATTATCTTGCACTTATCAACATTAAATTGTAGTTGCCAGATTTTTGACCATTCCTTTAGTTTTCCTAAATCCTTTTCCATTTGGTGTATCCCTCCAGGAACATCAACCCTGTTACAAATCTTTGTGTCATCAGCAAAAAGACACACCTTACCATTGAGGCCTTCTGCAATTTCGCTGATAAAGATATTAAACAATATGGGTCCCAGAACAGATCCCTGAGGTACCCCACTGGTAACAATACCATGGTCTGAATATACTTCATTGACTACAACCCTCTGTTTTCTGTCCTTCAGCCACTGCCTAATCCATTCAAAAATATGTGAGCCCAAGCTCAAAGACTGCAGTTTATTGATAAGCCTTCTATGTGGGACAGTATCAAAAGCCTTACTAAAGTCCAGATAAGCGATGTCTACTGCACCTCCGTGATCTATTATTTTAGTCACCCAATCAAAAAAGTCAATAAGATTAGTTTGACATGATCTCCCTGAAGTAAACCCATGCTGTTTTTTTTATCAATCAACCCATGGGTTTTTAGATGTTCCACAATCCTCTACTTGAGTATGGTTTCCATTAATTTCTCCACTATTGATGTCAGGCTTACTGGCCTATAGTTGCCCGATTCCTCTCTACTACCTTTCTTGTGAATTGGCACAACGTTTGCTAATTTCCAATCTTCTGGGACGACACCTGTTACCAGTGATTGGTTAAATAAATCTGTTAATGGTTTTGCTAGTACACCTCTAAGCTCTTTTAATAGCTTTGGGTGTATCCCATCAGGCCCCTGTGATTTATTTGTATTAATTTTAGACAGCTGATTTAGAACCTCATCTTCTGTAAAGACACATGCATCAAAAGATTCATTAGTCTTCCTCCCTAACTGAGGTCCTTCTCCTTCATTTTCCTTTGTAAAAACTGAACAGAAGTATTCATTGAGGCAGTGAGCTAGTTCTTTATCCTCTTCCATATACCTTCCTTCTTTTGTTTTTAATTTGGTAATTCCTTGTTTTAATTTCCTTTTTTCATTTATGTACGACCTTTAAGCACTCAAGAAAAATGTGAAAACTTTTGAACTCATATATGCAAATGCTAGATACATCTGAATCTGGTTTGTAAAAATTAATGCAGATATTTTAGAGACAACCTCAACACTTCAGACTATATTCCACCATGCAAACTTTCAGAAGCTTCCAGGAAAAAAAACATCAGGAAAAAAAAATTGCAACCTACAATAACCATGCCTCCATTACACAACTACAGTATATAAGCAGCTACTACCTTAATCTACTTTCACTTAACCCTTTCTATCATAGATTGTAAGACCTTAGTGGCAGGGTTGTCTCCCTGTATCGGTCACTGAAGACACTCTTGGAACACTCCTTGTTCTTAGTGTTATATATTTAAAACCTTCTGTATTTCATTTCTACATCAACACGAAAGTCAATGGTGCTATAAAATAATTAACAATAATACTACTACTTAATAATTTGACATATTTCAGTCACAGAAATGTCTGCAGCACACCTGACACGTGTGAACACACCTTAATGCTATCATTAGATTTGTGATGACATTAGAAGAAACGAGGTGTATGATTCATCTGCTTTCACTTCATCAATCAAAAAAATTAGCAACGTCTGCCTCCAACTTGTACATTTTTGCAAGAAAGATAACCAAATAAATACAGAGAGTACTGCATAAGGAGAGACAGTTTCAGGATCTGATAGCTTGGGAAAGAAGCAGGCCCTTAGTGAATCAGGGAGACAATTTTGTAAGAACTATCCACAAAATACCACAAACACGTACAACATATTCACTAGTTTAAAGAGATACTTCCATCAGAAAGGTTTTCTTATACTCTATATTTATAGAAAACAATATATTTTTTAAAACGTTTGGCTGTTTTTCTATTTCGTTTTCGCAGCACTATACCACTAAAAATACAAAATATTATCGCTCTTTAGCAATCAACATAAATGATATAGATAGGTCCAGTGTTTATTTATTGTTGCTATGAAGGGAAGATGATTTCTGAAAGGTAATCCTCATTATAAAAGCAGATGAAGCACTGTGACAGCTCTATTGTTCCCTTGATAGGCTTAGATAAAATGCTCACAGAAGACCATTGCACTGATTAGTGTAATATTTGATGCTCTAATTGAATCACTCACCCCTCTCTGGTCTCAGTGATGACTGAAAAAGTAAAATGAGGCTGTTTACTATGCTAAAAAAACAAGTGGAAATCTGAGAGCCAGGTCAGGACACAGAATTCATGGAGTGACTTGACTTCCAAAAATTATATTCAGAAAACCATCTACCTGTTTTTGTTTCGGGAAAAAAAACCTCATATTTTGTATAGGCTCTTAACCACTTCCAAACCAGGCCATTTACCCCCTTCTTGACCAAGCCTAATTTTGTGAATCTGACGTGTCACTTTATGTGATAAGTGTGGAACGCTTTTACTCATCCAAGCCATTCCGAGATTATTTTTGTATTTTGAAGGGGTATTCCAGCTCAAAGAAAAACCTTTCCCATTGACTTCTACTTATTTGGAGATGCCATAGTCATTTAGATTGCATACAGTCTTGTCGTAATTGAATTATAAAGGAGGTCTGGGGGAATATTTGCAGCGAGCTCCTTACAAGCTGGAGCAAAGGGTGGGAGTGATAGTAGCCCTGATTATAATATGCTATGGTGTATTCCCTCAGGCCATTACTCTTTGGGGTCGCTGCTGTGAAGGAGAGGTACCCTGTGTTTCTTTGGGGCTCTCCCTGTAGCTGTGAACTCCCTGCCTGATAGTGGTTCGGGGGTGCCACTGGTGTTAATGTCAATGTGGGTGCTAGGCAGGGCACACGTTGGAAATTCAGTGGCCAGCATGTGGTGTTAAGAGAGTCAGAGACCAAGCCAGATTAAACTCAAAAAGTTTTTCTCTTTCCTGTGTGCAGTATTAAAGGTGTAGTACATCCAGCAATAGTTTGTATACAATGCAAAGTCCTTCCAGATGTCCCAGCATGCACTTAACAGTTGAATACAGCACTGGCCCTCAAATTATTCTGGCTAAAATTTCTGCTATAGGGATCTCTGGCTAATAGCTGTACTTGGGCAACTGTGGCTATAGTGTCAACTATTCTGGGATGCATCGTGTATCGTAACTTGTTTCCCCTCTGCAGCAGCAGGGTTTGGATCACCTTATGCTGGGTTACCTTGCTGTCTCTTTTGGTGTAGCCATACAAATCCTGCTCCTTGGTTGCTTATATCTCCTGGAGCTCGTGGAGGTGACTGAGGCTTCAGGGCTTGGAGTTGGAGTATATTGGACAGGAGCACATGGAGACTGCTTCTTCTTCTTCCTGCTCTACAGCTACTCTGACTGGAATTTCCTGGAACTAGGGGGTGGAGCCAGTTGACACCCCAAGTTTCAGAGAGGGCTGGGCCAGGACTGTTAACTCCGGCCATGCCTGGCTCACTCTAGAACAACTGAGTGTGCAGTACATTACATTAGCATTACAAACATTACATAACAAATTAAACTTTTCATGTACCACCTGGTCTTGGGTACTGCATACCCCCTATTGAAAACCAAGATGTCCTTGGTTTGGTGCTTACAGTTCAAGGTCTAGTTTTATTACTCCCTTCTGTTCATATTACAAATATACCAAGTTGGATTGCATTTTGGCTGAGTGGGATAGAATTATGCGTATGCAAATTCACATGCAGAAGGGGGAATTTATTGTGAGGCTATTTTGTAGACTGGAGTTGGTTTTCACACCTGCACCAAATTTATGAAGATGATGCTTAGTTTTGTTAAATTAAGTGCAAGTGTGATGTGGTTTCGCGACTTTTTTGTGACTTTTTTTTCGAACATTATAAAAGAAACATGTGTTTTAATCTATAATCCCAACCAATTTTGAAAGTATTGAAGCAAAGTTTTACCAAAAGCTAGAAAAAAAAAATGTAAAAATGTCTCAAGCTATGTCGTGTACAACATTTTGTGCATCACAAAACGTAGAATATTTGATAAATTTTCCCCAGAGTGTCCAGTAGGTTTTTATTAATGTTCTTTAATGAAGACCAGAACATTTCCTTCTAAATAGTCTCTTATTAAATCATACAAGCCAATTTTTCCTAAAATAAAGTGTAGAGCAAACACATGGTGTTGAAAAACAAATCTGTGTTTTGGAAAAGGCAAACATGAATTTACATGTAAGCTGATTCCATTTATTTCCAAACAGTTCAACAGTAAAGCTTCTGGCTATTTCTCCTTTATTGTAATCATAAATATTCAAGGCATTCTGACACAGACATGTAGATCAAAGTTGGTGATTGATGTCTTCATAGCCTGATGTATGCTCTCTGACAGCAGTGATAGTGGTGAAATATATTGACTTTGACAACTGTGGAGGGTGTTGAGCACTTTAATGTCTAAACAGGCCAATTTTACAAAGAATAAACAAATCTAATTTATTGGTGGTGCCAGGCGTACCCTTAGAGGAACCAACAAGTGGATTGTTGATCTGGAAGGTTTTGTTACTGATTATGTACCATTGGCACAAATTATATTAACTAGATGCACATCTGCTTAAAAAAATATATAGTCATGGATTATTACATACTAAGAATTATCTAAGTACTCGATCTACATTGGATTAGATAGGGTAGGCAGAAGAGATATTCTAGTATCTATATCTTATATACCTATTAGGCACCACTGAATAAGAAGTTTAGAACACCCTGTAGAGCAGTTTGAGCAATTTATGATGCATTTATTAATCCTCAGGCTTCATGAGATAGGAGCAGGATTCTTTTGACAGTGTGTTACATTGTGAGGCATTGCCCTTTTTCTCTTAAACGCACCATTCCCTGGCTTCCCTTAGAATCAAATCATCTGTACAAACAAATGACCGGGCACCTTGTTTTGTTATCATTTTGAACACTTGGCATTGTAGTTTTCATTTTCTGTTATATTGTGCAGATGTAAACTACTAAGTGATGCTCCGCTCATGGATCTGAAAGGGGTCCTATCATTAAATGTAATGTTCATTTTATAGATCATAGGAAATTAATCATATTTGCTAATCACATGCTGTTACAAACATGACCCAGTGAAGACTTATTGCAGTAGTCCAGACCTGGGGGCATTTGCAATTGTTCAGTTTTTTATATGCAATTAGAGATGAGCAAAGTTTTGAAAAATTGATTCAGCACCTTTTCTAAAGTTAGCCAAGAACTTTGACTTGTTACAAACTAATTTGTCACGAATCCCTTTAAATCCGGTATACCACTGTGGGACATTGTGCCTTAGGGTACGGCCACACGGAGCAGCCATGCTGCGGGGAAGAACCGTCCCGCTAATTAGCCCTGCAGCTTTCTTTCATTTATTAATAAAGCCGCACTGTTAACACAGTTTCACAGTTTCTAAAGTCAGTTTTGAAAAATTTGAGTTGTGTACTTTCTAAAATGGTGTAATTTAAGGGTGGTTGCTATGATGTATTCCGCACAAAGCGACTTCAAATATAAATTGGTCCTTTAAAAAATTTGCTGTTATATTGTGCAGATGTAAACTACTAAGTGGTGCTCCGCTCATGGATCTGAAAGGGGTCCTATCATTAAATGTAATGTTCATTTTATAGATCATAGGAAATTAATCATATTTGCCAATCACATGCTGTTACAAAAATGATTCAGTGAAGACTTATTGCAGTAGTCCAGACCTGGGGGCATTTGCAATTGTTCAGTTTTTTATATGCAATTAGAGATGAGCAAAGTTTTGAAAAATTGATTCAGCACCTTTTTTAAAGTTAGCCAAGAACTTTGACTTGTTACAAACTAATTTGTCACGAATCCCTTTAAATCCGGTATACCACTGTGGGACATTGTGCCTTAGGGTACGGTCACACGGAGCAGCCATGCTGCGGGGAAGAACCGCCCCGCCAATTAGCCCTGCAGCTTTCTTTCATTTATTAATAAAGCTGCAGTGTTAACACAGTTTCACAGTTTCTAAAGTCAGTTTTGAAAACTTTGAGTTGTGTACTTTCTAAAATGGTGTAATTTAAGGGTGGTTGCTATGATGTATTCCGCACAAAGTGACTTCAAATATAAATTGGTCCTTTAAAAAATTGTTTTGGAAATTTTCTTGACAATGTTAAAATTTGCTTCTAAACTTTAAAGCCTTCTGATGTCCTAAAAAATAAAATTACATTTACAAAATGATGCCAACATAAAGTAGACATATGTATAGTCCTTCTTCATTGTTAAAGAGGACCTTTCATCAGGCTAAAAAATGTGTACTAAGTCACATCCCTACTGGGATTATCTCTACAGCAAGTAGTTGAGGAGTCAACCCGGAAGGAGGCCATTTTAGTTCTGGTATTCACAAATGGCAATTTGGTATCTGATATTACTGTAGGGGAAAGCTTAGGATCTAGTGATCACCAGTCAGTGTGGTTTACTATAAGTACAGTGACTGAGTCACTCCACACAAAAACAAAAGTTTTAGATTTTCGGAAAACAGACTTTTCGAAAATGACATCAGTGGTATACGAGTCCCTATCAGACTGGAACAATTTCAATGGAGTCCAAGAGAAATGGGACTACTTAAAATTGGCACTATTGAAGGCAACAGAAAAGTGCATTAGGCTTGTCAGTAAAAGCAAAAAAAGGAAGCGACCACTGTGGTACTCAGCAGAAGTGGCCAAAATCATTAAAAACAAAAAGATGGCATTTAGTAAGTATAAAAACACCCAAAACGAGGATGACAGGGAAATCTATAAGATGAAGCAGAGAGAGGCCAAGCAAGTTATAATAGCTTCTAAAGCTCAGGCAGAAGAGAAATTAGCTCAGTCAGTGAAAAAAGGGGATAAGACATTCTTCAGATACATAAATGAAAAAAGGAAATTAAAGCAAGGAATTACCAAATTAAAAACAAAAGAAGGAAGGTATATGGAAGAGGATAAAGAACTAGCTGACTGCCTCAATGAATACTTCTGTTCAGTTTTTACATAGGAAAATGAAGGAGAAGGACCTCAGTTAGGGAGGAAGACTAATGAATCTTTTGATGCATGTGTCTTTACAGAGGAAGAGGTTCTAAGTCAGCTGTCTAAAATTAATACAAATAAATCACAGGGGCCTGATGGGATACACCCAAAGCTATTAAAAGAGCTTAGAGGTGTACTAACAAAACCATTAATAGATTTATTTAACCAATCACTGGTAACAGGTGTCGTCCCAGAAGATTGGAAATTAGCAAACGTTGTGCCAATTCATAAGAAAGGTAGTAGAGAGGAATCAGGCAACTATAGGCCAGTAAGCCTGACATCAATAGTGGGGAAATTAATGGAAACCATACTTAAGGAGAGGATTGTGGAACATCTAAAAACCCATGGGTTGATTGATAAAAAACAGCATGGGTTTACTTCAGGGAGATCATGTCAAACTAATCTTATTGACTTTTTTGATTGGGTGAATAAAATAATAGATCACGGAGGTGCAGTAGACATCGCTTATCTGGACTTTAGTAAGGCTTTTGATACTGTCCCACATAGAAGGCTTATCAATAAACTGCAGTCTTTGAGCTTGGGCTCACATATTGTTGAATGGATTAGGCAGTGGCTGAAGGACAGAAAACAGAGGGTTGTAGTCAATGGAGTATATTCAGACCATGGTATTGTTACCAGTGGGGTACCTCAGGGATCTGTTCTGGGACCCATATTGTTTAATATCTTTATCAGCGAAATTGCAGAAGGCCTCAATGGTAAGGTGTGTCTTTTTGCTGATGACACAAAGATTTGTAACAGGGTTGATGTTCCTGGAGGGATACACCAAATGTAAAAGGATTTAGGAAAACTAGAGGAATGGTCAAAAATCTGGCAACTAAAATTTAATGTTGATAAGTGCAAGATCGCAAGAGCAGAATATAAACCCAAGAGCAGAATATAAAATCAGTGATATAGTACTAACCTCAGTATCTGAGGAAAGGGATTTAGGGGTCATTATATCAGACGACCTAAAGGTGGGCAGACAATGTCATAGAGCAGCAGGTAATGCCAGCAGAATGCTTGGGTGTATAGGGAGAGGCATTAACAATTGAAAGAGGGAGGTGCTCGTGCCGCTCTACAGAGCACTAGGGAGACCTCATCTGGAGTATTGTGTGCAGTACTGGAGACCATATCTGCAGAAGGACATTGAAACTTTGGAGAGAGTTCAGAGAAGAGCTACTAAACTAGTACATGGATTGCAGGACAAAACTTACCAGGAAAGGTTAAAGGACATGTATAGCTTGGAAGTAAGAAGAGACAGAGGGGATATGATAGAAACTTTTAAATACATAAAGGGAATCATCACGGTAAAAGAGGAGAGAATATTTAAAAGAAGAAAAACTGCTACAAGAGGACATAGTTTTAAATTAGAGGGGCAAAGGTTTAAAAGTAATATCAGGAAGTATTACTTTACTGAGAGAGTAGTGGACGCATGGAATAGCCTTCCTGCAAAAGTGGTAGCTGCAAATACAGTGAAGGAGTTTAAGCATGCATGGGATAGGCATAAGGCCAGCCTTCATATAAGATAGGGCCAGGGGCTATTCATAGTATTCAGTATATTGGGCAGACTAGATGGGCCAAATGGTTCTTATCTGCCGACACATTCTATGTTTCTATGTTTCTATGCTGACATGTAGAGTGGCGCCCAGGGATCTCCCTGCACTTACTATTATCCCTCCGCTCCGTTCAGCGCTACAGCCTGGGATATGCCTAGTATAAACAAGTAATACTAGGCTCCGCCTAGTATAACCAAGTCCCAGAAGATACCGGAGCCTATACCGGGCGAACGGAGCAGTGCCCAGGAATAATAGTAAGTGCAGGGAGATCCCTGGGCGCCGCTCTACATGTCAGCATACTTAGTACACATTTTTTAGCCTGATGAAAGGTCCTCTTTAAGGGCTGTACAGCAACTTTAACCCCTTAACACTATATGACGTATTTACTCGTCATGGAGCGCTACTACATTTTGAAATGTCTCTATATTCCTTAAATTCATGTGGCACACCTAAAAGGTTAACACAATTTCTAAAAATCAGTTTTGAAAAATTTGAGTCGTGTACTTTCTAAAATTGTGTCATTTATGGGTGGTTTCTATGATTTATTCCCCACAAAGTGACTTCAAATCTAAATTGGACCTTTAAAAAATTTGTTTTGGAAACTTTCCTAACAATGTTAAAATTTGCTTCTAAACTTCAAAGCCTTCTAATGTCCTAAAAAATAAAATTACATTTACAAAAGGATGCCAACATAAAGTAGACATATGGGAATGTTAAGTAATAACTATACACAGTTTTATTATTTTGATGGCATGACACATAGAGATCCTCTGCTGCTCGTCGGTTGAAAGACACGGAAACCGTGTGTGTGGAGAGGGGAGATATCAGAAAGCTGTGCTTCTGTGAATAAACAACCCAATTGTCTCTCAATAGAACTCATATTTGTTACACAAAGCACGGATGCGCTACAATTTTACATGGTTGAAGGAGGGAATTGAGACCAATTTCCTGTTTTTAGATCCTGCTGCAGGGTTGTGACACCTCCCCAGGGACATATAAGTGTATATATATTTTACACCTCCTCTCTCTCTGCATCTTGCTGACTTTCTAGGACATTAAGACTTGGATGATTTTGAAGTATAGACAGCAAAATATGAAGATGGTCATCATCAAGACCTGACCCCCCCCTATGGGGTGTAGACTGGATGCCATTGGTTGCATGCAGGCACCGGAATAATAAAGGCTTCTATCTTATTGGTATTGAATTATATTTATGGGTGATATAGGAATATGTAAATGTAGGAAAAAATAAGTAAAACTGACAGTATACACTCACCTAAAGAATTATTAGGAACACCTGTTCTATTTCTCATTAATGCAATTATCTAGTCAACCAATCACATGGCAGTTGCTTCAATGTATTTAGGGGTGTGGTCCTGGTCAGGACAATCTCCTGTAATCAAAACTGAATGTCAGAATGGGAAAGAAAGGTGATTTAAGCAATTTTGAGCGTGTCATGGTTGTTGGTGCCAGACGGGCTGGTCTGAGTATTTCACAATCTGCTCATTTACTGGGATTTTCACGCACAACCATTTCTAGGGTTTACAAAGAATGGTGTGAAAAGGGAAAAACATCCAGTATGCGGCAGTCCTGTCAGCGAAAATGCCTTGTGGATGCTAGAGGTCAGAGGAGATGAGGAGATGAAATAACCACTCGTTACAACCGAGGTATGCAGCAAAGCATTTGTGAAGCCACAACACGCACAACCTTGAGGAGGATGGGCTACAACAGCAGAAGACCCCACCGGGTACCACTCATCTCCACTACAAATAGGAAAAAGAGGCTACAATTTGCACGAGCTCACCAAAATTGGACTGTTGAAGACTGGAAAAATGTTGCCTGGTCTGATGAGTCTCAATTTCTGTTGAGACATTCAAATGGTAGAGTCCGAATTTGGCGTAAACAGAATGAGAACATGTATCCATCATGCCTTGTTACCACTGTGCAGGCTGGTGGTGGTGGTGTAATGGTGTGAGGGATGTTTTCTGGGCACACTTTAGGCCCCTTAGTGCCAATTGGGCATCGTTTAAATGCCACGGGCTACCTGAGCATTGTTTCTGACCATGTCCATCCCTTCATGACCACCATGTACCCATCCTCTGATGGCTACTTCCAGCAGGATAATGCACCATGTCACAAAGCTCGAATCATTTCAAATTGGTTTCTTGAACATGACAATGTGTTCACCGTACTAAAATGGCCCCCACAGTCACTAGATCTCAACCCAATAGAGCATCTTTGGGATTTGGTGGAACGGGAGCTTCGTGCCCTGGATGTGCATCCCTCAAATCTCCATCAACTGCAAGATGCTATCCTATCAATATCGGCCAACATTTATAAAGAATGCTATCAGCACATTGTTGAATCAATGCCACGTAGAATTAAGGCAGTTCTGAAGGCAAAAGGGGGTCCAACACCGTATTAGTATGGTGTTCCTAATAATTCTTTAGGTGAGTGTAAGTCTCTCTGCACCCTCCCTGAACTCTCCCTCTCCAATATTCTTCGATTAATCGTTTTCAGCAACACAGTCCCTAGTGCTTGAGCACTTGCCACATCTCTCTCTATACTCAGCTCACAGGACAATGGAGGAGGAACACTCGGGATGAGGTTTTTATAGGGCTGTTACATCACAGGGGAGGCCATCTGTGGATTGGCTGGATGCACGACATTATGGCTAATCTCGCATTTCTGGCCTTCTTACTTTCACGTTGTAACACGTCCAGCCACCATTTTAGCAAAAACTGATTTGTTACTATGAAGCACAAGGAAATTCAGATTAGTTGCGAATCAAAGTTTTCCTAAACCTCGGACTGAATTCCTCTTCAAATGCTTCGCTCAACACTATATGCAATGTTATGTAATGTAATCTGATGCTATGTCCTTTATTCCAGCAGGGGAGGTAATGGTTTTCAGGAACAGGGCTAACCGCACTGTTCCTCCCTTCTTGGTCCTATCTGGAGACGAAGAAAGAAGAGACTAGAGACCTGTTCTTGTAGTGGTGGAGTAAGGAAGCACTAGATCTGCTAGAGCTCCTACTCCCAGCAACTGTATCTAATTTGTATCTAAACCTGTGCGCATATTCACTGCCTGTACAGGATGGTAAAAACAAAACAAAAAACATATTTATTCAAAATAATTGTAAATTGGTCAAACATCCTCTAAGATATATTAGAGACAGACAGATGGAACCTTTGCTGATTGCTGGCCAATGTGCATGTGTCCTAACTACACTGGATTGCTACTTCTCAATATTTGTATCAGTGCATTTGTTACAAAGTACTGCAGTGAACCATACAAAAGAAGTAAGCAACCACAGGTTCCCAGTATAGTGTCACAACCAGCAGTGTCCTGGTGAAGCAGTTCAGCAAGTATCAGTCATTGCTGGGTAAGAGTAGTGTAACCAGAGCACATTGTGAATACGCAAAATGTCAGGGATATGCACAGCAGACATGTGTCATCTGACACAAACAAAAGGATATGCACTATGGAGGTGTGCTGTCCACTCTGCACCAGGGTGGTTACATGTAAAAAGTTAACATCACTTCTAGGCTGGAATGCCCTAACAGAAGAAAACTATCCTGCTCTATGTGTTTCCATTAGTTCAGTAGTGTATATCTCATCAGGAGCTAGATACTGTAGATATGTAGAACATATTTCCCTGTATTCAATTAAGAGCGAGCAGTTCTAACTGCACGTGTGGTGTACCGCCAGGTATCCGGTGCTTGTATGGCCGTGTGCACCTTCCCGTTCCTGAAATAGTGATGCGCCCAGATGGACATTAATGCTGTCTTAACAGAGCCGATCGGAGGAGTGGTGGCAAGTCCTGTCAATGATAGCGCCTCTCCCAGTTCGCGTGTGCTCTGTATAGCATGTGTAAGCGTGCCATATCCTCAACAATAGATAAAGGTATTCAGGGGTGGACTGGGAGCTAAAAGTGGGCCTGGGAAAAAAACAGTCCCATGTAACAGGCAGGTCCAAATTTAAAGAAGGTAACATAATTAGGCAGGGACAACAGAAGTAGAGGGCCAGCAATACCATAGAGCAGAACAATATATCTCCCTAGCTGAACCAAATACCACAGTGCAGAAAAACTCTGCCACCTATGCCACATTGTTCAAGTCTATCATTGTCCTGAGGATGTCAATACAGTTGAATTCAAGAGGGCTGCTAGCCAGGTGAGTAGGAGAGAATAAGATTATTATGTACCCAGCTTGCTGCCATGAGGAGGGCTTGAGTGGCCCTCCTAGGCATCGGCCCACAGGGAAATTGGTCTATGGGCAATCCGCCCTGGATGTATTAAGGGGATCATAAAGCAGCTATTAATACAGAGGGTATCTTATCTTTTTTTGCTATCATTCAGGTGTTCTCCTATAGAGTCTGTGTTTGCTTATAGTTTTCCTTACATACTGTAGGCCGCATGTACATGTTATCAAATAGATAACCCCTATTGTCTAGCAATTAATTACGGTTTTGATGTAGTAGGTCAGCCCTGTCAATGTGCTCCTAAAGGTCTTACCCACCACAGGTGATGCAACTACTGCACCTATACATGCCTGCAGTTGTCATCGGTAGCCACAACTTGGTGTTTTGCGGTTTCAAGAACCTGTGAACTAACCTGTCAGGTTTCTAACTCTTTGGTATGTAATGGCAGGGATGTTCCCAACTATTTTCTCCATGTCTGGATCCTTTTTGAGGATGCACCAATATTTGGAGAGGATCCCCCTCACTTCTTTTCTAGCTAGTCCCTAAAGTCAATTTTCTTCTCCCACCAGCCCAGGAAGAGGACTGCCCATAGCAACCCCTGTGAGCTGGCGGAATATTTTGCCATTAAATACAAAAAGGATGAAATCCAAGAGAGAAAGTTGGAATTCATTATGAGATGCACGGTGTAACTCCCTCTCCTCCAGAAAGTAAACTATGGCCTGAATGCCCAGGCTGTGTGGAATGGAGCTATACAAAGCCTCAATGTCAAAACTGGCCAACATGGCGTACTCATCACATATCAGGCCATTCAGTCTGTTTAAAACCTGCATAGTGTCCAGAATAGGAGAACGCCTCAATGATAGCAAAAAAGAAAAGATACCCCCGTAACTAGACACGTGTGAGATGCAAGTGTTCTCTGTTTCTGGACAACAGACTCCTGAGAAAAGAACTGGAGTAGATTTTTTATTTACAGACTGAGAAACCTGAAGGCCTCAATGAAAGAATTAGTCACACCTGCTTTATAGAATAACTGATTATTAGGCTAATAATGCATTTTGATCCACTTGACTGTAAATAAATAAATAATTAAACAGGACACTTGCTACTTTGTAGTCTCTGGATGAGAACCATGATACCAATTTTTATCCCCTTATGTGGGGTGGTCATTTGCACTAGCACTATAGAAGTCCATGTAAAATGGGAACCCCACATTGACCTCTGAGATTTTACCTACATAGGCCTCTATGTGGTGGTAGCTCAATAGGAGTCTTAGCAACAAGCATACTCCACGTTGACCTCTGAGATGTGATTTGCATGTGTCTCCATGTGAAACTAGCGATCCCCCAAATCCTACTAGATTATGATCTTAATTGATGACAAGTTATATAGGGAGCCAATAAATTATTCTGATATTGAGACTGGCTAGTGGGAGCCCTCCCTCTCAACTTGATTCCATACACTGTTTAAACTCTGTATTAATAGCAGCTTTATGATCACCTTAACACCTCTATACACTACTCACAAAAAGTTAGGGATTTGGCTTTCGGGTGAAATTTATAACATAAAACATAAAAAGTTACAGTGATATTATATCATGAAAGTAGGGCATTTAGGTAGAAGCATGCAATGGTGATTTCCTTATCTCAAACTATTTATTGAAACAAAAGCCAACAACAGTGGTGTGTATACTCCAACAAAAACTATCAAGGTTTCAGTAACTTGTCATGTGGCCCTAAGCATCAATTACAGCTTGACGATGTCTCATGCTGTTCACAAGTCGACTTATTGTCTGCTCAGGCATGGCATCCCACTCTTCTTGAAGGGTGGCTCTTAGGTCATTGACGTTCTTGGGTACAGAGTTAAGAGCCTTTACACGGCGACTCAGCTGATCCCACAGGTTTTCAATAGGATTCAGCTCTGGAGAAAGAGCAGGCTACTCCATTTGAGGTACCCCAGTCTATTCTCCAGCAGCCATTCCCTAATGATGCGACCTCAATGAGCTGGCGCTTTGCCGTCCATGTAAATGAAATTAAGCCTGTATTGTTTATGCAGAGGCAAAATGACTGAATTAATGATGTTATTCAAGTAGTATGGTCTTGTCATTGTACCATTCACAAAGTGTAGGGCAGTCTGTATTGACTAGACACACCTGCCCACACTGTAACACCACCACCAAAGGCTCGTCTCGTGACAACAGTGGCTGATCCATAGCACTCTCCTTAACATCTCCACCATCATTGGCGACCCTCATTTCTGCTCAGTGTGAATCGACTTTCATTAGTGAACAGCACTGAGGCCAGACGATGACGTCTGTAGTCAGGTACCCTTGCAGGTCGTCTAACACGCAGACCACGCTGATGTAAACAATTTTAAATGGTCTGACATGACACTTAGGTGCCTCTCTCCTCCCTTAAATGTGCCTGGAGTTGTGTGGCATTCATCATCCGGTTCCGCAGGGCATTGTTCACAATGAAGCAGTCATCAGTGTGGAATGTGGCCAAAGGACGTCAACTTCTATGCCTTTCTTTGCCTCTTCCAGTCTCTCGGTAACTCTATGACACTCTATGCTCAGTGGCCACTTCTATCTGAGAACATCCTGCTTGAAGTCTCACAATGGCGAGGTACTGTTGATCAAATGTTAGGTGTCGTCTTGGTCTCATAATGTCAAATTTTGAACTGCATGATGAGGAGGACTGTTTAAATACCAATTCTAATCGATACAGGAAATTTATTGGGCGATTCAGTGGAGTACATATAGGGGTCACAGGGGTCGCACTTGTGACCGGGCCCGGTACTCCAGGGGGCCTGGCTGCCTGTGGACCCACCCCCCAGGCCGGCAGGCCACCCTAAAGCCTGTTAAATACCGCTGTACCCACATGTAATGGAGCACTCTGATGGGGCCCAGCATGAAGTACAGTGGCAATTTCAGCAGAGTGCAGCATCAGAGTGTTCCATTACATGTATAATATGGGGGGGGGGGGGAGCACGCACTCACTCACTCACACTTGGCTGGTCGGCATTTCGCTTCTATAGTGAAGCAGGGAAACCTCTCTCATCCCTGCGTCACTGATCTTCGCAGCTCAGGAGCTCCCCCTGCTGGCCCCACATTGGGTCTATTAATTAGTGAAATGTGTACATAAGACGTATGTACATTGGGGTCACAATTATTTTCTTTTGGAGATTTTTCTACAGTAAATGATAGCCCTGCTGGCTGTGGGAGGAGAGCTGAAAACCCGGGAATCTGCCTTCAGCACAGCCAGCAGCGTGATGTGATGGTGGGAGCCTGTCATCAGGGAAGAAGGTAAGTATGTTTTTTTTTTTTCCTAAGGATGCAGACTGGGGGCAAAGGGCAGGAGGGGGGCCATAACAAATTTGAGGGGGCACCTAAGCTGGCATAACTACTGTGAGGGGGCCAGGGGGCACATATGAAGGCATAACTACTGTGAGGGGGCAGGTAATCTGGGCATAACCACTGTGAGGGGCACATATGTGGGCATATCTAATGTGAGGGACACATAATGTGGCATAACTACTGTGAGGGGGCACATATCTGGGCATAACTACTGTGAGGGGGCACATAACTGGGCATAAATATTTTGAAGGGGCACATATCTGGGCATATCTAGTTTGAGGGGGCACATAACTGGGCATAAATACTGTGAATGGACACATAATCTGGCATAACTACTGTGAAGGGACACATATCTGGGCATATTACTGCGAGGGGACACATAATCTGTCATAACTACTGTGAGGGGGCACATAATCTGGCATTACTACTTTGAGGGGACACATATTCTGGTCATAACTACTGTGAGGGGGCACATATTTGGCATTACTACTGTGAGAGGGCACATATTCTGGTCATAACTACTGTGAGGGGGCACATATTTGGCATTACTACTGTGAGGGGACACATATTTGGCATTACTACTGTGAGGGGACACATAATCTGTCATTACTACTGTGAGGGGGCACATATCTGAGGATAACTACTGTAAGGGGGCAAATATCTGAGTATAATTACTTTGAGGGGGCACATAATCTGTCATTACTACTGTGAGGGGGCACATATCTGAGTATAACTACTGTGAAGGGGCACATAATCTGTCATTACTACTGTCAGGGGGCACATAACTACTTGAGGGGGCACATATTTGGCATAGCTACTGTGAGGGGGGCACATATCTGAGTATAACTACTATTACAGGAACAAAGGTGGGCAATAGTACTGTGTATTAGCACTAGATTACCCTGCTATACATTGGCATGGCTCAGTCTTACAGGCCAGCACAGCTGCTGGTGGTGATTTCACAGGGGCAGTCACCATCCCTTCCTGATGTGATTATTCTTTTTTTCTCACTACAGGGACCTTGTTCTTGATCCAGTGGACATCACGCCGAAGCCAGCGACACCCTAGATGAGGTAGGACCAGATTTTATTAGGACGGGTGAGTGTAGCCATTGGGCTTAGGGCTCTTTAACACGAGCGGATCCTGTGTGGGCAATCTGCTGCGTGAAAGAGAGCCAAGCCCCATTCTGGACAGCAGAGACATGGAGCAGTGACATGATAGATACTGCTCTGTGCCGCTCTGTGACCTTTTTATTACAAAATCACAGTGAGATAAAGTTGCCACCGTGATTTTGTAGTTAAAAGATCACAGTTAATCATGTTACTGCTCCGAGTCTCTGCTGTCCGGAATGGGGCTTGGCACACATTCACACAGCGGATTAGCCGCACTGAAAGAGCCCTTAGTAGCCCAAAGTGTAACTGCCATATAATTTTTTTTTTATAAAGTGTAGGGCAAGTGATAGGTAACATTTTTGCAATATACTTTTTTTTGCCAAAACGTTTAATTTTAGTAGTAAACTGGGGCTGAAATGGCCCTTAGCAGCGCTCTCAGAAATGGGGGGGGAGGGGCATGAATCAGTTTCGCACCGGGGCCCCATGGATAGTGTGTACGCCACTGGGGCGATTCATGGAATCAAGCACCTGTTGTGAAATTTTCCATTAAGTTTGTTGGAGAACAGCAAGTTCTGCAAAAAGTACTATAGCACTGAACACTTGGAAATGTGCATTCAAAAGTTAAGTTCACCTGTAAAGGTTAGAGTGCATTTTAGGTTTGTAAAGGTTAGAGTGCATTTTAGGTTCATCTTTTACCCACAAGCCAAATATTATCATTATCAATATAACGAAGATGACGAATATCACGAATTCACGAATATAGCACTATATTCTCAATCTTCGTTATATTGTAGCAATACAACCATTAGGAACTCAGCTCTATGTTTCATTCGCGAAGCGAACATATAATCGCATTGCGAAGTGATCTTAGAGCCAAGTTCCTAATGGTTGTATTGCTAGAATATAACGAAGATGACGAATATCACGAATTTACATATATAGCACTATATTCTCAATCTTCGTTATATTCTAGCAACAACCATTAGGAACTCAGCTCTAAGTTTCATTTGCGACGCGAACATATAATCGCGTTGCGAATTGATCTTAGAGCTAAGTTCCTAATGGTTGTATTGCTAGAATATAAAAAAGATTGAGAATATAGTGCTATGTTCGTGAATTCGTGATATTCGTTATATTCTAGCAATACAACCATTAGGAACCCAGCTCTAAGTGGAATTTGCAATGCGAGTAATTCAGGTTATATTAATCGCATTGCGATTACAACTTAGTCAAATTTGTGAGATTGTGATTCTCACATCCGACAGTACATGTTAGCATGTTAGCATGGAGGCATTCCCATGCACACGGGAAGTCGGCAGAAGCGACAACGGGCATTGACTGGAGCGGGCAGGGAGCCAAGAATCCTCTAGACAGGTAAGAACAGCTTTTGGGAAGTGGGAAGACAACCAGAGAGCAACAAGGATTAACAACTAAAAAAAAAAAAAAGAATATTCCAAATAGCGAATATATAGCGCTATATTCGCAATATTTGTGAATTTGCGAAGTGCCGATATTCGCTAAAAAAATTCTGTATACTATATATTCGCGCTTAACACTAGTGGTGACATCTTGACGGTGTCCAGGGGACCCAGCGTAACATTGCGGCTACCACAACCCCAGTCAACTACACTTACACATAAATAAACAAATAACCAATGTACCAAAAGCCCTTCATAATCAGAGGTAATAGTGTATCATAGTGACTCAATTTTAGGGCCTGTAAGACTAAATCATAAAGAGTGTATACTCCCTAACCAAAGGAAAAACTACAAAGAAACAATTGGAGCACACTCAAAATGTAGAGAAAATATACTTTATTCCAAAATACAGTTATAACAATATACTAAAAAATCACATTAAAAAGACAAGGGGGACAGAAGAAAAGGACACCACCCAGCCGGAAAGGACACACTTACACATACTATACAGAGGCTACAGGAACTGGGAGAGGCCCTGTCATTGACAGACCACGCCTCTCCTCCTCCGATTGGCTCTGTGAAGAAAGTGGCCAAATCCATCTTGGCGCATCCCTATTTAAGGAATGGAAGCAGAAGGGCACAACACTGGCTATACCAGTGTCGGATAACTGGCAGCACGCCACATGTGCAGTTAGCCCTGCTTGTTCTTATTTGAATACAGGGAAATGTGCTCTATATATCTATCTAGGATAGTTTTCTTCTGTTAGGGCATTCTAGCCTAGAAGTGGTATTGACTTTTTACATGTAACCATACTTCATACACCTCGCCTCCATAGTGCATGTCCCTGACCATAGCGCATTTACATTGTACTTGTGGCAGATGACACACGTCTGCTGTGTATATCCCTGACACTTAGCGTTTTCACAATGTGCTCTAGTTACACTACTCTTATCCAGCAAAGACCGATACTTGCTGAACTGATTCACCACGACACTGCTGGTTGTTTCAGTTTCAGGGAACCTGTGGTTGCTTACTTCTCTTTTATGTTCACTGCAGTACTTTGTAACAAATGCACTGATACAAATATCGAGAAGTAGCAATCCAGTGTAGTTAGGACACATACACACTGGCCAACAATCACCATACTGTAGGTCCCTTCTGTCGGTCTCTAATATATATTAGAGGATGTTTGCCCAATTTTCAAAGTAACTTTTTACTGTCCTATGCAGGCAGTGAATATTATTACTTGAGTGAGATGGAAACTGTCCCATACCTTTTTCTGTACCCTATTTGCACTAATTCCCCTGTGAGACCAACACTCCAGAGGGATTCTCAGGAACCAGATCTTATTTTTCTGTGAGACCAACACTCCAGAGAGATAAGCAGAATTCAAGAGCAGAGCTTCAAGAAAGCATCAGTGTGGCCGGACTGCTGAGTGTTCAGCGAAATACAACTTAAAAACAGGGCCTCATATGGCTATGAGAACAAAAAATAAAAGTCTGGCTCCAAGAAGGCTGGAGTAAAAAAAAGAAAAAACAAAAATGGAAAATCACTCCATCAGGAAGGGGTTAAATAAGATTCTGTCTGACTAAAACTGTCACTAGAGGGAGCTCACTGCATGTGGATTTAAACCGCTCCCACTGAACTCAATAATAACTGGGTATGCAGTAACCTCCACCTGTGACTATAGAAATTATTTTTTTATTGTTTTCTCCTTATTACACCCAGAATGCACATCTATAAGAAATACAATATAGGTGGAGAAATAAGTTAATGTGCATACTCATTGAGGCAAGTTATAAATGTCTTTTTACTTAGAAATGCCCTTTTTCACCTTTTTGAAGCGAATATACTGTTTATAGAGATGAGAATATTTTACATAGATAGACTTGAAATGCTGAGTCCTATATCAGGGCAGCCATTTCGACATCTGCGTAATATGTGCACTGTGGAGCAAGGCAAAACAGCTAATGAAGGATTATCAGTGGGATTTGTAAGCACTAATAACTTGGAAATATGCTAAAAACAGAGGATTATTAAACTTTGTTAGCAGAGATTAGAGACCATAGAATGAATCCCAGAGGCAGATGTACCCACATGGTGCTAATATTCTAGTCATGACTGGAACTAATCTACAATGAAGAGGTAATTAATGTAATGTAGCACAGTGTAAGATTATTTCAAATACAGTTCACAAAGGAGAGAACTTCATTTTCAAACTTTTGAATGCTTGGAACTGTATCTACAAAGGCAGGAAAATGCACAAATGTCTGCTATATGACTTTTTACAGACTAAATGTAAAAGTCAGTTTATATAAAAAGCTATTAAAGAGGTTATCCCATGACAAATATTTACTACCTGGTCAGATGATAGTTGATAACTGCATGATCATTGGGACCTCACTGCTAGGACCACCATGACCAATAGAATGAGGCCTACAATCCTGAGGAATTCAAATAGAACTAATTAGAAATGAGCGAATCGAAGCTGACAAAGTGGAATTCGATCCGAATTTCAGAAAAAATTTGATTCGCACCGAAGCCGAATTTCCTCATTCTTCGTGGTAACGAATCACATTTTTTCCTAAAATGGCTGCTGCACATGTGAGGACATGGAGAAAGGAACTCTGGGAAGGTGGGATCACCCATACTGACATGCATGCAGCCAATCAGCAGCCAGCTAGCCCTGTCATGTCACAACCCTATAAATAGCGGCAGCCATCTTGGATTTTGACATTTTCCAAAGTACTTAGTGCAGGGAGAGACGTGTCTGCAGGCGCTAGGGACAGTGATAGGAACAACTTGATTGGTGTGAAAAAACGATTTATAAATGCAGAGAAAGGATAGGGAGGAATCGTTCCAGAGCATTTATGAAGAACAGGGTTCAGTAGAGGAGGTTACAAACTGGGTAATCGGAACAATCCTATTACACCTTGGTGCACTGACTGGGGATCCAAATTGCCACTATACAGCTGTGTTATTCCAGCAAACCGTTCTTGTAATTGGGGTGCAAGTGCCGTTTGATACAGCCATTAACAGGGTTAATTACAAGGAAATATTTCTACAGTACTTCTTATTTGCCCTTGTGCGGTGCAGTTATATGTTGTAAAGCCCTTTTTGCCATGTATTAGTGGAAAAATATATTCGCCATTCATTTTTGCACTTATCTGTTGAAAAGCCTTTTGTGTTGTGGAAAAGTGGAAAAAAGGGCCTAATTGCCGTTCTGTGGTGCAGTGATATATTCTAAAGCCCAGTTTGCCGTGTATTAGTGGCAAAATAAAAATATTTGATCTAACCTTTGATTATTTGATCTAACAGTATGTCAGACAGAGAAGTGCCAGGCCATGCACAGGGGAGTGGCAGAGGTGTAAATGTTTCTGGCAAAGGTCACAGCAGAATAAGGGGCCGTGGCAACAGGGGTCACTTCAAAAGGCCTGAGCTCCCAGTGTCAGCTAGTGGTCGTGTCATGACCAGTAACCCAGCGGTTCTGGAATGGTTGACTCGATCTTCGATGACAGGGACCCTGAGACGTCCATATAGTGCGGGGGGGATCCGAAGACCCTCTCCATCTCTGTGCACCACAGGATGTCCTTCTTCCCATTCATGATGACTGGGAACTCGTGATATTTTCCCTGACGAAGAGACCAGGGTCTGGTAGTTATGGTTTGAATCTTGATGAACTTCGCGACTCTTCCGGGCTCCAAGCAATCTTGAAGCTTTGTCTTCTCATTGTGTGTAGCTACTAGAGGCTTGTTCATGCCAGGCAGGTTCCCCCAGAAGTATCTGGCTCGATGAGCAGTCGATACCGTACTTGCATCAATCTTGACAGGATTTGTCTCCAGGTGGAGAGAAATTGTTTTTTGGAATCCTTTATCCATCGCAACTATGTTCTCTAATAACCAGAAGACTGGCCGATTCAATCCTGTCTTGAGCAACTTTTTATTAAGTAATTGCGGAAAGTCAAAAAACTGTTGTCCACTGCCCCATAAAGGCCTTTCCGGTGAGGGTTAACCACAGATAAGCCATTACAAGGACTGCCACCAATCGAATTGTCCCCATTCTTCAATCTATTCATGCCAGGCAGGTTGCCCCAGAAGTATCTGGCTCGATCAGCAGCCGATACCGCACTTACATCAATCTTGACAGGATTTGTGTCTAGGTAGAGAGAAATAGTTTTTTAAAAAGCTTTTTCCATCGCAACCACGTTCTCGAATAACCAGAAGACTGGCCAATTCTCTAGGCCACATCAACTGGCACCCCCAGCTGATATGGAACGTCTTAGCAGGAGGCAGCATTTGAACAACATGGTGGAACAGTACATGTGCACACGCCTACACGGACTGACTGATGGTTCTGCCCCATTCAACTTCTGGGTCTCCAAATTGTCCACATTGCCTGAGCTTGCCCTTAATGCCTTGGAGGTGCTGGCCTGCCCTGCTGCCAGTGTATTGTCTGAATGTGTATTTAGCATGACAGGGGGCGTCATTACAGACAAACACAGCCGCCTGTCCACAGCCAATGTGGACAAGCTCACGTTCATTAAAATGAACCAGGCTTGGATCCCACAAGACTTGTCTGTACCTTGTGCAGAATGGACATTTATACCCGCCTCACCATACATTCTTGTACTCAAGTGCACTTATTCTTTGATTTATTTTTTTTAATTTGTCCCATTATTTTGAGGGCTACCCCGATTTAAAAAAAAACAAAAACAAAACATTGTTAGCTGGCTACCTCCTCCTCCTCCATCGCCGCTTCCACCTACAACACTACATTCACCGCCTTCTCAACCTCTGACTTCACATCCACCTCCTCCTCCGAGTTGCAGGTTAATAATTTTTAATATTTTATTTATTTTATTTTAAGTTCTTTCCCTATCCACATTTGTTTGCAGGGCACTTACCCACATTTTGCTGCTTTTGCAGCCCTCTAGCCCTTTCCAGGACTTTTTTACAGCCATTTTAGTGCCCGAAAGTTCGGGTCCCCATTGACTTTAATTCGGGGTAAAGTTCTGGTGAAGTTCGGGTCCCGAACCCGTCAAACCCGAACTTCCAGGTGTCCACTCAACTCTAGTAGGAACGAAAACAGTGTGAAGTCCTTGATATGAGCACTCATATCATGGAATGTAGACAAAAATGAGCATTCCCTGTATTACGTCTTCTCTATATTATTAAAATTGACTTGTTTTCTAAAATAGCAATACTACTTGTCGTAATTATCTCAGAAATAAAATTTGAACTGAAATATAGGATATAAAATAATAATAATAATCTCCAAGATCTTGAACAAATTTGAAGTCAACTGGCTTTGCAGATATGACACATTCTGGCAACATACTCTGCAGATTATATCCTCTTTATCCATCCACCTGTCAGTCTGTATAGTCCTGTTGATAAACTCAGTCTTTCACATTCAGCTACAATAAATAACACATTTGCCTACACTTCTTCTCTCTCATTATTCACCATTATTATACCTTTTATTCCATCTGCTGTGACTTTCTACACTTACCTCATTGCACTGAAGTCTATGATTCCCTTGAAAAGACCTTTTTGTCTGCATTAAAAAGGCAAAGTGCTGCATAATTCCTACGGCAAGACTCATGAGTCACCTGGTGCACAAATTGAAGATGAAACCCTCTCTTTTTGGGATTAGATCTTTTGCATAATAAAAGACCTTCACAATACCTAATGATATGTGGAGCTTATCATGCAGATGCTTGGTTTAAGGAAATGTTCTTTTTTTAAGGGAATGATTTTCTCACATTGGTAAAACTAAATTTTTCATATATTTGAATATATATTAATGGAAAATGAAAGAGAGTTGTTATAGACTGTCATGCTTAATTACAAAGAAATTACCATTTTATTGTTCTCACTTTGAAGCTGGAATCTGGACATGGGATATCCTTTTTAGTCTTTAAAAAAGCAATCCCATAAATTGTGGAAACATGAACATACTGCAGACATTTACATACAGATAATTTCATACAGTTTATCTATGCTGCATTCTCTATGAGTTTACAGATCTTGTGAAATCTGAAAAGTACTGATAGTGCCATCTCTTTACTCCATGCTTCTGCAGAAGCTTACTGATCTTCTAATTGCTCAGTGCACAACAAGAGGTTACCATCTTCAAATCTAAAAATTCATACCTCAAAACTTTCCCAATTTATCTTGGTTTAATCACTAGACTCAAATGGACTGTTTGTAGAGACATCTAGTAATAATAATATTAATAATCTTCGCATGACTGGGCTGTAAATATTGAGGGTTTTACACTATTTAGTAAAGACAGGGTCAATAGAAAAGGTGGTTGTGTATGCCTGTATGTGAGGAGTGATCTGAAGACAAGAGTGAAAGAGGCAATTGTGGGTGAGAATGGTGAGGATGTGGAAATGATAGAAACGCAACTGTATAACCAAATACAGCAGGCTGCACAGACTGGTACAGTGGTCATAATGGGAGATTTGAACTTCTCAGACATTGACTGGGGTCATGGTTCTGCCTCAACCGCAAAGGGGAGAAAATTCCTGAACTTGCTGCAGGACCACTTTATGGACCAGTTTGTAGAAGCTCCTACTAGGGGCAATGCTCTGTTGGATCTGGTAATTTCTAATGATACAGAGCTTGTTGGAAATGTTACTGTTTGAGAAACACTAGGTAATAGTGACCACAATATAATTATATTCCCCCTAAACTATAAGAAGCAAAGACACTGAATTTTTAGGCTAATTTCTGTGGGTTCAGGGCAGCATTTCAGGGCATAGACTGAGAGCAGCTACTGTCACATAATAATACTGAAGATAAATGAGAGAGCTTTAAATCCACAGTAAATATTTGCACCCAAAAAATTATTCCTTTAGGTAACAAGTATAAACGGCTAAAATTAAATCCCCCATAGCTTACAGCTACTGTAAAAAGGGCAATAAAATATAAAAAAAGGGCATTTAAAAAATACAAATCTGAGGGGTCAGCTGTAGCGTTTGAAGATTACAAAGGGCTTAAAAAAATCTGTAAAAAGGAGATAAAATTAGCAAAAATACAATATGAACAGCAGGTGGCAAAAGAGAGCAAAGCAAATACCCAAAAATTATTTAAATATATAAATGCTAAGAAACCGAGGTCCGGGTAGGTCGGTCCCTTAAATAAAGGAAGGGTAGTCACTGAAGATAAGGAAAAGGCAGAGTTACTAAATGTTTTTTTTTAGCTCTGTATATACAAAAGAAGAGAAAGGAGCTGGTATTTGTGGTACTGGGGCTGTTAGTATATCTAGTAATATACTCAAGTGGCAAACTGTAGATATGGTCCAAGATAAGTTAAATAAGGTAAATGTGAACAAGGCTCCTGGTCCAGATGGATTACACCCAAGAGTGCTTAACCCCCTTCCGACTGCCATACGGCTATATATATGTTCTATCTGCACACACCCCGTGCAGCTAGGCTGCAAAGTGCTTGGATTAAAGCTTCTGTCCCTGCTGTGCTGCTCTCACGGACAGCATACAGTGCAGTAATTCCGGCAAGGGACCAATCAGAGTGGTCCCTTTCCGCCGATGAAGACTAAACAATCGAAGCGCGGCAGTGTTAAAATGCCGGTTTCAGGCTCTGATCTGCACTCTGCAGATCATAGCCTGAAATCAGGCATCAGCTGATTCTGTGCCCCAATCTGTGCCCCCTGATGAGTCCTGCCGTGCCCCTTCTGTGCCGGCCGTGCCACTTCTGTGCCTGCGTGTCTCTTCTCTGCTGGCCATGCCCCCTTCATGCTGGCCGTACTCCCCCCTCTTCTGGCCCTGCCCCCATTTGTACTACTTGCCCCTGATGCAGTCCCCCTGCTGTATTTGATGTTTTGTTCCTGAGCCGCCGCCATCAGCAATGAGTGTCAGCTGTATGCTGACACTCTGCTGTAACCCCTTAGATGCCGCGGCAGTGGCATCCATGGAGTTAATAGAGGGAGGGGGCTCCCTCTCTCAACCATCGGAGCTGCCGCGCTGTGACGCAGAGGCCGATGGTTGCCATGGCAACTGGACGCCTTGTAAAGTGGTTGTCCTGTTTTGACATCTACCAGGGATCCTGATAGTACTATACTTTGAAATGCAAGAGCATTGCAAAGTATAGTACAGCCATCAGCCCCACTGGATCTTCAAGATCCAAGTGGGACTTGTTAAATATTTTTTGAAAATAATGAAAGTAAAAAAATAAATAAATAAAAAGGAAAATTAATAATAAAATTATTTGCCTTTTCCTATAAAAAATGAAAAAATAAAATAAAATACACATATTAGGTATCACCACGTCTGTAATGACTGGCTGTATAAATATATCACATGATTCACCCCGTCCGATAAACACCATAAAAAATAACAAATAAAAATGCTGTCAAAAAAAGCCATTTTTGTCACCTTACATCACAAAAAGTGAAACACCAAGAGATCAAAAAGACGTATGTCCAAAAACATGATTCCGATAAAACCGTCACTTAGAAAATCACTTAAAAAATAAAAAAACTGTAGCTCTTAAAACATGGAGACACTAACATAATTTGTTTGTTTCAAATATGCCACTATTGTGTTAAAGCGAAATAAATTTAAAAAAGTATACATATTAGGTATCGCCACGTCCGTAACAACCAGCTCTATAAAAATATCATATGACCTAACTCCTAAGCTGAACACCGTAAAAAATAAAAAATAAAAACAGTGCCAAAAAAGCAATTTTTGTCACCTTACATCACAAAAATTGCAACACCAAGCAATCAAAAAGGCGTATGCCCCCCCCAAATAGTACCAATCAAACCATCACCTCATCCTGCAAAAAATGAAACCCTACCTAAGACAATTGGTCAAAAAATAAAAAAGCTATGGCTCTCAGACTATGGTGACACTAAAACATCATTTTTGGGGTTTCAAAAATGCTATTATTGTGTAAAACTTAAATAAATAAGAAATATTATGTATTGCCACATCCATAACGATCTGCTCTATAAAAATGTTACATGACCTGACCCCTCAGGTGAATGTTGTAAAAATAAATAAATAAAAACTGTGCCAAAACAACCAATTTTTTGGTCATCCTGCCCCATAAAGTGTAATAATGAATGATCAAAAAATCATATGTACCCAAAAATGGTACCAATAAAAACATCAACCATCAACTCTTCTTGCAAAAAACGAACCTCTGCACAAGACGTAAATAGTGTTTATTTATAGAAAACTTTTAGATACAAGAGAAAACATCACATCCCCAAAGGGGAAAAACAATACAGTCAGACAACACTTCCAAATACTGGTACTCTCAAAAAGCCTTGAGCAGGAAACATCATTATATGCAATCAAAATGACCAGAAAATAGTTCTAATAGTCCGTCCCATATTCTCCCAAGATACAGTAAAGAGTACTCGCAGACAACCAATCTCACATCCATTCACACTACCTGGAGTTCTGGATCCCTACCAATCAAACACGCAGTACCCTGCGCACTGAGCCATAGTCCCCACACTTGATCAAACCTATCCGGAGTTCCCCTCGCCGCATATGTGAGTTTGTACATCTGGAGGTCAGAATTAATCAACTGAGTCCACTCCCTCAGAGTAGGTTTCTTTGGCGGTTTCCAATTCAGGAGGATAATTTTCCTCGCATAAAACATGAGTAGACGGAGCAGCTTTCTCCCATACTTGGTGGGTACCACCTCCCACACCAACCCTAGCAAACTACAGGGGACATTATTCCTGGGAGCCCCAATTTCCACAAATCTCGCTCCAGTATCTCCTCAGCACAGGGAACGACCAAACCATATGATGAAGGGAGCCTTTTGGCTCACCACACCTGATGCAAGATGGGTCTGGGAGCATATGCATATGATGTAGACGGACTGGAGTAAGGTAGACCCTGTGCAGCCACTTAAGTTGTATAAGTTGATCACGAGCACTTATCACTGTGTTCCTCCATACCGGGCACAATTCCCCCAGGTGAGACGCCTCCAGATCCGGGACATCCACCCTCCAACGCTCAAAGGAGCGAACAAGTGGTGAGTCCTGCAATCTCATAATCTCAACATAAAAGGAAGAAATGGGTTTATATGGTTGTTTCAACCGGGCCACCGATTCAATGGGACCACATGCCAACTTTAATGTGATCGATTTGAATTGGGTCTCGCAGGCGTGTCTCAGCTGGAGGTATCTATAGAAACATGTGCGTGGTAACGAATACTCCTTGCTAAGACTGCCAAGTGAACAAAAGACCCCATCTACATATAATTGAGTAAGGTACTTCACCCCTTTCTGAGGCCAAAATGTATAGTCAGATAAATGCAGTAACTCCTGCAACTTCTGGTTACGCCACAGAGGAACATAAGGGGACCAAGTATCCACTGGTGAACCCTCATCATGTAGTACCACAAATTGTTTCCACACCGACACCACCACAGCCATCGCTTCAGTGTAGTGTAGGGCTGCACAGCGACCCCACCGATACACTAGATTGGCCAATGCCTCATACGAACCCACCAACGCCGCCTCCAGAACCACCGCTGGATTATTGGCATCCACCCTGATCCACCATGAAGCGTATACCAGTTGGGCAGCACTGTAGTAAACATACATATCTGGCAAAATAAACATATGTAGTAAACATACATATCTGCCTAAATATACGAAGCAGTTCACTACTTTTAGACAAGACAGGGGTGTGATATCCACAGGGTCCAGCTCATCAATGCAGCAAAGACTGGATTTGCCCCAATTGACCTTAAGACCCGAGTAACCGAGTCCTAAAGCCATTTATCGTGTCTAGAGCTTCCAGGGATGGTCCTGCATCCGCCAAGTACACCAGAAGATCATCAGCATAAAGTGAGATTTTTTCCTGTATACCCGCTATAGACCAACCTTTGATAAGGGCAGATTTATTAACCAGTCGGGTGAGAGGTTCCATAACTATAGCAAATAATAGGGAGCGACAAATGGCACCCCTGTCTGGTACCTCTATGCAACTCAAAGGGACAGGACATATATCCATTAACTCTAACCCTCGCTGTAGGTACCTGGTACAACAATTGGACCCACTTTTGAAAGGAGTAATGGAAGCCCAGACGGCTTAGTGTCTCCCACATAAAAGACCATTCGACCGAGTCGAATGCCTTTTCATTGTCAAGAAAAGCAATGACTCGGGATCCCGCGTTGTCATGCGTCACCTGCAAATTAGTAAATAAACGTCTGAGGTTAATGTCCGTCGTCTTGCCCGGCATAAAACCCGATTGATCGGGATCTATCACTGACAGGATCACCTCTCTAAGTTGCCTAGCGAGGAATTTAGCAAAAATTTTTGCATCAACATTCAGGAGGGAAATGGGTCTGTAAGAACTACATTGGTCCGGAGGCTACCCAGGCTTATGTATAACCACGATGGCCGCTTCCTGAAAAGACAGGGGCAGTCTGTTACACTTTCAACAGACGCTCACTGAATTTGTCCACATCCATCTTGTACCATTCTAACGGCAAGCCATCCGGACCAGGTGACTTTCCCACCATCATGCTACCAATGGCTGACTTTACTTCCTCCACATCAATAGGCGCATTTAAAAAAGATTGATCCGAGCGAGAGAGAGTAGTAAGTGGGCAGTCCTCAGAAAGTCCTTAATCTCCCTATTTGTACAGTTTAGAAGTGTACAGATCGGAATAGTAGCGGGCAAACTGGGCACAGATGTCCTCCGGCTGCGAAAACTGAACTCCACCTGAGTCCGTTATATGGGAGACTACATCCCTAAAGTTCCATGCTGCACTGCTTTAAAGGTTTCCCATTCAATCATAGAGTTTGCCGAACCCACATTTACTGCCCAATACTATGCTGCCCCGTCAAGTGCCGCACAAGCTACTGGTACAACCTCTAACCATCTAGCGTTTAGCCGCCACAGTCTATCCGGTGGGGCCAGAGGTAATTGTAATATCACCAACAGTGGGGCATGGTCGGATATGCCCCTTGGGAGATACTCAATTTTAGACAGCCACGGCCACAACTCTCTACTAACAAATGCCAAATCGATGCAGGACAAAGCATTAAAGGAAGCCTAGTGACAGGAGTACTGACGGTCATGTGGGTGTAGAAACCTCCATCCCTCAGTCAGATCGTGCACATCAGCCCAGTCAGTGAGTGACCTGCTGTGCGAGACCTGGGGGCGCATCCGGTCAGCAATCGGATCCAGCACTGCATTATAATCACCCGCCATGATCAGAGGGTCAGTGGGCAACGTGGATACTTTTCCCATAATCTCATCTAGTACAGTTTGCTGAAACGCAGGGGGGATATACACATTTACAACAATGTAGTTCTTACCCTGTATAGCCGCATGTAAAATAATATACCTGCCCGAAATATCCGTCTGCACTGAATGCAGTTGAAATGGGATCGATTTGGACACTAGGAGGGAGATCCCTCTGGCATAGTTACTATATACCGCATGAAAAGAGGATCCCACCCATGGACGTTTCAACGCCAACAGCTTCTGACTTCTCAGATGCGTCTCCTGGAGCAAGACCAAGTCTGATCTTTTCACTTTGTGGTTAAGCCCCCTGGCATTCCAGGAGAGGAATTTAAAGGTAGCCATCAGGTCACAAAACCTACTATGTACGTCACGGAAATCTCAGAACTTCCAGGCCACATGCTTGCACAGTCACACAGCAGGACAAGACATACCAACATAAGGAACAAATAAACAGATGAATCAAACCGTTAAATAAGCCTTCCCAACCCAACCCACCCAACCTATCTGAACCCGAAAGTCCAAACTAAGCTAATAGCTTTAAGCAAGAAAGGCAAAGAAAGCCAACTCACAGATAAGTTTCAAAAATGTGGTCACTTTTTGGGAGTTTCTATTGTAAGGGTGCATCAGGGGGGCTTCAAATGGGACATGGTATCTAAACACCAGTCCAGCAAAATCTGCCTTCCAAAAACCATATGGCACTTCTTTTATCTGTGCCCTGCTGTGTGCCCTTACATCAGTTTACGACCACATGTGGGGTGTTTCTGTAAACTGCTGAATCAGGGTAATAAATATTGAGTTTTGTTTGGCTGTTAACTCTCAATGTGTTAAAAAAAATGGATTAAAATGGAAAATCTGCAAAAAAAGTGAAATTTAGAAACTACATCTCCATTTTCCTTTAATTCTTATGGAACACCTAAAGGGTTAACAAAGTTTGTAAAATCAGTTTTGAGCAAATTGAGGGGTGTAGTTTTTACAACGGGGTCATTTATGGGGGGGTTTACACTATGTAAGAGCCACAATGTGACTTCAGACCTGAACTGGTCCTTAAAAAGTGGGTTTTGGAAATTTTCTTAAAAATTTTAAAAATTGCTTCTAAACTTCTAAGCCTTCTAACTAAAAAATAAAATGTCATATACTAAATGATGCCAACATAAAGTAGACATACGGGGAATGTTAAGTAATAAATATTTTATGAGGTATCCCTTTCTGTTTTAAAAGCAGAGAAATTGAAATTTTGAAAATTGCAAATGTTTTACAATTTTTGGTAAATTTGGGATTTATTCAAATATATTGACTCAAATGTATGACTATCATGAATTACAATGTATTCACTAGAAAACAGTCTCAGAATGGCTTGGACAAATAAAAGTGTTCCAAAGCTATTACCACGTAAAGTGACACATGTCAGATTTGTAAATTTTGACCTTGACACTGGGGCATCAATGACCCTTGGTCATGAAAGGGTTAAAGAGCTCAGTTCAGTCATTGCTGTGCCCCTGTTTATATTTTTTAAAGATTCTCTAGGTACTGTTACAGTGCCAAGTGATTGGCCCACGGCAAATGTGGTGCCCATATTCAAAAAAGGATCTAGGTCCTTCACATGTAATTATAGACTTCTGTTGTGGGAAAAAAAGTTTGAAGGACTCTTAAGGGACTATATACAGGAGTATGTAACTGTAAGTAATATTATAAGTGATAACCAACATGGGTTTACCAAGGACAGAAGATGTCAGACTAGCCTGATTTGTTTTTATGAGGAGGTGAATAAAAGCCTGGACAGAAGGGCGGCTGTGGATGTAGTGTTTCTGGATTTTGCTTTTGATACATTCCCTCATAGACATTTAATAGGTAAAGTAAGGTCTATAGGCTTGGAAAGTATAGTTTGTAATTGGATTGAAAACTGGCTGAAGGACCGTGTCCAGAGAATTGTAGTCATGAATGATTCCTATTCAGAATGGTGTCGGGTTATAAGTGGTGTACCCCAACGTTCAGTGCTGGGCCCTCTATTATTTAATTTATTTATTAATGATATTGAGGACAGGATTAATAGCACCATTTATATTTTTGCAGATGACACTAAGCTATGCAGTACTGTGCAGTCTATGGAAGATGTTAATAAACTACAAGCTGACTTGAACACTCTGAGTGATTGGGCATCAACTGGCAAATGAGGTTCAATGTGGATAAATGTAAAGTTATGCATTTTGGTAGTAATAATCTCCGTGCTTCATATGTCCTACGTGATGTAACACTGGGAGAGTCACTTATAGAGAAGGATTTGGGTGTCATAGTAGATGGTAGATTAAATAACAGCATACAATGTCAATCAGCTGCTTGTAGGGCCACCAGGATACTGTCATGCATTAAAGTACAGTAGGCATGGATTCGCGAGGCAGGGATGTAATATTACCACTTTACAAAGCTTTGGTGCAGCCTCATCTGGAATATGCAGCTCAGTTCTGGGCACCAGTCCATAGAAAGGACGCTCTGCAGCTGGAAAAAGTACAGAGAAGAGCGATTAAACTGATAAGGGGCATGGAGGGCCTTAGTTATGAAGAAAGATTAAAAATATTGAATTTATTTAGTCTTGAAAAGAGATGTCTAAGGGGGGGGGGGGGACATGATTAACCTATGCAAATATATAGATGGGCAAGAATAGGACATGCTTTTTTTTTTTTTGCGGGGCCACGGAAGGGAGCAACGGATGCGGACAGCACGCGGAGTGCTGTCCGCATCTTTTGCGGCCCCATTGAAGTGAATGGGTCCGCGCCCGAGCCGCAAAATATGTGGCTTGGACGCGGACCAAAACAATGGCCATGTGCATGAGGCCTTATGCTTATGAAAAAGAGCAGAAATCTGAGTCTCACTTCCTTCTGGGATTCGCGTCTCCACCTATCCCTTGGTTGAACTTGATGGATTATGTCTTTTTTCAACTGTATCAACTATGTAACTATATTTATATAGGCCACCTTATTCTGCAGGGCTTACAATTCAGTGGAGTCTGGTACAAAACAATAGACATCACAAAGTTGCTGGCTATTAAACAACTGAAACACTAGGAGTGAGGGCCCTCCCCCATTAGGAAGTGGGGGAGATGTAAAAGGTAGTTTATTGTTATATCAGGTGGTCCAGCCATCTTTGTACTGAAAGGAGTGGTGTAGGCTGATCTGCGTGTGATAGTGCTTTGGGTGTGGGGATTACTATCAGAAGATTTAGTTTGGGGGGGGGGGGTTATTAGGGGAAGAGTGAGTCTAGGAAGCATGAAAAGCCTGCCTGAAAATAATGTTTTTTTGAGGCACATTTGAAGCCAGAAAAGTTGGGGATTGACCTGATATTCTGGGGCAGAGCATTCCAGACAGTAGGTGCAGCTTGAGAAAGGTCTTGAAGAATGGAGTGAGAGGTATGAACTATAGAGTATTTTAATCTTTTGTGGGTGACTGTATTCTTTGGTGGATAGGCAACCAGTGAAGTAACTGGCACAGCCTAGTAGCATTAGTATAGCGGCTGGACAGATAGATGAGCCTGGCTGCAGAATTTAGGACAAACTAAAGGGGGGAGAGTTTAGTGAGAGGAAGACCCATTAGTAATGGATTACAGTAGTCAGTTTTTACAGTCTGCCCAGTTTTTATATTACTAAAGGATTTAATGATACATCTATGGAAATCTGCCTATACTAGGGATGAGCGAACTTCTTCGAATCTATTTCTTTTCTGATTCATCAAAGTTTTCAAAAAATGTGATTAGTTTACAAATCGATTTCACATAAATCACTTGCTCCAATTGCAATGAAAATTGGTATATGACACTCTGAGGTCTCCTAGGACTCATATTTTATCTATTTTGTCTTTCTTTCTTTTTGTTAAAATTTTTGACACTGTGAGGCCCTCTTCAGATATGTCCGTTCATCTGGTTCCAGCATTTTTTTACTTCATGCTGGAGGAAATCTGAAGCCAGAAATGGTCCCATAGTTTTCTATGGGATTAGTTTCATACATCCACCGCATTAGTTTTGATGCTGGATGCACAATTTTTCTATCTGGGGCTATCAGTGGATAGATGCTGGATCTGTGCATGGAAATGTTGTGCACATGTATCAGTTGTGTCTGTGCTTTTTTAAAATTATGAAATATTCCAAAATTGTCCCTTACTGGGGGCACACACGGTGTTATCAGTGTCTTGTTCTTAACAAGCATTACAAATATTATGCTTAATGGGGGTAGATACCTGCCCCAATTTATACACATGCAAGTGTTAGTGTATCAGAAGAAACAGTGGCTTGTTCAGAATGAGCCTGGAAAAAGGTTCCCTTTTAATTGGGAGCAGCAGCGGTACAGTGTGGATGTGGAAAGGGTAGGTTAATCATGGCATGTGGCCGCAATACTAGTGGCAACGGTAGCAGCACAGCAACAGACATACAGTAGCAGTAGAATATATGTGTATGCAGCTGTGTAGGGGTAATTGTAGTAGTAGTAGTGGCACTAGGGGGAGTAGCAGCTGTGGTGGTGGCATCAGCAGCAACCATACAGTATAGAACTTAATGGTATGCAGGCAGCGGCATTGGTATGATAGGGCTGGCAATCCATAGCCACAGATCTATTCATTGGCCCCAGCCAGTGGTTTGTGAAAATCCTAACGGATCCATGCCTCATTTATTTTGATAAATGTGATGTTTTGTACAAGAGTGCACAAATTCGTCCATTTGGCTGTGACAACACCACCCGCTGTGCTGATAACCCTCTCTGAGATGACACTGGAGGCTGGACAGGACAATACAGCAAGAGAAAACTGGACCAGTTTCGACTACTGTTGCATTCTGGCTGCCCAGAAGTCTATGGGGTCAGGGAATGGGGTACGTACCAGAGAAAGACAATAGTCCAGGTAAGTGAACCTGATTGTGTTGGTGGTATGTCTCTGTTTATTTGCATCAGCCTGATGCGACACAAAAACTGCTCCATCACGTTAATGAGACTGTACTGGCTGCTGCAGTTCCGGCGAGAGGAGGGTGACTTGGCTGAGGCAGAGTGGCCTCCTGGTCAGACACAGGGCAGAAGGAGTCGGCATGCCAAAAGCTGCGGCAAGCTGTGTACACAGTGTATCCTGGTAATACAGCAATTTGGCCTTTTTTCCGGCAAAAGAAAAATATTTCCCCATTTTGTTTGGATAAAGAAGGTTTAAAAGCAGAGTTATCAAGTAATTATAAGATTGCTTCATGCTAACTATATGCCTCTCAGTACTATAGCAAAGAAGCATACAGCTTGCCATGCTCACCAGCATGCCTGAGGATCTAATTCTTTCTGTCCCCCTCACCACTGCGATTATTGGTCATCATGGTTAATGTGGTTGTCATTATCATTATCAGCTTCTTGGTCCTCCTCCAGTGATAGCTCCTCATCCACTTTCTCCCCATGGGACTTTGTCTGTCTGAGTCCACAACAGCCACGTGGTGGCCAGCAAGATGAATATGCTGTTCTTCTTCGGGCCCTTCCTTGTTGTATCAGCATGAGTGTCTGCTCTTAGATACATTTTTTTTGGGGGGGTATATTGGTGATGCTGCAGTTGTCCCTAATGACAGATCCGGTTTCCTGCTCGAGGGGCCTGAATACATGGCATGCGTCTCTGATTTACATTGCTTGTAGTAATGTAGTAACGAAGTGGAATTCCAGCGAGTTGGAATATCATGGATGCAATGGGTGTAACGGTGTAAGTGTTCTGTCCCTGGAAGTCCTGGAGGGAGCTCCTTGCAACATAGGCATGATTTAAATGCGAGCAGAGTTTCGTAGACATGGACGCACCTTCTGCAAACCACTGAACTTTTTTGAAAAGCGTTGCATGATTACATTTTTAAGGTACGCCATGCAGGGAGAATGTGTTATTTCTTGAAATGCGGGGTGGCCATGATGTTCCTGCCATTGATGCTGGACTCCTTGCCCAGTTGGATGTTTTCTGCTTAATGCACTTCAGCAGCTGATTGGCTGTGTGGCTATTCTTGCAAAGGCTGATTAGCTTTAATACAGCATGACGCTTCACTTTACACATACAGTAGGAGTGAGGGGCAGTTGATACAATGCTCTGTCCTTCTTCTGTTAGGGATAGGAGGATGTCGATTGAGGAGGATGTGGTTAAGTGCCTGTTGTAGGAACCAAACAGATATAACACTGCGGTGTCAATAGGACTTGGCCTCATTGCTGTGGTGTTGAATTGCTGCTGTGTGAGAAACATTGAGCCAGTGGGCCATGAAAGACATGTAATGTCTATGCCCATAACAGCTTCTCCTGGTGTGACCAGTGGGCAGTTCAAGGCAGGAATGGCTTTTTTTGGAGAAATGATGGCAGCTAGGTATCTTCCAGCACAGCCATCATTTCCCTAAAAGCAGCAGATTCCACTAAGAGGTACTGCACGAACAGCAACGGTTCGGTGGGAGTTCAGCTCGCACACCAGCGGATCGTACACACCAGTTGATTGCTGGGTGCGTAGAGATGTTTCTGAGCAGGAAGAGCATTGACTGATGATGATGATGACAACGACCCTGTACTGCATGTGGATGCGGCCTGGCTGCCACAAAGGAGACTAGGGGAAGGAGGAAACTTTTGTTATGATTGCTGGTGGCCAGTTCTATTTTCCCACTTGATCAGGTGATGCCAGTTCATTGCTGCAACAAAGCCACGGTGCCTATGTTTGTGTTTGAACTTCCATGGCTCATTTTCATCCTGTAGATCTAGCATTTTGCAATGCTTTTGTCTGCTGACACTTTAGAGAAAAAGTGTCAGATAGCAGATACTTGAACAAAGCTTGCGGCAGCTCAGGTTTGCTTAGGTCTTGCACATTTTGAGCCTGTGCCCACAGTATCTGTGGCTTTACCAAGCTGACCATAACAGAAGCCGGTCTGGCTCTTGCAGTTTTTTTGAAGGTTTTGGCCATACATTGCCTCTGCTCTTTATTGCTACTGCCACAGCCACCACCCTCTTCCTCAGATGTGCCCTCCTCCACTCCATCCAGCTTTCAATACATAATCATCATCATAGTCCTCACCCTTCCCGCCACTTTTGTCAGGCTGTGATATGTCATAGTGGGCCCCTTGGGCCCCTAACAATTTCCTACTCTGTATTTGCCCCAAATGCTCCTGTTGCCAGGGCTACCACTGTCCCTACCTTTACCACCACTTCTGTGTCTACAAATGCCCCTACTACTGCCACTGTTACTAACACAGCTATGCATGGGGTCCCTCACCTCCCCCTGAACCACATTCTCATTGCAGTCCAAACGCGTTTCACTATCTAGCAGCAATGTGAAACACACATCTCTGAGTAATCAGTCCTTCTCTCGTTGCTTTCCCTGATAAAACCCTAAATCAACCAAATTTTTCCCCTCTACTCTCACTACCACATCTAGATTAGTGGCTTTGTATGTAATTCTTTTTGTCAGACACAGGCGACACACATGCTCTCAGATCCTAAGCTACACAGAGAATGGCATCTCTCCAGCCTAGAGGCTGAAGGACTGTCCAAAATCCTGCCCCTGATTGGCTCAAAGGCTGTCAGCCTGAGACCCCAACTGATCAGCTGTTTGAGAAGGCACCAGTGCTCCTGTGAGCACCACGGCCTTTTCATAATTACCAAGCACAGCGCCATATATTGTACAGAGGGTATGCTTGGTATTGCAGTTCAGCCCCCTCACAGGATAGGTCATCAGTTAAACAGTCTCGGAAACCCCTTTAATTACTGTACACATGTTTCACATGTATTGCAAAATGGTCTGACAGATCAGTGTGGATAAACTGCATACAATGCATCACAGCCCTGAAAAGAGAATTATTTTGCTAATAACTGACTGTTAAAAGGCAATTTCCTACATTAGTACATATTTTATGCAGCTGTGTGTGTGCACTGTTGACACCGGTGGTCATACGAACATATCATCTTATCCTCTCGTTGTTGATAGTAATCAGTGATATCATTTCATACAATGTGCAGATGTTGAAATTAAGGTATTTCTAGTCATACATGAGAATGTTCCACATTTTAAGCCTTAAAGCAATGTAAAATGAATGAATTCTGGAAAATATATGTCTTTCATGGTACGAGTACAAATAACTCCTTTAAACTATTGTGCATATAATCTATTAGCTTTCTCTTCTCACTTAGTAATTTCACATATATTGATATAATAGATTCTATAAATGCCAATCTACTGGCTCTCAGAGTGTACAGTACAATCATCTCAGCAGTGGCCACATTTACTGCCATAGAATATAAAAGCCAGCATAGCTGTGTCTAAAATAAAATATGAAAACATGAGTTTCAAAATGTCTGTTTTTGAACTTGTAAACACATCCTAATTATCAGATTTTTTGACAGTGTAACCTTCAGGGAGCAAATACAACACAGAAGGAGGAAAACACTGGGACACAGGGAGCTTGGAGCTTGTGCTCTCAGGTCAGTTGGAACTCCATCTCAGAGCTGAGGGTCAGAGACAATGTTAATAACCCCACTGTGGTGGAAGCCAGTTGGGCCACCAGTTATGAGTAGAGATGAGCGAACACCTGGAAGTTCGGGAAGTATGGCCGAACTTCCCAAAAATGTTCGGGTTCGGGAACCGAACTCGACCAGAACTTCATCCCGAACCCCATTGAAGTCAATGGGGACCCGAACTTTTGGGCACTAAAAAGGCTGTAAAATAGTCCAGGAAAGGGCTAGAGGGCTGCAAAAGGCAGCAAATTGTAGATAGATGCCCTGCAAACAAATGTGGATAGGGAAATGAATTAAAATAAAATAAAATAAAAATTAACCAATATCAATTGGAGAGAGGTCCCATAGCAGAGAATCATGCGTCATATCACCCACCACTGGAGAAGGCCACTTTCAGTTATTTCGGCCCAGCACCCAGACAGAGGAGAGAGGTCCCACAGCAAGGATTCATGCGTCATATCACCCACCACTGGAGAAGGCCACTTTCAGTTATTTCGGCCCCAGCACCCAGACAGAGGAGAGACGTCCCACAGCAAAGAATCATGCATCATATCACCCACCACTGGAGAAGGCCACTTTCAGTTATTTCGGCCCAGCACCCAGACCGAAGAGAGAGGTCCCACAGCAAGGAATCATGCGTCATATCACCCACCACTGGAGAAGGCCACTTTCAGTTATTTCAGCCCCAGCACCCAGACAGAGGAGAGAGGTCCCACAGCAAGGAATCATGCGTCATATCACCCACCACTGGAGAGGGCCACTTTGTTATTTCGGCCCCAGCACCCAGACAGAGGAGAGGTTCATTCAACTTTGGGTTGCCCCGCAAGATCATGGTAAAGTAAAAAAAATGAGGATTCAATAAAGAAGTGCCCGGGAGTATACATGGTTGAGGGGGAGGCAGTTATAAATGTCTATTCTGCACAAGGGAGGCACAGGTCCTGTGGGATCCATGCCTGGTTCATTTTTATAAACGTCAGCTTGTCCACGTTGGCTGTGGACAGGTGGCTGCGTTTGTCAGTAATGACGCCCCCTGCCATGCTGAATACACGTTCAGATAAAACGCTGGCCACCAGGCAGGCCAGCACCTCCAAGGCCTAAAATGCTAACTCTGGCCACGTGGACAATTTGGAGACCCAGAAGTTGAATGGGGCCGAACCATCATCGTTCGTCAGTACGTAGAGGGGTGTGCAGACGTTCTGTTCAACCATGTTAGTGAAATGCTGCCTCCTGCTAACACGTTCCATATCAGGTGGTGGTGCAGTTAGCTGTGGCGCGGAGACAAAACTTTTCCACATTTTTGCCATGCTAACCCTGCCCTCAGAGGAGCTGGCCGTGACACAGCTGCGTTGGCGACCTCTTGCTCCTCCTCTGCCTTCGGCTTCCACCTGTTCCCCTGTGACATTTGGGAATGCTCTCAGGAGCGAGTCTACCAGCGTGCGCTTGTACTTGCGCATCTTCCTATCACGCTCCAGTGCAGGAAGTAAGGTGGGCACATTGTCTTTGTACCGGGGATCCAGCAGGGTGGCAACCCAGTAATCCGCACACGTTAAAATGTGGGCAACTCTGCTGTCGTTGCGCAGGCACTGCAGCATGTAGTCGCTCATGTGTGCCAGGCTCCCCAGAGGTAAGGACAAGCTGTCCTCTGTGGTAGGCGCATCGTCATCGTCCTCCGTATCCCCCCAGCCACGCACCAGTGATGGGCCTGAGCTGTGTCGGGTGCCACCCCGCTGTGAACCTGCTTCATCCTCATCCTCCTCATCCTCTTCGTCCTCCAGTAGTGGGCCCTGGCTGGCCACATTTGTACCTGGCCTCTGCTGTTGCAAAAAACCTCCCTCTGAGCCACTTCTAACAGACTGGTCTGAAAGTGATAAAAATGACCCCTCATCCTCCTGGGCCACCTCCTCTTCCATCATCGCCCTAAGCGTTTTCTCAAGGAGACATAGAAGTGGTATTGTAACGCTGATAACGGTGTCATTGCCACTGGCCATGTTGGTGGAGTACTCAAAACAGCGCAACTGGGCACACAGGTCTCGCATGGAGGCCCAATCATTGGTGGTGAAGTGGTGCTGTTCCGCAGTACGACTGACGCGTGCGTGCTGCAGCTGAAACTCCACTATGGCCTGCTGCTGCTCACACAGTCTCTCCAGCATGTGCAAGGTGGATTTCCACCTGGTGGGCACGTCGCATATGAGGTGGTGAGCGGGAAGGCCGAAGTTCCGCTGTAGCGCAGACAGGCGAGCAGCGGCAGGATGTGAACGCCGGAAGCGCGCACAGACGGCCCGCACTTTATGCAGCAGCTCTGACATGTCGGGGTAGTTGTGAATGAACTTCTGCACCACCAAACTCAGCACATGCGCCAAGCAATGGATGTGCGTCAAACCGGCTAGTCCCAGAGCTGCGACGAGATTTCGCCCATTATCGCACACCACCAGGTCGGGCTTGAGGCCCACCGGCAGAAACCACTCGTCGGTCTGTTGTTCAATACCCCGCCACAACTCCTGCGCGGTGTGGGGCCTGTCCCCCAAACATATGAGTTTCAGAATGGCCTGCTGATGTTTACCCCGGGCTGTGCTGAAGTTGGTGGTGAAGGTGTGTGGCTGACTGGATGAGCTGGTGGAAGCAGAGGAGGAGGAAGCTGAGTAGGAGGAGGAGGCTACAGGAGGCAAAAAATGATGCCCTGCGATCCTTGGCGGCAGAAGGACGTGCGCCAAGGAACTCTCCGCCTGGGGTCCTGCCGCCACTACATTTACCCAGTGAGCAGTTAGGGAAATATAGCGTCCCTGGGCCGTGCTTAATGGTCCTCGTATCTGTGGTTAGGTGGACCTTGCCACAGATGGCGTTGCGCAGTGCACACTTGATTTTATCGGATACTTGGTTGTGCAGGGAAGGCACGGCTGTCTTGGAGAAGTAGTGGCGGCTGGGAACAACATACTGTGGGACAGCCATGGACATCAGCTGTTTGAAGCTGTCTGTGTCCACCAGCCTGAATGACAGCATTTCAAAGGCCAGTAGTTTAGAAATGCTGGCATTCAGGCCCAGGGCTCGAGTGTGGCTAGGTGGGAATTTACGCTTTCTCTCCAAGGTTTGTGAGATGGAGAGCTGAACGCTGGTGGAGATGCTTGGTGATGCAGGTGGTGGTGTCGGTGGCACATCCTCTGTTTGGTGGGCGGCAGGTGCCAACATTCCTCCCGAGGCAGAGGAAGAGGCCGAGGCAGCAGCAGAAGAGGGAGCAGGGGGAGCCAGAGTGAGTTCCTTGCTTTTAAGGTGTTTACTCCACTGCAGTTCATGCTTTGCATGTAGATGCCTGGTCATGCAGGTTGTGCTATGGTTCAGAACGTTAATGCCTCGCTTCAGGCTATGATGGCACAGCGTGCAAACCACTCGGGTCTTGTCGTCAGCACATTGTTTAAAGAAGTGCCATGCCAGGGAACTCCTTGAAGCTGCCTTTGGGGTGCTCGGTCCCTGGTGGCGGTGGCCAGTAGCAGGCGAACTCTCTTGGCGGCGGCTGGTCTGCTTTTGCCCCCTGCTCCCTCTTTTGCTACACTGTTGGCTCGGTCTCACCACTGCCTCTTCCTCTGAACTATGAAAGTCAGTGGCACGACCTTCATTCCATGTGGGGTCTTAGGACCTCATCGTCCCCTGCATCGTCTTCCACACAGTCTTCCTCCCTGACCTCCTGTTCGGTCTGCACACTGCAGAAAGACGCAGCAGTTGGCACCTGTGTTTCGTCATCATCAGAGACGTGCGGACTGCGATGATATATGTTTTGGCAGACACTATTATAGTTTGCCAGCCAGTGCTGGGACACCAGATTTAGGGGATTGCTATTTTGACAATTGAATTTCACCACAGAAAATAATCTATCCTTTGCCAGACAGCAGACAGTATTATACTTGGCTAGCCAAAGCTGGAACACCAGATTTAGGGGATTGGTATTTTGGCAATTGTATTTAACCCCTTAATAAAATATAGAAATTGCTATCCTGAGTTTCTAGGGTTGACAATAAGCACAGCCAAGCCCCTGATGTAGGATATAGCAAAAAAAAAAAAAACTAGTATTGATGGATTGATGGACTTGGTGGCAGCTGGTTATAGTGCACCACAAGTCACAAAATGGCCACCGATCACCCCAGAAAATAAGTGACAGAAAAACGCTCTGTGCAGCCTAAAAACCAGTGAGCAAGTAACTAGCAGAAGTTGAATCATTCACAGCTGTAGATCGATCACTTCATTAGGTGCTTTTGCTGACTTTTCCCTGCCTAATCTCGCCCTCACAGCAGCTGCGCCCTCTCCCTATACTAATCAGAGCAGTGTGACGTGCGGCGCTACGTGACTCCAGCTTAAATAGAGGCTGGGTCACATGCTGCACTTGGCCAGTCACAGCCATGCCATTAGTAGGCATGGCTGTGATGGGCTCTTAGGGCAAGAAGTAAAACGCTAGCTGATTGGCTGCTGTGCAGCCCTTCAGAAAGTGGGAAGAAATCGCCGAACAACGAACCCGAACTTTTTTGAAACCATTCTCGAACTGTTCGCTGAACACTAGTTATGAGTACCTGAAAAGAGTGTAAAGTGTAAGGACACCTGTTAGACTTATGCCATGTAAAAGTGGAAGACAAATATACATGTAGACTGTAAGTGTGAACAAGAGAGACTGTGACGTTCCCATGCAGTGGTCCTGCAAACCGCATTCCCAAGTAAAAGTTCAAAACCTTCTGTTACTAAACAGAGTTACACTACAGTCATGGACTGTTAAACTCAGGGGATATCCTATTTATTGTTTCTTGAATGCGGAGTCTGTAAACTCAGAGTAAGTCTGTTAGCCTGTTCTAGGACTGTGCACCAGAATCATTGCTGTGGCATTCTGTGTTGGTAGAGGGTTGTCCCTCCATGTCTCACTGAAGCACTAATGGGGTGTTAGATGTGTGCCTACGCATGGACGGATTGTGGTGGGACTTCTTGCGGTGGTGGAAGTCCTCCAGTCTTCGGGACTGTACAGCAGTTTCTTTTTTTTTTTCTTAAGTGATTTTTATTAGCATTTCAAATAATACAAACATAAGTCCCCAACACCCACATACCCTCCCCCCACAAACCATTGTAATGATGCTCTCCATCTGCCAGGATTACCAACATTCGGCTACATCATCACAGCCGCATAGTAAATACAAAGGCACGTGCCCTTTCCCCACATATCAAAAATAGCTGATCAGTCATCTTGTAAATAGAGGTACGCTTGCTATCAGACAGAACACCCCTACATTACATAGTGTATAAACATTCCATATATCCTGCAAGGAACTGCCAATCCGGGAGCCATACACAGCGTAGAGTAGTGCCCCTCATACTAACCCCAAACGATATCTCTGGAGTTCCCTGGATGCCAGCCCTGGGGCATTAATCCAAGGGTTGAAAATAGCACCCCTCTTTCTATAAACCCCTCTTTCCAGATTGAGTAGCCAATTAATCTTGGCAATATATTCGGTTCTACTAGGACTAAACTCATCCAGCCAATGTGGAGCAATCAGCTTACAAGCCATATACAGCATTCTGGCCACTGCTATCTTTTTGGGCTGAGAGATTGGCATATCCTCCACATATCCCAATATACAAACAAATGGGGTCACATCTAATGTAATTTCATACAGAGAATTGATGAGATGCAGCACAGCGCTACAAAAACCCTCCAAGGCCGAGCACGACCACAGCATGTGTAACATACCCACATCCCCCACCCCACATCACAGGCATTTGGAATCCAACTGAAGTCCAATATTAAACAGAAACTGAGGAGTTCTGTAAACCCCATGGATTAGATATAAGTGTGACAACCTGTGGGCTTCGCTGAGAGAGAGCTATGGTATCCTCTCCAAAATCTATTGCCACTGAGTTTCCTCTAATGGCCCCATCTCCGCCTCCCACATTGTCCTACTATTCACAGGATGATCATGCAGAAATAGGTCCAGTAGGGTCTGATAGAGCAGAGAGATAACTCCAGAGGAGGAAGTCCTCTTCTCTATAGGAGCAATGACCTTGTTTTGGTGTACCATGCTCCACATACCGCCGTCATGGTCAGTCCGGAAGGCATGGCACAGCTGCAAATACCTATAAAAATCTGAGGATGGTAAAGCACCCTCAGTTGCTCATAAGATTTGAAACAGGCAGTATCAACAAGTTAGCGAACTCTAATAATGCCCCTGTGGCGCCAACCCCCCATACCCTGCAAGGAGCCCTGATGAGGCAACCACGGAGTTGTCCCATATAGATGTATACTGCGTGACGCCTTTAATGTCCTGCATATCCGTCGCAACGTAGGGAATACCAGACCCGCAATTTTATCTTATCTGCCTCCAATGCTTCATAGAGATTTGGTACCGCCAAGAAGCCTCTCAATAGCCTATGTTGGTCACCCCCCTCTCCCCCTTCCCAATCCCTCATATGCTGAAGTTGGGCAGCCAGGAAGTACACCCACGGATTTGGAAGAGCCAATCCCCCATCAGTCTTAGCTCTCTGCAATGTTTCCAGCCGCAATCGTGCCGAGACCCCCTCCATATAAGCTCCCTAAACAGCCTATTAATTGAATGAAAAAACCGGAGCGGTAACAACATGGGAGAATTATGTAGGAGATAAAGTAGCTGCGGCATCCATATCATCTTGATAAGATTGATCCTTCCTACTACTGACAGCGGCAGCTTAGACCATACATGCAATTTCTGTTTGAATCAGCCTATGAGGGGGGACAAATTCAATTTCTCAATCAGTAAGCTTCCTGGACACCACCACCCCCAGATACTTAAAGTCACTCACCACCTGCAGTCCTGTACAGCAGTTTCTATAACTGAGATATCTCATGTCTCTATAAAGGTCATCAGACATGATACGGTATTAAAGTGTATATTCATGAAATCTTTACAACTAATCTAACATTGGGCAGTAGACTTCCCAAATGTACAGCGCTGTGCATGATAAGCTGCAAGAAGTCCCCAGGACTCACAGGTGTTGCTGCATCCTCAAACAGTCTATCCACAGGGGTCCTGGGAGTTGGACCCCCACCGATCTCATTTTTATAACTAGATATGAGTGATGCTAAATCCGAAGCCGCTTCGCTTAAAAATTTGTTATAATACTTTACAGAGACTCGTCTACATACAGTATTAGAATATACGGGCTCCGATGAGCCGAGGTAAGTTATTCATGAAGTCGTGCGTGACTTTGTTGAATAACTTCGGTAATTGATTATTACAGTGAAGAACCACTTCAAAACTAATAAAAATAATCAATTACCAAAGTTATTCAACAAAGTCTCGCACGGAGCCCATACATTCTAATACTGTACAGATACGAATCTCCATACAGTATTATAACAAATTTTTTAGTGAAGCAACTTCGGATGTAGCATCCAAAGTTGCTTTGCTCATCTCTATTTATAACCTATACTAAAGAAAGGTAGTCCATGGAAACTATTAATTAAATGGATTATCTAAGACTTAAAAAGACCTCAGAGAGTGGCCAACCCATGGTGGGGTTCATACTTAAAGGGGTTTTGTCACTTTAGCAAATAGCATTTATCATGTAGAGAAAGCTAATGCAAGGCACTTACTAATGTATTGTTATTATCCATATTGCTTCCTTCGCTGGCTGGGTTCCTTTTTTTAATCACATTATAAACGTCTCCTTTCCATGGCTCTTGATCACCTTGCAATTCATTACACTATAAGAAAAAGTGCCAGCCTCTCTGGACCGTGGGAGTGCGCAAGTGTGCAAGCACGACCAGTGCTGCTAGATTGCAGGGTGGTTGTAACCATGGAAATGTGCAGTGTATAATGTGATAAAAAAATTAACCAAGCCAGTAAAGGAGGCAATATGGACAATCACAATACATTAATAAGTGCCTTGTAGTAACTTTCTCTACATGATAAATGCCATTTGCTAAAGTGAGACAACCTCTTTAATTGGTTCAATTCGGCCAATTTGCCGAATTTTTTGAAAAAATTTGGTTTGATTCGAATTTATTTGTGGCAAATCGTGTTAAAAATGGCATTTTCCTGGAGAGAGCCTTTATAGTGGTGTAAAACACTGTGCCTTGCAGTAACACTCATAGGAAGTCAAACACTACTGTGAGCCAGTATGACGTGCAGATGACAGGCGTCGCTCTTAGAATCACTGCACACTTCACTTATTTGGGCAGTTACGGGCCAAAACTGACCAAATAACTCAGGTGCGAACTCAGCCTTACAGGTCAATGTTAGCGTCAAGAAGAAGCATAGAAACATAGAAACATAGAATGTGTCGGCAGATAAGAACCATTTGGTCCATCTAGTCTGCCCAATATGCTGAATACTATGAATAGCCCCAGGCCCTATCTTGTATGAAGGATGGCCTTATGCCTATCCCATGCATGCTTAAACTCCTTCACTGTATTTGCAGCTACCACTTCTGCAGGAAGGCTATTCCATGCGTCCACTACTCTCTCAGTAAAGTAATTCTTCTGATATTAATTTTAAACCTTTGCCCCTCTAATTTAAAACTATGTCCTCTTGTAGCAGTTTTTCTTCTTTTAAATGTTCTCTCCTCTTTTACGGTGATGATTCCCTTTATGTATTTAAAAGTTTCTATCATATCCCCTCTGTCTCTTCTTACATCCAAGCTATACATGTTAAGGTCCTTTAACCTTTCCTGGTAAGTTTTGTCCTGCAATCCATGTACTAGTAGCTCTTCTCTGAACTCTCTCCAAAGTTTCAATATCCTTCTGCAGATATAGTCTCCAGTACTGCACACAATACTCCAAATGAGGTCTCACTAGTGCTCTGTAGAGTGGCACGAGCAATCTGTAGAAGTGAACTCCTTTTACACCGTCAGCAGCCGATTCCACATAGATGTCTACAGAACCTGTTCTATGAAACGCTTATACAAGTAAAGCCCCCCGACAGAGTGAAGAGGGTGTCAGCAGTAAGTTTGTGTTGACGTCACTGATTATTTTGCTTTTTCTCTGATCCATCAGAAGAATAACCCCCAAAAAAAGGATCCTGTCTGTGGAGCATCCGCCTTCACTAGGTCAACATTTGGTCAGTAATCCATCAGTATTGCTAAAGCCCCCAAAAAAACAGGCGTGCATGCAAAACAGAGATGACACGTGAATGGAATATTTGCATGTCTTCTGTGTTTTGTACCCACTCCTGCTTTTGGCTGCCAAATCATAAGCCAATTCTGATGCAAAATAGGGACCATGTCATGCAGGGCTTACAGCTGTTGCTTAGACAGGATCCGTTGTGCGTCTCATTTTTCCTTCCTTTTGACAGATCTGAAGAAGGGTCAAATAAATGATGATGTCAGCCAGGCTGAAAGACCAAATAGTGGCCCAGTCATTAAGTGGGGAAGGTGGGAACAGAACAGAGTAGCCCTATGACATAGTGGTGAGGTGAAAGCAGCATGAGGAGACAACAGAGTGGCTCAATGACAGAGTCTAGAGGTGGCAGCAGAATTAGGAGGAGGCCACAGGTTGGCACTATGACAGTGTGCAGGTGGCAGCAGCAGCATCAGGAGGCCACAGAGTGGCAAAATGACAGAGCGTGGAGGTGGTGGCAGCAGCAGCATCAGGATGAGGCCACAGGGTGGCACAATGACAGTGTGGAGGTGGAAGCATCAGCATCAGGGGGCCACAGGGTGGCACAATGACAGTGTGGAGGTGGCAGCAGCATCAGGAGACCACAGAGTGGCAAGGTGACATAGTGTGGAGGTGGCAGCAGCATCTGGAGACCACAGAGTGGCAAGTTGACATAGTGTGGAGGTGGCAGCAGCATCAGGAGATCACAGAGTGGCAAATTGACATAGTGTGGAGGTGGCAGAAGCACCAGGAGACCACAGATTGGAAAGGTGACATAGTGTGGAGGTGGCAGTTGCATCAGGAGACCACAGAGTGACCCAGTGACAGAGTAGGGAGGTGGGTGGCAATACCAGTACCAGCTGAAGATGGTGGGTGAAAGAAGGAGCACTTGGTATCAGGCAGGTGGCAGCATCAGAATAGTAGCTGAGGCAGGTAGCCAGAAGAAACCGGTCTCTTTTGTCAAAGTGTTGGTGTGGCACCATGGATAATCTAGTCTGATGCATCAGGCATTGGTGGGTGGAAATCCTGGCTGATCCACGCCTGATTCCTCTTGACAAAGGTCAGTCTCTCCACATTTTGGGTGGACATGCGAGTCCTTCTTGGGGTAACTATGGCCCCCGCCACACTAAAAACCCGCTCTGATGCCACACTATTGGCCAGGCAGGACAGCTTTTCCAGGGCAAACTCTGCCATTTGCAGCCACAAATCCAGTTTGGGTGCGGAGGCAGGGTACTGTCCAAGTATGCTACCACCTGCTGGTTCAGGTCCTGCTCCAGGTCTAGCTGCTGCTGGTCAGTAGTTTCTTCACTAGGCGGATGAAGAAAGCTGCTCATCAGCAACTCTAGACTCAAGTTGCTGCTGATAAAGCTGGAACTGCTCCTACCCCCCCCCCCACCTTGCCAAAGCAGCCATGGCAGACGAACATGAGTGCAGAGGGTCCCCCCAGTCAGACCTACGAGAGGATGGACGATGGCGCAGATAGGCAGCGGCCAACTAACTACATAGGATGTCTCTATAGTAGTTCAGTTTGTCCTCCCTCTCAGTGGGTGTAAAAAAGGCCCCCATTTTGTACCGGTAGCAAGGGTCCAACAAGGTGAAGAGCCAGAAGTCATCCCTCTGCCAATTGGTGACAATTCGGCTGTCACTATGCAAGCAAGTGAGCATGCATCGGGCCATTTGTGCAAGTGACTTGGAGGGACTCCCTGCCTCCATCTCCACTGCCTCGTCTTCCTCATCGCCCTGCAGCTCCTCTGGATGCTCCTGCTCCTCCTCTTCTGTTACCGGTGTAGAAAAACCTTCCATTTCGCTACACATTGCTTGTGTTCCAATGTCCTCCACCTCCTCCAGTTCAGCACCCACAAGTCTTATGTGGCCATGAGATCTAGGCGTCACGTCTTCAGTCCCTTGACCAGCCAGATTTACCAGCATCTGTTCCAGGACATGAAGCACTGGAATGACGTTGTTCATCCCGTAGTCCTGGCGACTGACAAATAAAGTTGCCTCCTCAAAGGGCCTGAGCAAATGGCAGGTGTCACGCCTGAGTTGCCACTGGCTGACATCGACGTTACACAGGGGAGTCCTCCTGTTCGCTTGGATCATCAAGAAATCGTTTATGGCCTTTCTCTGTTAGTATAGTCGGTCCAACATATGGAGGGTGGAATTCCAATGAGTTGAAACGTTGCATATCAGCCTATGTTGGGGGATGCCATTGTGCGGCTGCAGCTCAAGGAAGGTGTGCTTTGCGGTGTACGAGTGGCTGAAGTGCATGCAAAGTTTTGTGGCCATCTTTAGGATGTCTTGCAGATGGGTGGAAGACTTCAGGAACCGCTTGACAACCAGATTGAACACGTGTGCCATGCAGGGTGCATGGCTCAGCCTTCCTTGACGCAGCTCCGACACCATGTTATTCCCGTTGTCGGTCACCATGGTTCCGATTTTGAGTTGTCGCGGAGAAATTCAGGATTCAATTTATTGATGAAGGACATGGAGCAGTCCCTCCCCTATGTGACTCCGTTCACCCAGGCAAACGAGGTGCAGAACACTTCTTCACCGTTGGTCCACACGTGCGGCCCGGAACGCCGCTTACTAGGAACACTGCTGCCGCATGTCTCCCGGCAATAGTGGTATGGGTGAGGGTTTTTTGACTCTCCCTCTAACAAGTACCAACTGAAAAAATCACAGACTTGATAAAGGGGCATGACCCCGAAACGCGTCGTCTATCCCTAATAAAGTTCTTCTATACACCTATTGGGTTGTCTTTGCGCCCATTGTCCTTCTCGTCGCAAGACCTTCCAGTCCAGACGAGTATTGCTTTTCACAAAACTCCCCTGTGCAGGGTCTGGCACTTCTCTGTCTGACATACTGTTAGATCAAATAAATAAATAAATAGGAAATTAAAAGTTTGTAATTTTTTCACTTCACCACACAACGGCTAATAAGCCCTTTTTTCCCCCCACTAATACACACCAAAAAAGGCTTTAGAACATATAACTGCACCGCTGAACGGCAAATATATATATTTTTGCCACTAATACACGCCAAAAAGGGCTTTAGAACATATAAGTGCACCACTGAACGGCAAATAATATATATTTTTTGCCACTAATACACACCAAAAAGGGCTTTAGAACATATAACTGCACCGCTTAGTGGCAAATAATGTATAATATTTTGCCCCTAATACACGCCAAAAAGGGCTTTAGAACATATGAGTGCACCGCTGAACAGCAAATAATATATATTTTTTTGCTACTAATACACACCAAAAAGGGTTTTAGAACATATAACTGCTCTGCTGAATGTCAAATAATATATATTTTTTTGCCACTAATACATGCCAAAAAGGTCTTCAGAACATATAACTGCACCGCTGAACGGCAAATATATATTTTTTTGCCACTAATACACTCCAAAAAGGGCTGTAATTTTCTCACTTCACCACACAACGGCAAATACTTTTTTTTGTGTGCCACTAATAGACGCAAAAAAGGGCTTTAGAACATATAACTGCACTGTTGAACGGCAAATAGACCCTTACTTTTTTCCACTTATACACTCCACAAAATGCTTTCAAACATATAACTGCACCGCTGAATGGTAAAAAATGTATATTTTTTGCTACTAATACACGCCAAAAAGGGCTTTAGAACATATAACTGCACCGCTGAATGACAAATAATGTATATTTTTTTGCCACTAATACACGCCAAAAAGAGCTTTAGAACATATAACTGCACCGCTGAATGGCAAATATATTTTTTTTGCCACTAATACATGCCAAAAAGGGCTGTCATTTTCTCACTTCACCACACAATAGCTAATAAGCCCTTTTCCCCCCCACTAATACAAGCCAAAAAATGCTTTAGAACATATAACTGCACCACACAAGGGCAAATAAGACATAGAAATATTTCCTTGTAATAAACCATGTTAATGGCTGTATCAAGCAGCACCTGCACCCCAATAACAAGAACGGTTTGATGAATTACAGAGCTGTATAATAGCAATTTGGATGCACAGACAGTGCAGCAAGGTGTAATATGATTTTTCCTATTACCCAGGCTGTAAACTCCCCTACTGAACCCTGTTCTGCTTCATTACTGTGGAATAATTCCTCTGTATCCTTTCCCTACACTTCTAATGCTCTTTCCCTGAAATTCTATTGAGCAAAATATAAGTTTTCAAGTCTTTCCTAGCACTGTCCATAGTGCTTGCTGACATCTCTCCCTGCCCTAAGTGCAGTGGAAAATGGCTGAATCCAAGATGGTTAAGGCTATTTATAGGGCTATGACATCACAGGGCTGGCTGGCTGGCTGCATGCATTTCATTGTGGGCGATCTCTCGTTCCCAGAGTTCCTTGCTCCATGTCCTAACACGTGCAGCAGCTGTTTTAGGAAAAAATGTGATTCGTTACCACGAAGCGTGAAGAAATTCAGATTCAGTGCGAATCACATTTTTCCTGAAATTCAGATTGAATTCCACTTCGTCAACTTCGATTCACTCATCTTTCGTTCTCACCACTGAGTTCTAGCTTCATTGCTCCCCAGCTGTCTCTGCAGCTCCGCGATGCTCTGGCATCAACATCCTGTTGACGGGTGCCATGTGGCCGCTGCAGCTAATCAATGATGACTTACCTGCTTTTTGGCACCAGCTCTCCACTCCTTTGGCTGCAGGTTTGGGCTCCAGCGATGTCAACATCTGGTTTCCCTTCGCCACAGCTAATCACTAGCCACTGTGGTGTCCGGCACCCTTTGTGTAATGTGACCATTTTTTATGACACAAGGGGAGCCGGACACTGCCACTGAATGTTGACATCATTGGAGCCCAGTGCATCATCGCAGGTCTGCATAAGAAGGAGCAGGGAGCCAGAGCCGGCAACAGGTAAGTCATGTCCTCTTTGCAGGTCTAGCAGAATGAGGGGTTTTGCCAACTCCCGCCCCCATCCTTGCTCAACCCCTTTAATTCACTCCACTGACCAGCTATTTAACCAATAACTACAGGACACAGATAGGCAGCATTGCTGTCCTATATCATGTCTTTTAGTGCAGAGTGCATACTATCTGTAATATAAATTCAACTGCCTGAGTTTTATTTTACAGTCTGTTGCATTAATGTTGTCTAATTTATGTTGCTATGTCTACATCTCAAGGCAATCATTACGGCTGCTTTTTAATAGACTGATAATGCTGTAAGTTTAATTCTGTTGTGACAGGAACAACTTAAATAGAGATATGATATTCTTAAAAATCCGTACGATATGCCACTTAATAATATCCCGCTTCATTATCTCCAGCAGACTAGAATAATTTATAAGGATGGACGGTTGTTTAGTTTTTAGGAACCATAATTATTTTGCTTATTTTTTTCCATAACCGTCTAAGTTTATCATCATGGTTTATTACGTGGAACAATCTCTGGGTTGATTTGAATACATTTAAGTGACTCATTCTGTAACAAGTTGTGTGAAAGGAATATCTAAAATGTGTAATAATCAAAAGAATTATACAGGTGCTTTCAAAAACCAAATACTCAATAAACATCTGGTGATAAGGGGAATTCTTTACAAAACAAATATAGACTGTATAATTCTGCAGCTATTGCCATTGTTTATATTGTTGAGCCATCATGTTCTAATGAGAAAGAAACAAAGGCAGACTAATAATTTATACAACATTGCCCAATGGGCTAGCACTTAACGGATCATAGCCTTCAAATGATGGATGAACCAGATTAAATATATACATTTTTTTTACCAGTTTCAGGTAAATACAGCTCCATGATTCTTCATTCTACTGTGGATGAGTGATAAATGCCATTGTTGAAGAACCCCTTTTAAGGTAATCAGTCACCCGCAAATTCATAACTTAAACAGGCAAATGCCTTGTAGGGCAAATTTGGCTGAATATAATGATGCCTTTAATTTAGCGATCCCTTAGTTCATTCTTGAGAGAAAGTATTTTTATACATATGCAAATGAACAGTTAACACTCTGTGCACCCTTGCTCCTCCTACTTCATCTGCCAGTGCTTCCCTCTCCTTCTTGATTTGGAGGCCTAAGCAGATTGTCTATGCAGGAACTTGACCCTGTCATTCAGATGGAAAGGGAAGGGCTGGCAGAGAAATGGAGGATGCACACAGTGGCTTGGCCCCACCCTCTGTGCACTTAACTGCTCATTTGTATGTGGATTGAAACCAGGATGAAGCAACAGATCACTAAGTGGAAGGTTTCATTACTTTCATCTGTGCTAGCTCTACGAGGCACTATGTCTGGTTTATCAGTGTATTTCCTGGTGATAGACTCCCTTTAACAGTTATATGTGAATATAGCAGTGCAGATGTTTTTCATACTGTATGCTTACACTAGGTTTGCACCTGCAATAGCTCAGCTCCACCAGGTGAGCATGTTATCGACAATCCTTGCTTGTGTCTCCATCCTCTAATCACAGATGGTTCTGGGCTATGGTACACTGCTTGTATTTTTGTTCTTTAGATTTCATACAGAGGCACATTGAGATTTTTTCTGTTAGATTTGATATTCTCTGAAATTACGTCATGACATGTGCACCACATAAAGGCACACTGGGTGTGGAATCAGAGGCTGCTCTGTGTGGCCATGTAGATCCATGTAGATCTACAGTTTGCATAAAGCCTTAAAGAGGACCTTTCATGGGTTTTTGTATGCTTACCAGATAGTGTGGCCCCTGTAGATGCAAAGCTTTTTTTTCATACCCCTCCGCCGCTGTGCCCCCCAATGTTTTTGGTATTTTGTCCCAAACACGTTTTGTGTTAATTCGGACCATTGGTACTAGGAGGAAGAGACATCTGGTTTCCTCAGTGAACGTCTCCTTCTCGTGAGATGTTCTTGTAAGATTTACCAAATTTCATGAGAACAGGCTATGTACGCGAGTACAGCAAGTACTATACTTACTTACATAGCCTGTTCTCATGAGATTTATCAAAAAAGCAAAACCAGAAAAGCATATCAATAAACTGGAAGAGTGGGAGGTCCGTATCAGCCTACAGTATATGCCGATGATGTTTTTATACTTATCATTCCCGGACACCTCTCTTACCCATCTGCATAAAGCACTGTGACCCAGCAATTACATATGAGTGGCCTGAAAGTGGTGGATTCCTTTAAATTCCTAGGTATTAAGATTACTAAACAGCACTCCCATGCCTTGCTGCTGAACATTAACCCCCTCATTTCCTATGTGCGGTATAGATTTAAAAGCTGGAAATCATTACCTTTATCAGTATACCGGGCGAATCAACTTAATCAAGATGCATATCCTCCCTAAAACACTTTACTATCACTCTGAAGTACCCATTCCAAAGTCAGCATTTCGTGAGCTGGACTCTATCGCTAGGGTCTTCATTTGGGGTAGCTCCCGACTCCCTGAGATGTCCGAAACCTAAAGGGGTATGGCATTGCCAGATTATTTTTTAGATTTTCTATCAGGGCGGCTACATCTCATTCTGGTTCAGCTCTGAGGATCTGCCTACCTCTGAGTATTTTTTGAACCACTAAATGAACACTCATACTCTATGGTCAGTACTGGAGAACCCCTCTAAGTTCCAGAAACCTCGGCTCCCTTTGCATAGACTCACTCAGCTGGTCTGGAAAGACTCTAAGCTAGTAACCCAGTTCAAAGATGTTGTGTCCGATATACCCTTGTGGAATAACAAGTCCCTTACACATGTACAAACAATCATGGGTGCAAAGCAATGGAAGATGGCTGGGGTGCGAAGTTTGAGTGACGTCTATATTCAGAGGGTGTTCCTCTCATTCTCAGACCTGACACAAAAATTCTATATCCATTGCTTCCTTTTCTTTTCATATCGACAGCTCAGATCAGCTATAGGAACAACATATCCTGACCCAATAGCTACGTTTTCTCAGTATCTATTAATAGGCGTTATTAAAAACCCAAGGGTCCAGAGGCTTAATCTCGGCGATTTATTCACATTTACTACACACTAGAAGTTTCGTTAATCCCCTGGGGGCGATAGACAAATGGAAAAGATAGATTCCGACACTCTCTGATAAATCAATAATAGATTTATTAGAATCTCATCTTAAGGTTTCACCAGAAATTAATAATAAGCTTATCCAGATCTATATTACTCATTTATCATTTTCCATGCCAATGTTTGGCTTGGAAAATGGATTAAATCTACCCCAATAAGGGGGCTGGTGTAGAGTTAAGTCTGTCCCAAGTTCTGCCAAATGATGAGCCAAACCTATGTAGAGGCCTGCCCTGCAGCAGAACTTTGGTGCTTCCTCTGGCAGTGCACAAGGACTTGAGAACAGCATGGAAAATTCCAGTCTTAATTAATGTCCCCCTTAGTTTTTATGGAATCTTGCTGCACCCGTAGCTCTATATACATTTTTTGTATTTGTGTATCTTCTTAGTTTTATGGCATATAAAAAAGACTTGTGTAGGCCTTCCTCATTGGAAAATATATATTCAACAATCCGATAGATTATTCAAATTCCCCGATGAGAACAATGTTGCTATTTTCATTGTCTAAAAGTGTAAATAATCACGAACTATGATAAATTACGATACATTGCAATCACTTGACACAAATTACCACTAACAATAAGTGACGACGATTTTTAATAAATTATGCATTCTTATCTTGGTTGCATTAGCATTATTCAATATTAATTCCCCAGCAGCAAAACTGGTTGACTCACAAGTACCCTTAGGATTTAATATATTCAAAAGCCCTGCAGTGGCAATGAATTAATGTGCACGGGGCTCTCAGTCTTGTAAATCTGTACTTACCTAACATTACAACAGATGAGATTCATTAACTGATATCCTTCAGTAACACTGCGCAGAGCGACTTAATTTCTGTAATCAAACTGCAATGTTATCTGGCTGCTCAATGCTGGAGGAACCACAAATTATTGTGACATGGCACAACACTCATTTGGATTGCTAGAAGGCTTTATATTTGCAGAAATTCATCAGGACAATTGTTGAAAAATGTAGCATCAACCGGATAAAATAAAATTCCATATTTGCACGCATCTTCTTTATCTTGGTTTACAAAATAGGATATTTTGGAATTATCAAGGAAAAATTGTAAGTCTGTCAAGAGATCTGGAGTCTATTACATTGTACACAGCTGAGTGAACCCTGCTTCTAATTTAACTGTCACTGGCCATTGACTTAAATGTCATTTGAAACATAATTGTCACTTGACAACGCTTACTAGAATTAGTGAATATTAAGAGGCGGCAATTACTAAATGATTAGTCAAGTGATGACTCATGAACTTCATTGGAACTTAAAGGAAAATTATAGGTAATAAAATAGCTTTACTATGGTGAAAGAGCACTGTGTAAAAGTCACACACGCTCCCACGTAAAAGACAGCATACGTGCAGCTTTAAATATTCCTAAATGCACTGTGGACAAATGTTACTTTTCTATCCTCATTTTAGGGGCTTGTGATAAGATCTCCTGTCATAGCTTTTTCTTTCACAAAACACATACTGGATCAGGAAGCATGATGCTGTTTTGTGAAACACTTTTTCCATTCTATTGAAGGATTTAGAAATACAAGGCGAAGGCCACATGGTCAGGTTTCTGCATGCAGTTTTGGAAGCCAAAATCAGGGGTGGATCATAAAAGGAGAGAACATATACAGGACAAACACAACTTCTCTTTTTTTATTTCACACTTGGTTTTGGCTTCCAAAACTGCATGCAGAAACTTGACTGAGTGGCTGTACCCTTAAAGGGGAAATCCAGAATTTTAGCCTTGATGGCTTATCCTCTGGACAGGTCATCAATATCTGGTTGGTAGGTGTTCGACACCCCTCACCACCATCGTTGATCAGGTGTCCTGCAGTAGCTCTGGTGCCAACTTCCATTTTGCAGTGGACAGAGCGGTTAACTGCAGAGCTGCTCCAATTCAATTCAATGAGAGCAGCACGGCAGTAACCAATAACTGTATAGGGAATAAACTCAAGTTCCTACACCTGCAGCTCACAGTGAAGATCCCTTTACATGGGACGATGCATCAGCAGATTGTCGAGAGGGAAGCATTCCTTCCCGACAATCTGGTTGCTTGCAGAGGAGACTGCTGTATTTACATGCAGCGATCTCCTCCAGAGTATGGGGTGGAGCGATCACTAATGTCATCATTCATCCCCATAAAGACTCATTGTTTCCCGGCAGCAGATTGTGTTTGCACAGCACTATCTGCCACCGGGAAACAAGGCATTTTTGTGTTCGCACAAATGATCCAATAACTCGATGAACAAGCATTTCACTCTTTCTTTGGATAATAAGCAGTGCATTTACACCACCAGATCATCACTAATGATTACTTGACGTTACTTAATGTTTGTGAGAGATTATTATCTAGGCGATTCTCAGGCTGTGTAAAGGGCCCTTAAAGGGGTTATCCAAAGCCTATAATGCCGTCCCATATGCCCAGGCCTCTCACACAGCTTGTGCTTACCTTGCTCCCCAGCACCAACGTAGCGCCTGATGCTGGCACGGCCGCCGCTGTGTCTCCCCATCACGCAAATCATAATATCCGGCTAGGGGCTAGAGAGGATCGTTCCTGTCATGGCCTGCTATTGACTGCTCCCCTCTCCTTCGCCGAATGTTTTGAACTGCGCGACAGGGAGATGCAGCAGCGGCCGTGCAGCGATCCGGAGAGACGTGGGTGCCGGGGAGGTAAGTACAATCTGTGAGGGCCCAGGCATATGGGAGGGGGCGGGATTTTAGGTCTTGGATAACCCCTTTAAGGCTGTGGTTTTGCAATGAATCTTGGATACTTGATGTTGCAGTGAAACACTTAACTAAAACTATTATGTAATATTATTTCTGTTTTTTGCTACCTCTCCTTTTCTTACTATTACAACACATTACAGGTAAGTCATGCATTGTGCTATACCCTTTACCAATATCTTCCCTGGTCATGCTGTCTGCCTATCCTGGCACATAAAACATGACACGCTGCTGGAGATATTCTAGGATTAATGAACAGAGGTGGAAGAAAAACACCAACATGAATTCATTATGTATAACTAGGCTTTACATGATATCAGGCATACAATATAACCATGAACATATCTGTATTCTCAAATCTAATATATTTCCTCAAATAAAGTAGCCAGTACCTTACTTTAGCATCCATTTCCCCAACTAATGTTAAAGGGAAACCTTCAACATAAATCACATATTGACAACCCATATGTGAATATTCTATGCATTAAAAAAAAAAAAAAAAACAGGGTGCATGGTTTTGTGGATATAATTTTTTTTAAGTTACTCTATGTATTCACCTTCCTGTCCTGGATCTTTAACTTCTTCTTTGTTTGGAATTTTAGCCCTGCAAATTGCCTTGCTTAACTTCTCTGTCAGACCGTTTACAACAACGGGAGAGGGAAGGGTATGAGTGGCTCAATTAGAGCTTCACATATTACACTGAAATGTGCTATGTTCTTCTGTGGATATCCTCTACTTTGCCTATCAAGAGAACAATAGAAATGTCATACTGTTATCCTAATTCTACACTTATTATTATAATGAGGATTACCCTGCAAATAACATCTTTACCTTACAGCAGTAGACAATAGATTGCCATCTGTGTAGGAGGTCTTATCATTTGTATTGACTCCTGTAGAAATACAATATATTGCATTACATTTTCAATGGCATAGTGCTACTGGAATAAAAAAGCCCTAAAAAATATAGAAAAATGTTTTATTATGATTATTGAGTTAGAAAAAACCTTTCTGATAGAAGGTTCTGATAGAAGAAAGAATGTAAATAGTTAAAAACAAGTTTACTTTACAGGTTTGTGGTCTGCTGGGACCCTTTCTGTAACTTGTTTGACCCTCTTAATGCTGCAGTGACTTTCTCCTCTCATTACTTAGTCAGCCTAACCATTTGCCCTCTTGACCTTCTTGCTTCCCGTCTCATTTCTGACCTCTTCTTTCTTCTTAAACCTCCATATCATCTCTCTTTTAAACTATCCCTCGTGGCCCTCCGTTTCAAATATGCAGCTATGCCTCACTAATGAATACTATCCCTCAGTGTCTTCTACTACCACACTGCCTGAAGAACACATATTCTGTGAAGTATCTCTCTGCATATTTCTTTTTATTCTTATAGTCCGAATTCTGATCAAAACATCCCATCTAAAACACCTAAGTTAAGTAGGTGGTACCAAGAGTTAAAGTTATCAACTACCCACAAGAACAGGGGTCCTGTGTCCATATGTATGAAAGGAGCATAACTGATCCCTTATTTTTGGCTTTTGGTTGCTGCCCTCCTAATTACTACTAATTCACCTAAACTTTCTCTTCATGACCTCTTATTTTGAAAAAAAAACCTCAAAAACAATGCTATGAAAAACAAATGAAATTCATGTTTTTCTTCTTAGTGTGTGCATTCAGGAAACTTTTATCACGTCTGTCAGTGGTTTTCCTCCATTATAAGCTGATGCATTGCTCAACACCTATAACTCTGCCCTTCACTTTGCCAAGCAAACCTATTTCACTACTCTCCCATCCTCACTGTCCTGACACTTTCCACCACCTTCTCCATCCTAAAGTGCAGGAACCTGTAGCAGATCTCACTGCCAAAGACCTGGCCAAAAACAAAATTGACACCTTCAGGCTGAAAATAATCTCTCAATCTCCTAGCACCACCAATCCCCTTCCCTTTCACACCTCCCCATGCTCACTCTCATCATTTGACCCTGTAACAGAGAGAAAAGCCCTACTATCTTCCTCAAGAGAGTGAGAGGTTAAATATTTTTGTTAGTTGAGTAGTGGTGGCCAGGAAGAGGGACTGGAGGTCCTTCTTCCTGGCCGTCACAACTCAATTAACCAAAACATTTAACCTCCCACTCTCTTCTGGTATTTCTCTCACTTATTTTAAACATACAGTCAAAACCCTACTACTAAAAAAAATCTCTCAACCCTTCCTGCTAACTATTGGCCTGTCTCTAATCTCCCCTTCATTTTTAAACTCCTGGAACATCTGGTCTACTCTTGTCTAATTCGCTTTCTCTCTGCTAACTCTCTATCTCTTGACCCACAACAATATGGTTTCTGCGATCTTTACTTTACAGAAAATGCACTCACTAAAGTCTCCAATGATCTTCTCTCGGTTAAATCTAATAACTACACACTAATGAATCTCCTGAATCTCTCTGCAGCATTTGACATGGTAGACCACAAACTTCTACTCAGTATTTTCCACTCTATCAGTCTCAATGACACTGACATCACCACTGCACTACTACAGAAGGGCAGCGATTGTCCACTGTATCTGACATCATGTCCTCTTTATTTCTAAAACTAATAGGGTCATTTATCAAACTGGTGTAAAGTAGAACTGGCTTATTTACCCATAGCAACCGATCAGATTCCACCTTTCATTCTTGACAGCTCCTTTAGAAAAATGAAAGGTGGAATCTGATTGGTTGCTATGGGCAACTAAGCCAGTAGTGCTGGTATTTTAGAAATTGAATTTCTGGTTTTCTACTAGCAGCTACATTTGCTATTTCTTTTTCAGTGAGTGGCATGACCAGAACTCCTAGGCAGCATGCCCACTTTCTTGGGGTTATGTTAGACTCAGACCTTCCTCCACCCCCATATTCAGTCCCTTGCACGCTCCTGCCAACTGCACCTCAAAAATATCTCTTGAATCTGCCATTTTATGAAACTGTTTCAGTTACTGCACTGTTTGCCCATTCAATATAGAATACAATTTAATCTTCTCACTCTTACCCACAATGCTCTCCACGGTGCTGCCCCTCCCTATATCTCTTTGCTCATCTGTGTCTACCATCCTACCTGCGCCCTTTGCTCCTCCAATGATCTCAGACTGACATCCTCCATAATCTGAACTTCCCGCTACCATCTAAAAGATTTCTCTCTTGCATCACAAGTTCTCTGCAGTGCACTGCCCTGGACAATCAGATTGATTCCCCACAGTCACAGTTTCAAGTGTGCCCAAAAAACACATCTCTTTAGGCAGGCCTATAACATTCCCTAATGTAATTTTTTTCTACCAATTCTATAATATCTCCTAGAACCTGTACCCCTCATCAAACCACAGACCTGATACTACATACACTCTAAACCACTTCCCAATAATACTGTATATAAAAGACATCTTGGCCATGGTACAATACAAGCCCTTATGCCTCATGTATCACCCCTATCTCCTCCCAAATTGTAAGCTCTCGCGAGCAGGGCCTTCACTCCCATTGTCTGCATTGTTGACTTTTCATTCTGTAATGTCCACTTTATACATATTCCCTCTGAATTGTAAAGCACTGTAGAACATGTTTTTTGCTATATAAATAAAGATGATTATTATGATTAGAGATTCAGATCTGAATATATTTTCGGCCAATTGCGTTAAAAAACGTCTATTTCCTGGCTGCAGAGAGCCTTTATAGTGGTGTAGAACACTATGCCTTGCAGTAACACGCATAGGGAATCTGCTTTGGTAGTGAAATAATACTGTGAGTCCATATGACATGTAGATGACAGGCATCGCTCTTAGAATCACTGCACACTTCACTTCTTTGGGCAGTCACAGGGTCAAAACTAATCAAATAATTCAAGTATGAACTCAGCCTTACAGGTCGATGTTAGCACCAAGAAGAAGCACACTACTTTTACACCGTCATCAGCTGATTCCACATAGATGTCTACAGAACCTATTCTATTAAACGCTTATAAAAGTAGAGCCCCCAGACAGAGTGGAGAGAGTGTCAGCAGGGGTGTGTCATGTCACTTGCGACGAAGTTGAAGATCAAGTCAACCATTCAATAACCGCTGGGTTGCTGGTCTCGACACGACACTGGGAGCTCAGGCCTCTCAAAGTGACCCCTGCTGCCACAGCCTCTTACTCTGCTGCGACCTCTGCCTGCGCAAGAAACATTTAGGCCTCTGCCCTGTGCAGGGCCTGCCACTTCTTTGTCTGACATGCTGTTAGATGAAATAAATAAATAAAAAGAAAATTAAGACACCCCAAAAGGTTTGCAATTTTCTCACTTCCCCACACAACGACTAATAAGCCCTTTTTCCCCCACTAATACACACAAAAAAGGGCTTTGGAACATATAACTGCAACCCTGAACAGCAATTATATTTTTCTTTTTCCACTAATACACGCCACAAACGGTTAGAACACATAACTACACCGCTATGTGGCAAATATATTTTTTCTTTTTCCACTAATACATACCACAAATGGCTTTAGAACATATAATGCACCGCTATACTGAAAATATATTTTTTCTTTTTCCACTAATACACGGCACAAAAGGCTTTAGAACATATAACTGCACCGCTATACGGCAAATATGTTTTTGCTTTTTCCAGTAATACACGACAAAAAGGGCTGCAATTTTAGCACTTCACCACACAACAGCTAATAAGCCCTTTTTTCCCCCACTAATACAAGCCAAAAAATGCTTTAGAACAGTGTTGCCCAAACCATTTTTTGTCTGAGGGCTGCACTAAAAATGGTATAAATTTTGTGGGCCAGAACCAGGTAGCTGTACCAGAAAGAAACGCAAACATTGTGAGGGGGCACATGTAAGCATTACTAAAATACATAATATGTAGGCCTTCAAATCTGCGTTAGAGGCTGTGTTTGGAGCCTCTGTTGCAGATTCTGTCAAAAGACCAGACAAAAAAGCCTTGTATTCAGCGCTTTTGTGTCCGGTAAAAAGACAGGGTCCTGAACGGAAAATGAAGGGATCCCATCATAGTCTGTGAGTCTGTTCAGTTTCTTCCCTGTGGGTTGACAGGAGGAGGGGGGAGCAGGGTCCCTAGTGAGGTGACAGAAGGAGGGGGAAGCAGGGTCACTAGTGGGGTGACAGGAGGAGGGGGAAGCAGGGTCACTAGTGGGGTGACAGGAGGAGAGAGAGCAGGGTCACTAGTAGGGTGACAGGAGAAGGGGGAGCAGAGTCACTAGTGGGGTGACAGGAGGAGGGGGGAGCAGAGTCACTAGTGGGGAGACAGGAGGAGGAGGAAGCAGGGTCACTAGTGAGGTGACAGGATGAGGGAGGAGCAGGGTCCCTAGTGGGGTAACAGGAGAAGAGGGGAGTAGGGCCACTAGTGGGGTGACAGGATGAGAAGGAAGCAGGGTCACTAGTGAGGTGACAGGAGGAGGGGGAGCAGGGTCACTAGTGGGGTGATAGTAGGAGCAGGGTCACCGGGGATCAGTCACATGAGTACATGCTCCTTACCTCTCCAGCGGCCCTGTAATGTACCCTGCTCTCATTACTAAAGGCTCCTCCTCCTCCCCCTGCCTGACCCTGCTCTGGTGCACTCATACCAACCAATAACAAAGCTCCTTGCTGTAAGGAGCTTTGCTATTGGTTATTTTAGTCACAGGCAGCACCCAGGGAGTCACACCCGGCTGCATGACACGGCTTCGCAGGCCGGATTTGGCCCGCAGGCCGTAGGTTGGGCATCACTGCTTTAGAACATATAACTGCACCGCACAATGGCAAATGAGACATAGAGATATTTCCTTATAATAAACCCTATTAATGCTTGTATCAAACAGCACTTGCACCCCAATAACATGAACGGTTTGCTGGAATTACAGAGCTGTATATTGGCAATTTGGATCCCCAGTCAGTGCAGCAAGGTGTGATAGGATTATTCCTATTACCCAGGATGTAACCTCCCCTTCTGAACCCTGTTCAACTTAACTGCTGTGGAATGATTCCTCCCTATACTTTCCCTACACCTTGAATAATATTTCCCTGCACTTGTAAATCGTTTTTTTTAGCACAATTAAGTTTTTTCTAACACTGTCCCTAGCGCCTGTTGATGTCTCTCCCTGCACTAAGTACACTGGTAAATGGCAGAATCTAAGATGGGTGACACTATTTATAGTGCTGCGACGTCACAGGCCTGTCTGGCTGCTGATTGGCTGCATGCATGGCATAATGGGTGATCCCGCCTTCCCAGAGTTCCTTGTTCCATGTCCTCACACGTGCAGCAGCTATTTTAGGAAAAAATGTGATTCATTACCACGAAGCGAGAGGAAATTAGGCTTCGGTGCAAATCGAATTTTTCCTGAAATTCGGATCGAATTCCACTTTATCAGCTTCGATCCGCTCATCTCTAATTATGATGATGATGATTATTTTTTTTAAATCTAATATGTCTATCTATATATCCAAAACAGAGTTAAAGGGGTTGTGTCACTTCAGCAAGTGGCATTTATCATGTAGAGAAAGTTAATACAAGGCACTTACCAGCACCTTCTATCTATCTATCTATCTATCTATCTATCTATCTATCTATCTATCTATCTATCTCTCTATCTATCTCTCTATCTATCTCTCTATCTATCTCTCTATCTATCTCTCTATCTATCTCTCTATCTATCTCTCTATCTATCGATCTATCTATCTACAGAACAGAATGGCTAAAAAAGAAAAGAATCAAGGTATAGCAATGGTCCATATACTATGATGGAACCTTAAAAGAACTGTATAAACAAATGCCTACAAACCTCAATGAACTGAAGCAACACTGTAAAAAAGGGTGGGCCAAAATTTGTCTAGAACAATGTGAGAGACTGATGAAGTCATACAGGAAACGGTTACTTTAAGTTATTACTACTAAAGATGGTTCTACAACGTATTAATTCAAGGGGTATATTTAGTTTTTGACACATGTTTTTTCCATTTTGGATTCATTTTTTCTTGAATAGATAATTAGACGGTGGAATCTGTTGTTCATCTGAAGTTGTAGTTACTCAATTTTAAGACCTTCTAAGGACCAGAAGTCACAAGACTTTTTTTTTATAAAGTCCTGATAGGTAACATCATAGAATTCAAAGACGGTGTTTTTGCAGATAAATCTGAATTAAATGAACAAATCCAACAGGGATAAACAAATAAAAGCACTTACTTTACTGTATAAAACCACTTTGTTGGGTAATGCTTCTTGTGTACAGGTTTCAGCCACCTGCTCATTCTGATTTGCAGTCTACAAGAACTTGATTTTATCCGTAATGTACAAATAATATAGTTTCATCTAAAAATGTTTTACAGGTTACATTTTCAATGACTGCAAATATTATGTTTTGTTTTATTTCCACTCACCTTCTGTAATGTACATCAAATAAGAATTGTCTTTGTCGGTTGAAGTCACTTTATTTGATGCGCTGTATGAATTTGGAGGACACTAATAGGGTTTAACTGTTGTGACAGGTACACAACCTGCTCCCACACAAGTGTTTGTATTAAGAGCATATTAAATCCTTCTTGAGCTGCGATGGTGTCACCAGTAAAATGACTTTTCAGGGCCATGTAACACTGAAGAGCAGAGCATATTTCTGGTAAAAAGGCAGTTTCATGAGCGGAATTGATTGAATGTTTGTCAAATTATAGTACATGTTTTAAAAGAAGCCAAGAAATTCATAATGGCAGTGTGCCTCTCCCACGCGGGGTGATTCATCTGTCAGGTTATGATTTTGTGATTGTTGTGTCCGTAAGCACTTGAAAGATGTGATGTCTTTTCAGAACAAGTACATGATGGCTTCTGCTATGAATTATCTAAAGTTTGAAGAGCTATTTGATTTCTATGTTATCTTGGAATTGCTACATCTCAGAACACTAAGTAACAGCATTAAATTAACTTAATATTACTGCCCAATTGATCTATTGTTAGAAATCTTTAAATGTAGCATTTTTAAAGGCTCAAATGATCGCTGAGTGGACTTTTTAACTTTTATTTCAATTTTCCCCCTCATGTGATACCCTAAGCAGCTTAAATTTTTAAACTGTAATATGATATGTTCCTATTTATCTTCTGCTGCAATTATTAACAAAAATAATTTCTTTTAAATCAACACATATACATTGCAAATATTACATTTAATGCATGCTGACATTCACACCATTAGGTTTCATGCAGAGCTGTGTGCGCAGAACCTTATGGTGGCACATGTACTGACTACGGTTCTGTAGTATGGGGTAAATGTACAGTCTCTATGTACATGAGGTGCACATACCCCGTGGGGTCCATGAGGAGAAGGGTGCGTTGTGTGTTACAATAAGGTTAGGGGTAGCGGCTGACTGTTATCTACAAAACTTAGGGGAACTTGCCTTGATAAGTACTGGTAGCTGGTGTAGGTTAGTGGGGATACTGCTGGTAAGTATGATTGATGTGTAAGGGGCAGCACGGTGGCTCAGTGACACCAGCGGCATGTGTCCTATGTATGAGTGGTGTGTGTGCGGCATGTGCCCTATATATGAGTAGAATGTAGCATGAAGACAGAATGAGAGTGGCTTTCAATGGGTCAGACATTGACTTACAAGATACCTATAGGTGGATGAAAGAGTTTTCTTCCTCCTGAGGGGAGCAAATTTGCATATCTTTTCCCAGGGACTACTGCCTGTAAGACCCTCTTCATCTATTGCAGTCTCTGCATGGAGCACCCCTGATGCCAGGAGTGGATTAAGGCTACCATGGGGCTTCGGCTGTATGCGAAGTGTTGGCCCTCTTTAGAGACGTAACTATAATTCATGGGGCCCCATGGCAAAATAAGATGGGACCCCATTAAACTAGTGTAAGGAAATTAAAACAGCAGCATAAGTAGATATAATTAAAGGTATGTATAATAGCACAATATATCAGAAAACCCACATTATACTAAAAAGCCACCATATTATATTGTGTTTCCCCACAAAAAGTACAATGTTATTGCACCTGCGTGAAAGCATTGATCTTTGTAAATGTGCCCCACTGAGTTGTAAAAAGCATACCATTGCAATTTATTCAGGAAAATCAAATGCTCTATGCATACAGAATACATGTAATTATAAAGAAGTCTATCAATCTATGATTTACAAGGACACCCAAATCCTTCTTTACAACTGACTCTCCTAGTGTTATATCCCCTAGGACATTTGATGCATGTAGATTATTACTATCCAGATGCTGAACTTTACATTTATCCACATTGAACCTCATTTGCCAAGTTAATGCCCAATTACTCAGAGTATCCAAATCAGCTTGTAGTTTTTGGACATCTTCCATAGACTGCACAGTGTTACATAGCATGGTATCATCTGCAAACATAGAAACGGTGCTATTAATTCCATGCTCAATATCATTAATAAATAAAATAATAGAGGACCCAGCACTGAACCTTGGGGTACACCACTCCTAACCCGGGACAATTTTGAATAGGAATCAGTGACCACGACTCTCTGGACACGGTCCTTCAGACAGTTTTCAATCCAATCACAAACTATACTTTCTAAGCCTATAGACCTTACTTTACCTAAAGTATTAAACGTCTATGGGGGACAGTATCAGATGTCTTCCAAGAATACTACATCAACAGTCACCCCTCTGTCCAGCCTTCTACTCACCTCCTCATAAAAACAAATCAGGTTAGTCTGACAACTTCTGCCCTTGGTAAACCTATGCTGGTTATCACTTATGATATTATTAACAGTTATATACTCCTGTATATAGTCTATTAGGAGTCCTTCAAACATTTTTCCCACAACAAAAGTTAAACTTACTGGTCTATAATAACGTGTGGAGGACCTAGAGCCCTTTTTGAATGTGGACACTACATTTGCCTTGCACCAGTCACTTGGCACTGTACCAGTCCCTAGAGAGTCTCTAAAAATTATATTCTTTAAGTTCTTTGGGTGTAATCCATCTGGACATGGAGTCTTGTGCACATTTACCTTAGCTTGGACCATGTATACAGTTAGCCAGTAGAGTATATTACCGAATGTGCTAACAGCCCTTTTTACAGTAGCTATAAGCAATGTGGGGTCTAATTTTAGCCTTTTATACTTGTTACCTATAGTAATACATTTTGCAGGATAATTACCCTGTGTGGAATTTAAGCTCTCCTATTTATCCTCAGCACTATTATGTGACAGTGCTGCTCCCAGTCTATGCCCTGAAATGCGACCCTCAAATTGGGGAAATTTACCTTTTTTAAAGTTCAGTGTTTTTGCTGTACCAGCCTGAGTTTGCTTTTTAAAGTTCCTGGGGTATATAATTATATTGTGGTCACTAGTACCTAGTGTTTCTCGAACAGTAACATTTCCAACAGGCTCTGTATTGTTAGAATTTACTAGATCCAACAGAGCATTGCCTCTAGAGTGATCTTCTACAAATTGGCCCATAAGGTGGTCCTGCAGCAAGTGGAGGAATTTTATGCCCTTTGCAGTTAAGGCAGAACCATGACCCCAGTCAATATCGGGGAAGTTAAAATTTCCCATTGAGACCACTGTACCATTATGACCACTGTACCCGTCTGTGTGGCCCGCTCTATTTGGTTGTACAGCTGAACCTCTATATCCTCTGTGATGTTAGGGGGTCTATAGATTACACCAAGTATTATTTCACTTTGTAATTACATCCGTAAGGTTTCAACATTCTCACCATCCTCACCCACAATTGCCTCCCTCACACTCACCTTTATATCACTTTTCACAGACATGCACATGCCACCGCCTTCTATTTACCCTGTCTTTCCTAGAGAGTGTAAAACTGTAAATATTAACAGCCTAGTAGTGAGAAGAGTCCAGCCAGAGTCCAGATTCCCCATTTTACTTTTTGGACTTCTGGCATTTGTAAACATACATTTTAAGTTACTATTTAATTTCCAACATTCAGTTCCTGGAAAGTGACTATCTGGGATTTTTTGATACCTTGGTTGATATTGTTGGTTTGTAACAGGTCCATGTTACCAGCAGCTGTTTTTAATGGGTTTACAGTTATCTCCAGTCACCTCCCTACTTTCTTCAGTAACCCCAGCCCCCACTAAATCCCCACTGTCCCCTCCTATATCCTACTCTATCTACACTATCTACCACCTTATTAGTATGACCCCCCTCTACTGTAGAGCCTGTAGTTGACAGAGAAGTCAGCCCAGTTCTCCATGAACCCAAACCCTTCTTTCCTGCACCAGCTTCTGAGCCACTTATTTAACTTCTTAAGCTCCCGCTTTTTCTCTAGTGATGCTCGTGGCACTGGTAGTATTTCTAAAAACACTACCTTGTAGGTCCTGGACTTGAGCTTTTTTCCTAGTTTCCTAAAATCATTTTTAAGGATCTTCCATTTCCCTCTGATTTTGTCATTGGTACCAATGTGTACCAGGACCCCCGGGTCTTCTCTAGCCCCAACCAGAAATCTATCTCTTCGATCTGCAATATGCCGAACCCTATCACCTGGAAGGCAACACACTGTTTTGCATTCATGGTCTCAGCGACAGATGAAACTGTCTGTCTTATATATATAGGGAATTCCAGCTCAGGACTAGTCTCTCTGGCACTTTTCCCGCTACCCCTTTATGTAACATTAACCCAGCTACTGACCCCCTAGTCCTGATCTTGCCCTTCTCCACCCACCTCCATTTCACTGACCCCAGCCAGTGGCTGCACAGTGAGATCTAAGCCTCTCTCCAGGTTTGCAATGCTTCTGCGTGTTGCAAACTGTTGCAAGATTTAGAATCTGGGCTTCCAAATATGCAACATGCTTGCATCTAGTACAAATATATTCACCCTCTTCAAGGTACGCATACATTGCACAGGTCACACACTTAGTAGCATTGTCCATGGAGCACATGTTTAAATGGGGATGAAAAGTAAAAGAAAAAAAAAACAGTAAGTTTGAATTGAAATTTAGACCCCTGTCTGCTGTAATTGGAGAACTTGCTAGAATCGAGCAAACAATGCCCAATGAGAATCTATTAAACCTTGGTTCCTATGTCCTTGTGTTGAACTATGGCCCAGTGTTAAACTATACGCATCTGTAATTTCGACACTTCTTTGTAACTTTGCAGTACTCAGCAAAACTTTGCCGCACTTGCAAACCTCGCTTGCAGTTTCTGTCACAAGAACAAGTTGACACAGTCTGAAATTAGCTGGGGGTAAGATCAGGTGCGATGTCAGGAAATAAAATTTTACTGAAAGAGTGGTTGGAGCTTGGAACACATTTCTAAAAAATATGGTTGGAAAATCTACAGTAGGTGAATTTAAACATGCCTGGGAACACATGTCTATCCTAAGATAAGAAAAAAAATAATATAAGGTACAGACTAGAGATGAGCGAACTTAAAAAAAAAGTCCGGTGTTCGGCGTTCGGGTTGTGGTAAGTCGCGCATCCCGTTATGGATTCCACTATAGCGGCATATGGAATCCATGAGGGGCGGCTGCCACCAACCCGAACTGTTGAACAGCCGAAGGACCTGGGGTGACGTCACTGTCATGTGATCAGTGCAGGGGGCGTGGCTCAGCACAGCATCAAAATCAGTGCTGAGCCACGCCCCCTGCACTGATCACATGACAGTGACGTCACCTCAGGTCCTTCGGCTGTTCAACAGTTCGGGTTGGTGGCAGCCGCCCCTTATGGATTCCATATGCCGCTATAGTGGAATCCATAACGGGATGCGCGACTTACCACAACCCGAACACCGGACTTTTTTTTAAAGTTTGCTCATCTCTAGTACAGACTAGATGGGCCAGGTGGTCTTTTTCTGCCGTCAGTCTTCTATGTTTCTATATATCTACTGCATAGGTGTCAAATGTTAGATCTTTGGACATCTGACTGAGGTCAAGCCATGTGCGCTGCTGCTCAACTAAAAGCCACTCTGAGCAACTGAAACTGTAAAGCACTGTGTCCGCTGTTTCCAACAGTCCATAAGAGTTTTAATACACTTCTCAACTGTTAAATCCAATGTTCATTTTTCAGTACCACATGTGTTGCATCTCTGTAATTGGCTTTGTGAATCACAAAATTCTGCTATTGCCACATTACATAGAAATTGGTATTTTGTAAATGAATACCTCACAGGATCCATTAATGCTTTGTCTAGTTTATTTAACAAGCAGAATGAACATTAGTTTATCCTCTAAAGAAAAATAAAACACCATTGCCATGACTTCTAGCAAAAATGTACCTGTATTTTCAAATAATGCAGCTCCAGAGATTGTGATCTGATATTTTACACATCATTCTACATGTCCAAATTATAAGTAGTCGGTAAAAATATCTACAAATGGAATTTTATCATGTAGCAAAAAACAATTTCCAAGCCTTTGTGCTCCTGGTTGAAAACAAAAACAATGTAATACCCTTTTTTTCAAGCCAATTTAAGTCAGACACTGACACATGTTTTTATTTTTAGTTTTTTTTATTCTATTTTCTGCTTGATTACCAAGGTGGCCTCTGTCCCTGAGTTGCTGTTAACATCATTTAGAGATATGCTCTATAGTATGGACAATAAGCACAGTCGACTGGAGATTTTTCTCGACCTTCTCTGTGAATAAGGCAGAGTTCACTATGGTAGGAGAGTAGATGTTACGGGCAGTAAGTGTGGAACTTAATTGACTTTGGGCTAAGGGAGTGAAGACCTAAGGGAGCTATCCTGGCACTCCCCTGGTAGTTACTCTTTAACCCCTATATAGGGATTTTGACTTTACTGCAAGCAAGCCACCAAGCTTCTGCCTCTTAGAATAGTCCCAGGGAAGGTGCCTTATATGATCTAAGGAGACCAGACACTGGCTGGAGGAGACTAGGGTGCACACAAGCCCTTTTAGAGCTTTGGAGCGGGTGCGGAACCTAGAGACAGGTCGGAAAGACCTAGCAGAGAAGCAGAAGACAAGTGGAATGCCGGGACAGAGGAAGCAGGGTGAGTCACATTGCGGACATATCCACCCAGAGGAGAGGGATAGCGGTGGGCACTGCAATAGTACATAAGGTGTGACCAACAAATATTGTAAGTGGCATTATCTGTATAATTCTGATGATTGCCAAGAAGGAATCTCTGCAGGAAGTTTTAACCTATTATGATGCTGGCGGTGAGTGTGAACACCACAATATTTCAGGGTTTCTTTTTAATATAGAGTATAGCATGGAAAATTGGCATACTGATGCTATTATCTTGTAAGCAATGATATCACCAGTCGGGGGTGTACACAGATCTCATACTGCCCCAATGCAAAACTTAGCATGGGCCCCCCTGCATCAATCAATTTTTCTAGTAACATGGAGCACAAACCGCAATGACCAAGATTTCAGACAAATTTACGATCTTTTTATTTTATTAAGCAAAAAAAATCTTAATTAAAAAACTGTAATATAAAGTCACCACCAGTCTCACCCACTTTATCTGATTTCTATGTCGAAAAAGTGGAACTGGTGCTTCAAATATATGGCGCTCATTCTGAGCATAAAATTTCTCAATCTATTTGCACCATGCAACTGGCATAAATACATAGATAAATCTTCTACCTCTCTTCACATATTACAAAGCTGTCTGCCTGCAGTTACCACTAGAGGGAGCTCAGTGCATAAGAGTTTATACAGTTACCATTGTCTGCAATGGAAGCTGCAATCATCTCTTTGCACCTAGTTTCACCTAGTGGCAGCTGCATGAAAATGCTGTGTTTTGACGTGGTGAAAAGGAGAAGGAGTTCAGTGCAGGGCCCCTCCTTCCCATGGGCCCTATAGAAGTTGCGTAGACTACCTCCATTGAAGGTACGCCACTGTAACTGGTTATATAAAATACCCCATTTAGGTGCGAGGCGGGGATGGATTAAACTCAAGGTGCTTTGGCCACTGGGTCCTCTACCATCTTGGAGACCTAGAGGTCTACATCACCAAACTACTAATCCTGCCCAGGCTATTGAGTTTTAGGCAAACTGAGGTGCAATGTGGGTCCAGAGGCAGGTCTTTTTATTTACCTATGACATAAATAAAAGTCACTTCACACTGTCCAATGTTTGGGGAGGTTACTGCTAATGGGCTTTGGTATGATCTGCCAGTATAAAGGTGTCACCTATTACCCAATGATTGGATAATAGGATCATTCGTGCGGACACCTTAATTATCATTTGCCGGAAGCAGATCGTGGTGTCTAAAAAGAACTCTGCTACCGGGAAGCAATGATTCTGTAAGGGGAGTAGATTGCAGAATGTAAATGCAGTTATCGACGAGCAAACAATTGCTAAAGGGGCCTTTAGCTGTAAAATCTTTGCCAAGGAAGTATTTACTGTTACAGACAAAAAATATACCGTATTCAGACATCACTAAGTTTTCTCAAAATGATCAGTGATAAAGCACACTACATACTGTAAGAATGCATGGTAATAAAACTAGGTTGTATACAAAATATCCTATTAATGCAGTTAAGCATTACAGTTAAAAAGTCTGTGTTACTAATGGAGACTTTACAGAGGGAGGACCTAGCTGTCAATGTTATATCTCCTTCAGAAATAGGATAATCACACTTATTCACACCTGCGCCATGTCTAAGAGGCATTTACATAATGACACGGTGCAAAGAATGACAAGACCTGTTTGAGTCACAGACTCAGAGTTGGAATGTGACATAGATTATCTGTGTCATGGAAAAAATACTTGAAGGAGAAAACTTCATATTTAAGTAACCTTCCTGATACCATATGGTATGGAGAGGAGTATTGAGCCATTAGTGTTCACAGTGGCATAGGATCCATACATATTTGTCCTCTGACATTTGCGTATGCTCTCTCGGCAGTCATTTGTGACATTTTTTTCTTCAGAGCTCCAAAGCTGCAGGAAACCAGTGTCAGAGGTCACCCAATAGATTATATGCAATTATAGAAGCAGCAATCGCCTTTTTTCTCCTGAGAGAAGTGAAAATCCCCTTTGTGCTCTTAAGATTTTGTCCCTCTGCATCTCAAGAGAAACAAAGGACAACCTTCTGTTTGAAATAATACAACAACCTTACAAGATTTGGGAGGTGCAAAGTCACACATTATACCGCTATATGATCCTGACATGTTTTATATGCACTTTATGAACAAATATATTACAATAAAGTGCTAATATTCCCTATATTTGTAATTTTAAGGCTACAGATGTTTGGAAAAATTGTTTTGGGTTAGCACGGAGACGGCTCACAGGAGCTCCGATGTCTTCGCAAAAAACTGATTGGCAGGGATCCAAAGTGACCAAACACCAAACAATTAATGAACCACTGGTCACCCACTGTGTAATCAACATAACACACCTATAAGTAAATGCTACACAGCCACATAATAATCAAAAATACCTTTATTAATCAATAAAAATCTGACATAAACATGATTCACATACAAATACACAATGTTGGTAGGCATAAACAGGATGGAGGAAACGTACCTCCCTAAGAAACATACAGAGGTCTGATCACTGTATAAACATATGGTGAGGGGGGTTGAAGGGCATACCAGAAATGAACTACAATAACAAATGGGGTTTCACAACGAAAAGCTAAAGTGCATAAGTGCCAATAAGCATGTAAAATCCTATCAATAGGCTACCCGCTCCCAACCTAAGATGTCAAGAAATAAGCATACAGACCAATGTAACCACCCGACGATCGTTTCGCATTTTGGCTTCCTCAAGGGCATCTGACCAAAGTTATGTATGATCCATCTATTTGTACCCCCCATCCCACCCCCAATCACCTGAGACCACTCCCTCAACCATCCAATACAACAAGGCGGCAAATCAAATGACATGCATCACCCCTCCCCAACACCTGAATAGTTCAATTAATAGCACCATACCTCATGCCCCAGCATCACAATAGACACCAATATTTGTGCTAAAGCCGCGAACAAGCGAGACGCGAACTACCGCGTCACCGGTCACGTGATCGAAAACGATCACGTGACCTGATGACAGCGGTAAATAGAAACAGCAACCGTTTTGCCTAGTGGGAGGGACCATTCATCCCAGTTAAAAATCTGAGAGTGACATGTCCGGTAAAAAAATGAAAAAGTGCTGAATGCGGTGCAAAAACGGTGCAAAAACCAAAAAGTGACATGTGCAAAGTAATGAAAAAGTTAATAATAAATAAGTTAATATACGTATGATCAATTCATATCTTACAATATCAAATATAGCTGATAAAAAAAATCATTTTATACAGAACATAATGTCAGGTACCCTTTTAACCCAGTAATCCTGTGCAATGATAAATAAGTTGATATGTGTGAAATGAAATCAAATATGATGTATTAAAAATCCTAATCTGATCAATGCAGAGGTGAAAAGACTATGCCAAATGGACATGAATACCAAAGTGTTGGACCCCACTGATCAGATTCTGAAGATCTATTCAGAGAATAGGTCATCTGTATAAAAATCTTGGAAAAAACAAACAGCCTGTTTAATCTTTTGCCTACTGCTGCACGACTTTGTATGTTATTGCGGTACGCTTTAACTATAACCAAAAGTATAAAAGTGTCACGTTAGATTACAATCTGCCAGCACCCCATGGAACTGCAGATCGCTGTGACCACAGTGTGCTACAACAATCCAACGCAGTGTAAAGTGTAAGAACCTGCAGAGGAGTGTTCTTCTTAACACGAGTGTGCCCCCTAATGGCTGTAAATTACCTGTGATCCTGCAGGAGAGGTCATCAATATGTGATTGGTGGTGGACAGACTCCTAAAACCACCACCAATCAGCTGCTTGAAGAGGCTGTGGGCTCAGTTGAGTGCTGCAGCTTCTTCCTAGGCTATTGATGTCATGTTCATCGGTCACACCACCTATGTGCAGCTGATTCCTATTCAAGTGAATGGACCTGGGTTGCAATACCAAGCACAGCCACTATGCAGTGAACAGCACTGTACTTGGAATGCTGTGAGTGGGATGTGGTGCACACTGGAGGGCTGTGGCCTCTTCAAATAGCTGATTGGTGGTGATGCTGGGTGTCACACCTCCACTGAACAGATATTGATGTCCTATTTTGAGGATAATGCATCAGTATTGTACTCCTAGAAAACCCTTTAAATTACTGTATTGTGCCTAATTATAATCACAACCCAAATCAACATAGAGAACTTTGTAGCAATTTTATATGTTAAAGAGTGCTGAGAGATTCCAGCTGTGAAGCCTGCAGAATTGTAAATGGAACATTGTCTACATTATACGGTTAGTCTCACATGCTGTATAACAATTTAGAATTAGTAACATAGTAACACATTTTTTAAGGCTGTTATCCTGCAAGTTGACCCAGAGGAAGGCAAAAAACCCTGTGAGGTAGAAGCCGATTTTCCTTATTTAAGGGGAAAATTCCAATCAGGCAATAAGAATAACACTCCAGAAACTCCAGAAATACATCCAGTCCCCTCTTAAAGGGAATGTGTCATCAGAAAATGACTGTTTAATATAACATATTTTTAAATATTATTTTGATGATGCTATTTTTAATTTTCCATGTCACTTTTTAAATACTAAAACAAAAAAATCATTTACTTTTTGAACTGGCCACCATGTCTAATAATTGGCATCACTTCTTGGTCTGTACAGATCACATTACTGCAGTTATATATTATTCTAAACCTGCCTGTACTGATATCACCTCTGTGTACAGATAAGGCCCTTGTCACATCTGCGTTTTTCCTTTCCATCCTAGAGTTCCGTCCTCGGGGCTCTAGGACAGAAAGATACTGATCAGGATTATCCCAATGCATTCTGAATGAAGAGAAATACGTTCAGGATGCATCAGGATGTCTTCAGTTCAGTACTGACACGTTTTTTGGCCGTAGCAAATTCCGCAGCATGCTGCGGATTTTCCTCCGGCCAAAAATCCTGAAGACATGCCGCAAGGATGGATCTAGAATTAATGCCCATTGAAAGGGATTAATCCAGATCCGACTTTAAGCTAAACGTTGTTTCGGCGCATCGCCGTATCCGACGTTTAGCTTTTAAGAATGGTAACCATGGCAGCCAGGACGCTACTAAAGTCCCGGCTGCCATTGAAAAGCAGTATGATCCATACGATGCATTGCTCACATAGCATAGCTATGTGATCCATGCGACGTAGTGACCCGGTGACATCATCGAGGAGCGCCCCAGCCCCCGCACGGAAGGTAAGTAGCTTTTCCCCCAGCTCCCCGCTGCTTTTCCATGGCAGCCGGAACTTTAGTAGCGTCCTGGCTGCCATGGTAACCTGAAAGCATATTGAAGACTGATCAGTCTATAAATGCTTTCAGTTGTCTTGCGTTGTGACGGATCCAGCGGGCATTTCCGGCGACGGAAGTGCACGCCGGATCCTCACAACGCAGATGTGAAAGGGGCCTTAGACAGGATCCACCATTCACAATAGGTGATTGTCAGAGCTTATCTTTTCTTTACTTGTACAATGACCTCTGCCCAGGTTACAGAGCATGCCTAGAAAACTCACAGAGGTCACTGAGGTCACCCTCCTGACCTTTGTGTCTATGGCCCATGAGGCTGCCATAAAGCAATTTTCTTTAATACTGTGTAAATGCTTTTAAGAACAGCTCAGGCAACATGGCAGCCCCTATAATCATGTTAAGAAAATAAAATTGAAAAATCTGTAATCAGGAAATAAAAACAGATTAGAAAAAAGGTTATGTGTTACTATCTGGCAGATAACATTTCTGGTGACACATTTCCTTTAATCTCTTTTCGTAAGTTCCCCATCACCACCTCCTTAGGCAGAGAGTTCCATAGTCTCACTGGTCTTACTGTAAAGAATCCTCTTCTATGTTTGTGTACAAACCTTCTTTCCTCCAGATGCAGAGGATGTCCCCTTGTCACAGTCCTGGGGATAAATAGATGAGGGGATAGATCTCTGTACTGACCCCTGATATATTTATACATACATCTTTTTTCTAAAGTGAATAACCCTAATTTTGATAACCTTTCAGGGTACTGTAGTTGCCCCATTCCAGTTATTACTTTGGTTGCCCTCCTCTGAACCCTCTCCAGCTCTGCTATGTCTGCCTTGTTCACAGGAGCCCAGAACTGTACACTGTACTCCATGTGTGGTCTGACTAGTGATTTGCAAAGTGGTAGGACTATGTTCTCATCACAGGCATCTATGCCCCTTTTGATGCAACCCATTATCTTATTGGCCTTGGCAGCAGCTGCCTGACACTAGTTTCTACAGCTTAGTTTGCTCTCCACAAAAATTCCTAGGTCCTTTTCCATGTCAGTGTTACCCAGTGTTTTACCATTAAAGGGGTTCTCCGGGAAATGCAACAATGAAAATACTGAAAATACATGTTATTACATGTTATTATGTAATAACATGTATTTTCAGTATTTTCATTGTTACATTTCCCAGAGAACCCCTTTAAGTATGTACAGGTGACTTGCATTATTCCTTTCCATGTGCATAACCTTACATTTGTCGGTGTTAAACCTCATCTGCCACTTCTCTGCCCAAGCCTCCGATCTATCCAGATCCACCTGTAGCAGTATACTGTCCTCTTCAGTGTTAATTACTTTACACAGTTTAGTGTCATCTGCAAAAAATTATATTTTACTGTGCAAGCCTTCTACAAGATCATTAATAAATATATTGAAGAGAATAGGGCCCAGTACTGACCCTGAGGTACCCCACTAGTGACAGTTGCCCAATCTGAGTGTGTACCGTTAATAACCACTCTCTGTTTTTTTTTATCACTGAGCCAGTTACTTACCCACATACAGACATTTTCCCCCAGTCCAAGCATTAGGCTACTTTCACACTAGCGTTAATGTTTTCCCATATTGAGATCCATATGAAGAAGGAGGAACGTCAGCTCTGTCGAGTCAGACGCAGGATAGCCAGGGGCGCACTCAACCAGTCAGAGTTGAAAGAACAGTTGATTCTATTTGGTAGACGACGCGTTTCGGGGTAATATAACCCCTTTATCAAGTCTAAAACATACATATATAGATAAATGAGAATAAATAAATGTACAGTGAAAATCATAAAAAAGAGTCCAATAAAAAGTTGTAAATACATTAGGAAAGTAATAAGTCCATATGCACAGAACTAGTTCCGGATCATTATTAGCAGGGATCTAATACTGCATGATACTATTATGGTAACACTTTGATGGATTATAACAAGAGTACTGTAAGTCTAAAAATAAATATAAATATATAATATATAATTATAGATATAAAAATAAAAAATTAATTAAAAATAACAATAATTATAATTAAACGTGTCCATATCCACAATTTTCATGTGAGAACTGTATGTCTAATAGATATAGCCTCATATTGCAACTATGTGCCGGTTTGTAGTGTGCTTCAGAGGGTACCTTTAATTTCTGCTGGAGTCCTATCCCAAAACCTGGATTTGTGTTGGTGTCATGGAGTATATATATATATATATATATATATATATATATCACAGGTAGGCTTGTTGGTGTGAAATCTGCAAGGACAAGATTTATGTATTTGAATCTTCAGTGGCGCTTATTTCAAAGTATTAGTACCTCAATGAATTGATGATGTCTTTTAACCTAAAAAGGGAGTGATGTTGATGGTTGCTGCAAGTTCATACCTTAAAGAAAAGTCAGCACAGCGCTGACACGGCCGCCGAAGTTTGCAAGCACGTGGGAGGACGCCGACTTCTGTTAGAAGGCGCGCTCTGCCTCAGCTGATATGAAGAGGGGTGGGGCGCGGACGCGCTGAGACTGGCTGTGTGGATGAGAAGGTGTGGCCGGGAAGCGCTGAAGCTGAAGCAGTTAGAATCGCTGGTATCGGGACCTGCTGTGAACGTGTGTGTGGGGCGTGGCCAAAGGCAGCCCTGTAGCTGTAACAGTGAGGAGCGCTGCTGCCAGGATCTATTTTAAGTCAGCTGATGAATTTCTGGGCATGAATGAGTTGCTAAAACGCTATGTTGATATCGGATACATGGAGATGAAAAGTGAAAACTGTGTTAATATCATATAAGTGAAGATGGGAAGTGATGATGATGACAAGTGATAATGATGCCGTGATAACGGTGATGGTGATGATAAAAATTATAAATTATAAAAATTATAACCTGATGGTGCTTGAAGTATGACATTTATATGTGTTTTCATGAAAATTGATATTGGAATAAATAGAAGAGATTACTGTTGGAATATGCTCAATCTGAAAACAGGTCGATCGATAATTGGCATAGGGTGGAGGTGAGTCATAGTAGGAAGGGGTTGCTGAAGGATGAAGATATGATGGAATGCTCGTAATGGTGTGTGGTCACTATTACCGGGCCCTAGATAATAGAGGTCCATGGTATAAGGTTATTATGTAATATATATTATGATTATATTAATTGGTATATAACACTCTAGTGTAAAATGAATTAAAAATTAATTGAAAATGGACCATTATATTCAATAAAATTAACCACTATTGGTGGTATATATGCCTGGATACGTGCGTACCTAGGGAAAAAGAGGGAACCCCTGGCATATATTATATTATTTTATTTTGTTTCACTTTACGAGTTGGTCATAGTTTACAGCTAAGGCTAAATTTAAAGAGACGGATGGTTAGTGGTAGTAATAATGGGGGAATGTTTGGTATCAAGCCAATATGACAAGGATGCGCTTCTTTTTTTAAAAACACCTGTTTTCCAGGCTCTCGTTGAGGCCATATGGTTCTAGGGTTTGCAGTTTGTAGATCCAGTACATATACCGTTTCTGGAGTAGTCTGAATCGGTTCGTAGAGTTCATAGGTATAGTCTCAATGGGTGTGATCAAGAGTTTTGAAGGGTCTTTTTCATGAATTGATAAAAAAAGGCGGGATACTCCATGCTTGAGGAATCCTCTGGTAATGTTCCACCAATGTTTATTGAGGCGTTCTCTGAGAGTTTGGATTGTGCGTCCCACATATTGTAAGCCGCAGGTGCATTCTATTACGTATATGACATACGATGAAGAGCAATTTACAAAATTCTTTATATGGAATTTTTCCCCTGTGATGTTGCTGGTAAAAGTGTGCGTCCGATTTGAAATGCTCTCGCAGCATTTACATAGAAGGTGGCTGCATTTGTAGCTTCCAGTCAAACTGGGGAACATCCCTGTTTCTTGTGCGTGGTCACTGTGACTCTTCTTGTTGTCCTTTTAGGCGGCTGGGTGCGAGCAGATTTTTATCGTTTTTGCCCTTCTAAAGGTTATCTGTGGTTTGGATGGTATGATATTTTTAAGGTATGGATCATCAATCAGAAGATGCCAATGTTTGGAGAAGATTGTACGGAGGACCTCGTGATTGGAATTGTAGGTTGTTATAAATGATGGTTTTCGATTTGTTGAGCTCCCTCTTTCTGTCCAGAGGTGTGGTTTGTGTTTTTGGGCTGCAAGCTTTCATCTTGGCTCAGTTTATTGGCCCGGAGAAACGCATTCTCCACAAGCTCTTTAGGATATTTCTTCTGAATGAATCTGGATTTTAAAATCTTACTTTGCGCATGGAAGTCTTCTGTGTTTGTACAGTTTCTTCTAATTCTTTTGAACTGACTAAACGGTACGTTTTTCTTCCAGTTCTTGTAGTGGGCGCTTCGGTAATCTAGGTAGCTATTACCGTCTACCTTTTTAAAATAGGTTTTGGAGCAGATGGTATTGCTTTCTGTGAAAAGGACCAGATCTAAGTATTCTATTGCAGATGTGGATATGGTGGCGGTGAAGGAAAGATTGAATGAGTTTGAGTTGAGAGAGTTGACAAAATGCTGAACTTCTTCTTTGGACCCGTTCCAGATTAGGATCAGATCGTCTATATAACGTTTATAGAGGATAATGTTGTTGGTCCACTGTAGGTTATTGTGGATGAATGTCTCTTTGAATATGCCCATATATAAATTGGCAAAACTGGGCGCGAAACGCGTCCCCATTGCGGTCCCTTTGCGTTGTCTGTTGATCTTACCCTCAAACGAAAACACGTTATTGGTGAGGATGAAACGGATGGCATCCAGGATGAATTCCTTATGTTCAGATGAGAGTTGGTTGTCTAGGGACAAGTATTGGCTGGTGGTACTAATGCCTACTTCATGTGGGATGTTTGAATAGAGCGCTGTTACATCCATTGTGAGCCATAGGTAAATAATACAGGCATCGAACAGAAAATCAGCCCTAAGGACCTTGCATCTCTCTTCTTCCAATTAGAGAATACCCTAAAGGAGGAAATCCAACATCATTTGGATCTCCTCCTCCTCAGAGTGTACCTACAAGAAGACCTGGTACCTCGAGGTTTACGTCTGAGACTCGCTAGTCCCTTCAAAAATGATCCTGTCTTTACCAAAGACTGGGACATCTATATGCTTGAATGTGCAAAAGGTTTGATGAAACTATTATGCAAAAAGCGGGAAACACTTTGTGAAACACTTAAAGAGAAAATAAGCCAACAAACTGACAGGCTATTAGTCCACAGAACACACACTGAGTACAGCAAGTTGGACAGACTAGTCACAAGCCGCTTACTCCATCATGAACGAGATATCATAAATAGAAAAACTACTAAATTATCTAGAGATAGAGTGGACTTCCTGAATGGGAATGTCCAATTCTGGCTCAATAAAATCAAAGAGCCTAGAAGAACAACTAACACGATAAAGCAATCTTATGCATCGGTTTCAACCATTAACAACAATCCTTCACGCCGACCACAACAGATTAATAACTCCGGAACCCGAACTTACACTCGATCTTGGAACCCCCAGTCGCGAATAGAACACAACAAAACAGTCCCTCAGAGAACCTCATTAACCCCAGCAGCGGTCCGCCCTAAATCAGGCAAAAACATCAACCCACCGCAAGTTTTTCAATCTAACATTCATTTCATAACCAGCTCACAGACCCTGCAAGATCACATCACATCTTCTGGGACCAATGCCACATCGGTACCCCATAAACACAAACTTCCTCAGGCAGATGTTCCAGTTTGGTTCACTCCACCCTCCCTCCCACCACGTCAATCAGAGAACCCACGTCCCGGTTCCCCCTTAGACCTTCCCCAAGGATGCCCTCTCGATCTACCACCCACCTCATTCTCATCCTTAAACAACCCATCAAATTCTCCACCAAATGAACCTTCTATTTTTGAAGATTCATTGGTTACGGTACACAACGTAAATCCGCTAGAAGATACCCAGACGTCACTGCTACAAGCCACAAATCAATCAGTATCTTTTTTATCACTTCCAACATCCCTCACGCAACAAGCAACGTATGCCATCAAACAACCATCCGGAGGGACGACAACGATTTCGGACTTTTTCAAACCCCTACAGAAACAACTACAAAAAGGGCTACAAAAAGGGTAAAAAGAAAAAATACCGAAGGGGATGTAGAGGAGGAGTCAAAAGATACACCGATAGAAGAGCAGCAAAGGAACCCGGAAGAAACGACTCCAAACACACACAATCTGAAGAGAAACAAAACGAACATACAGTAAAAATATTCAATCTATCTGGATTCCAACTAACTCCAGCACAAACATCGGTCCTTATGAGGGGATTATCCTTTTGTCCCGATAGCAAATTCAATGAATTTCAGCTATTCGTGGACCTAAACAGGTTCATCAGAAACCTGACACTCCAAAGGCATTATGCCATCAACCCTAGACCCAATTCAGTAAACCAAACCATCAACCAACAACCAACCGAGAACACAACAGTACATACCAACCTCAAACCACAATCAACGTTTAATCCCACCTACCACAGAGGGAACCATTTGAACACCTTTTTTTCTCTGGTGGCCAAAGATATGAGGGACATAAATAAGGACATTAAAATTATGAACAACCTCACAAGAGAAGAAAGGTCTGCACTGATGGAATTAAGCGACAATGGAAACCTAATCATTAGGAGCGCGGATAAGGGAGGAGGGATAGTCCTTCAACATCGAACCAACTACGTCCAGGAGGCAAACCGATTTCTGAATGACCCTGTCTACTATGAGTTGCTTCTCACCAACCCAGTTAAATAAGACGAAAAAAAGTTAAACACACTACTAAAAGAAGCAGAAGAAAAAGGAATCCTAACCAAAAAGGAAAAAGAATACATAACAGTAGAACATCCCAACATGGCATTCTTTTACCACCTCCCCAAGGTCCATAAGAACGCCCAAAATCCCCCAGGAAGGCCCATTATCTCGGGGATAAACTCCCTCACGTGCAACCTTTCACATTACGTGGATATCTACCTTCAGAAGCATGTTACAAAACTCCCGTTCTACCTACGGGATTCGACGCAATTGATCACATTATTAAAAAGGAATTGAATGGAAACCGAATTACCTATGGCTCACAATGGATGTAACAGCGCTCTATTCAAACATCCCACATGAAGAAGGCATTAGTACCACCAGCCAATACTTGTCCCTAGACAACCAACTCTCATCTGAACATAAGGAATTCATCCTGGATGCCATCCGTTTCATCCTCACCAATAACATGTTTTCGTTTGAGGGTAAGATCTACAGACAACGCAAAGGGACCACAATGGGGACGCGTTTCGCGCCCAGTTTTGCCAATTTATATATGGGCATATTCGAAGAGACATTCATCCACAATAACCTACAGTGGACCAACAACATTATCCTCTATAAACGTTATATAGACGATCTGATCCTAATCTGGAACGGGTCCAAAGAAGAAGTTCAGCATTTTGTCAACTCTCTCAACTCAAACTCATTCAATCTTTCCTTCACTGCCACCATATCCACATCTGCAATAGAATACTTAGATCTGGTCCTTATCACAGAAAGCAATACCATCTGCTCCAAAACCTATTTTAAAAAGGTAGACGGTAATAGCTACCTAGATTACCGAAGCGCCCACTACAAGAATTGGAAGAAAAACGTACCGTTTAGTCAGTTCAAAAGAATTAGAAGAAACTGTACAAACACAGAAGACTTCCATGCGCAAAGTAAGATTTTAAAATCCAGATTCATTCAGAAGAAATATCCTAAAGAGCTTGTGGAGAATGCGTTTCTCCGGGCCAATAAACTGAGCCAAGATGAAAGCTTGCAGCCCAAAAACACAAACCACACCTCTGGACAGAAAGAGGGGAGCTCAACAAATCGAAAACCATCATTTATAACAACCTACAATTCCAATCACGAGGTCCTCCGTACAATCTTCTCCAAACATTGGCATCTTCTGATTGATGATCCATACCTTAAAAATATCATACCATCCAAACCACAGATAACCTTTAGAAGGGCAAAACGATAAAAATCTGCTCGCACCCAGCCGCCTAAAAAGGACAACAAGAAGAGTCACAGTGACCACGCACAAGAAACAGGGATGTTCCCCAGTTTGACTGGAAGCTACAAATGCAGCCACCTTCTATGTAAATGCTGCGAGAGCATTTCAAATCGGACGCACACTTTTACCAGCAACATCACAGGGAAAAATTCCATATAAAGAATTTTGTAAATTGCTCTTCATCGTATGTCATATACGTAATAGAATGCACCTGCGGCTTACAATATGTGGGACGCACAATCCAAACTCTCAGAGAACGCCTCAATAAACATCGGTGGAACATTACCAGAGGATTCCTCAAGCATGGAGTATCCCGCCATTTTTTATCAATTCATGAAAAAGACCCTTCAAAACTCTTGATCACACCCATTGAGACTATACCTATGAACTCTACGAACCGATTCAGACTACTCCAGAAACGGGAAATGTACTGGATCTACAAACTGCAAACCCTAGAACCATATGGCCTCAACGAGAGCCTGGAAAACAGGTGTTTTTAAAAAGAAGCGCATCCTTGTCATATTGGCTTGATACCAAACATTCCCCATTATTACTACCACTAACCATCCGTCTCTTTAAATTTAGCCTTAGCTGTAAACTATGACCAACTCGTAAAGTGAAACAAAATAAAATAATATAATATATGCCAGGGGTTCCCTCTTTTTCCCTAGGTACGCACGTATCCAGGCATATATACCACCAATAGTGGTTAATTTTATTGAATATAATGGTCCATTTTCAATTAATTTTTAATTCATTTTACACTAGAATGTTATATACCAATTAATATAATCATAATATATATTACATAATAACCTTATACCATGGACCTCTATTATCTAGGGCCCGGTAATAGTGACCACACACCATTACGAGCATTCCATCATATCTTCATCCTTCAGCCCCTTCCTACTATCACTCACCTCCACCCTATGCCAATTATCGATCGTCCTGTTTTCAGGTTGAGCATATTCCAACAGTAATCTCTTCTATTTATTCCAATATCAATTTTTCATGAAAACACATATAAATGTCATACTTCAAGCACCATCAGGTTATAATTTTTATAATTTATAATTTTTATCATCACCATCACCGTTATCACGGCATCATTATCACTTGTCATCATCATCACTTCCCATCTTCACTTATATGATATTAACACAGTTTTCACTTTTCATCTCCATGTATCCGATATCAACATAGCGTTTTAGCAACTCATTCATGCCCAGAAATTCATCAGCTGACTTAAAATAGATCCTGGCAGCAGCGCTCCTCACTGTTACAGCTACAGGGCTGCCTTTGGCCACGCCCCCACACACACGTTCACAGCAGGTCCCGATACCAGCGATTCTAACTGCTTCAGCTTCAGCGCTTCCCGGCCACACCTTCTCATCCACACAGCCAGTCTCAGCGCGTCCCGCGCCCCACCCCTCTTCATATCAGCTGAGGCAGAGCGCGCCTTCTAACAGAAGTCGGCGTCCTCCCACGTGCTTGCAAACTTCGGCGGCCGTGTCAGCGCTGTGCTGACTTTTCTTTAAGGTATGAACTTGCAGCAACCATCAACATCACTCCCTTTTTAGGTTAAAAGACATCATCAATTCATTGAGGTACTAATACTTTGAAATAAGCGCCACTGAAGATTCAAATACATAAATCTTGTCCTTGCAGATTTCACACCAACAAGCCTACCTGTGATATATATATATATATATATATATATATATATATATATATACTCCATGACACCAACACAAATCCAGGTTTTGGGATAGGACTCCAGCAGAAATTAAAGGTACCCTCTGAAGCACACTACAAACCGGCACATAGTTGCAATATGAGGCTATATCTATTAGACATACAGTTCTCACATGAAAATTGTGGATATGGACACGTTTAATTATAATTATTGTTATTTTTAATTAATTTTTTATTTTTATATCTATAATTATATATTATATATTTATATTTATTTTTAGACTTACAGTACTCTTGTTATAATCCATCAAAGTGTTACCATAATAGTATCATGCAGTATTAGATCCCTGCTAATAATGATCCGGAACTAGTTCTGTGCATATGGACTTATTACTTTCCTAATGTATTTACAACTTTTTATTGGACTCTTTTATGATTTTCACTGTACATTTATTTATTCTCATTTATCTATATATGTATGTTTTAGACTTGATAAAGGGGTTATATTACCCCGAAACGCGTCGTCTACCAAATAGAATCAACTGTTCTTTCAACTCTGACTGGTTGAGTGCGCCCCTGGCTATCCTGCGTCTGACTCGACAGAGCTGACGTTCCTCCTTCTTCATATTGAGCTGACCGGCGGTTTGGCCGCCGCCTTAAGCCACCTGGACAAGCCCTGGCTGCACCTACAGCGCCTGAATTTTACAATCTCTTCACGCCCACATTGTGGTTGTGCCCAATTGGTACAACCGAAATAGGTGAGCAATATACATATCCTTAAATGTGATAGTCTCTGACGTTATTACCCTATGAGCGCCTCTTTCTCCCTCTAAACGCCATTCTTTGCCATATTGAGATCCGTCAGAGGGTCTCAATACCAGAAAAAAACGCTTGTCAATGGAGACTAAAGCTTAACTGAACAGAATGGAATGCTCCAAAATGCATTCCGTTCCATTCTCATACCGGAGAGCAAACGGCAGAATACTGGGGTTTGCTTTCCATCCGGAGATGCAGAGCAAGACGTTTTCTCTGACACAATAGAAAAGGATCCGTCTTAGCCAGGTTAAAGATAATACAACTGGTTCCGTTCATAACGGATGCATATGGTTGTATTATCAGTAACGGAAGCGTTTTTGCTGAACCCTGACGGATCCAGCAAAAATGCTAGTGTGAAAGTAGCCTTAGAATAATTTAAAATTCATTTTATAATGGTATGAAGTGATGAGCACCATTTTTATACTAATTTATGGTTCCTGGTGTGATTTATGCAGAAGTTCAGGAGTCCAAGGAAAATTATACGTTTGCAATGTCCAGAAGTACTATTTTCTTCCCACTGCCAAGCAACATTAATGTGCTATACACGTACATCGATCGGGCTGCCAGACAGGTAGGTCAAGACTCTTGATAAAAGGTTGGATGATCCTACCATTTCTAGCGCTGCAGGTTATAATCATAAAAATAATGCTTTGTCAAATCCAGATGCTCATTATAAAACACGTGAAAACCTTTATGTATACAGAAGTGCTATTAAATGATAAGTCATGCATGCATCTAATAGTTCATTCACAGTGATGGCACAACCATGAAAAACTTATGAAAAACATTTTTTTGTGTGATAGGCTTAAAGGGGTTGTCTGCTTTTTGCTATTGCTGACCTATCCTCAGGATAGGTCATCAATATTAGATCGGCGGGGTTCTGACTCCTGGCACCTCCACGATCAGCTGCCTTTTCTGCTCTGCTTACCTGCTCGCTGCAGCAAGTGCAGTGGTGAGCAGGTGTAGGTACACGTATGGTATCCCCATTCATTTATATGAGAAGGTTCCGTCCTATGCACTTTAACAGACGGAGCCGTCCCATAGATTCACATAATTCACTTAAAAAAAATAAAAAGTAAAAAATAAATAAATGGAAATTAAAAGGTATTAGTAAAAAGCAATCCAGAAGTTAAAAAAAATTAAAAAGTTATAGCAATAGTTACTAGTATTAGCAACAGTAGTGGAATTTATGTGTGTAAAATATACAAAAATACACACTTTTTTATTTAAGAAAATTTAGCAATTCGTTTTAGCTGTATTATGTATAGCAGGTTTTTTTTGCTGTGTAAAATATACAAACACATGCATATTTTTTTTCATTTAAAAAGGAAAGGAAAAAAAAGGCAAAAATCCTTAAAATGTCCAGATAAATACCTATAACATAAAAAAAAGTCACTTTGAAGGGGCTTTTAATGCAGTACAAGATTTTTCTGGCAGTACGGTGCTATAGAGCCAGCAATAGAAAAATAGGCCGCCAAAATCCAATCTTTTGAAGTAATGCGGCGGGCCCAGCCAGTAGATAAATTACATAAATAGCGTCCATTTTCAGGGTACAAGCGTACGGTAAAGCTTTTAGAAATGCTTTGTCTTCAAACCTTTTAAAAAAAATATTCTATCCATCATCTAATAGCACAAAAGAAAGGTCTAAGGTGTCATGTGAAAAATATTATCAAATAAGCTGGCTGAGAAATTATTTGTTTATTTGCAGTTAGATAGACCCTGGCCTGGTAAGGAAGGAGGATAAACACTCCGGTAATGAAGCGGTTAAAAGGCAACAATTTGGCTTTAAAAAACATAGTACAAACAAACCTATTACGCCCACAGGCGTAACTAGGGGTTCAGCACAGCGGGGAGAAACACATCTGAGTGGGCTACCAACCCAGCAGTGCCCCAAATGTTTACAAATGCAGAGGTGCATCTTAAGGGTCCTTTCACATGTCCGCATCAATGGGTCCGCATCCATTCAGCAGTTTTGCAGAAGGGGTACGGACTCATTCATTTTAATGATGCGGACAGCACTCCGTGTGCTTTCTGCATCCGTAGTTCCGTTTTGGGCCCCCAAATAGGATAGAGCAAGTCCTATTCTTGGCCATGGACATTGAAGGAATATGCTGTGTTGAACTTTGTGTAAGAACATTCTGTCATAACCAGGATGTTTTGGGGAGCCGAGTATCTAACCGGAATTCCTTATCTTGTCCGTGTCAGCTAGTACGTGGAGCATGAAGGCCAGGATGTAACTGGGGAAAGTATGTTGCATAACAGTATGTGTCTCATTATGATTGGAGGCTATATTGCTTGGAAAAGATGATTGAATAATGAAAGGGCGTATAATGTCCTATATAAGCTGGAACCTTATTATCAATAAACAGAGGGATTTTGATCATCATATGTGTCGTGTCTAATATGGTCGTTCACTCTCCTGGCGCCAGAAAAGACTTAATCCAAGCTGATGCATCTAGTCATCTTTTATCATCATCCTATCAGACATCATAGTGCTGGCCATGTGCGGTCAGCAAAACGCGGGATGCACATGGCCGGTGTCCATGTTTTACGGATCCACAATTTGCGGACTGCAAAACACTTGTGGACGTGTAAATGGACCCTAAGACTGGGTTTCCACATTCAGGTTTTGTTCAGGCTTTTTTAAACCAAAACCAGTACTGGATATTGGACAGGTGCTACTACTCTACTACTATTTAATGCCCTCCTGGTTTTGGTTTCAAAAACATCAACAAAAAAGCACCCCCCATCATCAAGTAATGCTACTTGGCTGTGGGGTTTGCGGTCCCTTCAGTTCTTCCTATAGGCTGTAACTATAGTCCAGAAACTTGAGGCAGAGATACCGACTGCCCAACATGCAGATGTAAATGGACGGTGTGTTCTAAGTTTTGCTGATCTTCATCCACTATATATCAAACCCCAGATCAGCATTCAAATTCACACAGACCCCAGATTAGACCCCAAAAGAGCACCCAAAATTCATATAGACCACTGACCAGCCTACAGACAAGAGCTCAGAAATAATAAAGACCCCAGTCCAGCTGCCAAAATTCATACAGACCCCCATGATATGGTATATATTCAGTCTAAAATTGGTAAAATTTAGTGAGAGATGACAATTTACCATGTGCTTTGGAGGCTGGAGTTTTTCACAAAATGCAAATACATATCCAACATTATATGCCATAAAATATAATGGAAAACATGAGAAATATTATGGGTGGTGGAATATTTAGAACAAACACCTATGTGGTGAAGTTTGTTACATTCTAAACTACCGTACTTAAGTTGGGCACCTTGGAGAAATGGACCTCCAAAAGGCTTAAACGGGTTTTCTGAGATTTTTTCCTGATCGGTGGGGGTCCGACACCTGGTACTCCCCCCTTCAGCTGTTCAAGAAGGCATTGGCAATCCTGTTAGCGCTGCAGACTTCTCGCTGCTTTTCCTAGGCCAGTGATGTCACATTCATTGGTCACGTGGCCTAGGAGCAGCTCAGTCCCATAGAAGTGAATCAGGCTGATCTGCGATATCAAACACAGCTGCTATACTATGTACAGTGTTACTGCGCCGCTGCCTTCTCAAATAGCTAATCGGCGGGGGTACCGGATGTTGGACCCACACCGATCAGATACTAATGACCGATCCAGAAGATAGGTAGTCAGTAAAAAAAAAAATTTTTGAAAACCCTTTTATTTACTTACTACAGATTTTTAGAATACACTTACGTCATTTACTCAGTAACAACAAAGATTTACCGCGTTCCTCTTGCAATTACGACATACTATTACATCTCAGAATACTTCTCATCATATAATGCCTGCGAGTCATCATTCATTCTTAGATCTGGTAGTGGACAAAGTACTAAAGGAGTCATTTTATTACACTATAGGTGTTTATTAGACGCTTACTTAAAGCAACATTTGATAACCATTAAAGACAAATGGCAGGAATTTCTTCATAATATCCCTAAGGTATCGGTCCGAGAGGTACATTGACTATCACAAGTTTATCTTCTTCATAGAGTGTATTTCAGTCTTGTTTGTTTAGTTAAAATGGGATACCATTCTGAGGATCTGAGTAATAGATGTCAGGCACCAGGAACAGGACTGATCTGTCTAATGTAACATTTCCCCCAATTAAGACAATATTAGACAGAAGTGCTAGAGTTCCATTATTGTGTATTTTTGGGGTAGTGTTGGAAATACCTGTACATGAAAATGATTGTTTAGCTATTCTCTGGTTATTATAATTGGTCCACAAGCTAATTGAATTCTATTGAAAATCCCAGTCAACACCTACTTTGGTAAATTGTATATTTGAAAAGTAACTGTCTACATAAATATGATAAAATCTGGGGCCCATTGGTTAAATTTACCAGACCTTGCCCCCCTAACCTTAGTAACAGAATGATTTTCTGATTTTCGACAGGTCTTGACAGTGAGGATAAATGGATATATAGGATTATCCTTCTTAATCCAATTGTATATGTGCAGTGCCCCAGAATAGGTAACATGCAGATTGTTTTTTTTGTTGCATAATGTTATTTAATATGTTTATGTATTGTAATGTACCAGCATATCTCTATATGGAGCAGTTGGGGTTAAAAATCCTGATTCTGCCCCTGTAGGAAGCTAGGTGCTGGACTTAGATCTGTCCCTAGAGTAACAGGCCTACATCCCAAAAAATTACTATCTCTAAAAGATATACAGAGAAAAAAACATCTCTACTCTATTGTACTGCATAAAGAGAGAGAGAGAAAGGTCCAGAATCTTCAAGGCTGAGCATTGGAGTCAGTCAGTGGGGTATTTGCTGTTTAAAGGGAATATGTAATCAGAAAATGAACTATTGTTTAAAGGACATTTTTATATTTAACGTTTGTAAATAATTATAGATTTTTTTAAAGGTTATCCAACCTATAAAATGCCCCTCATATGCCGGGCCCCTCACCTGTAATATACTTACCCACCTCCCTGCGGCGCTCCTGGTCCCCGCACTGCCGGAGCTGCTTCTCCCTGTGCACGGATGAAGACATCTGGTGTAGTGGGAGAGCAGCCAATGGCAGGCGGGGATGGGGGCAAGCCTCCCTTGCATCCCGAGTGACACTAGGAAGGCTCGTTCCCATCCCCGCCTGCCATTGGCTGCTTCCCCCTGACACCGGATATTTTCATCCGCGCACGGGGAGAAGCTGCAGCGGCAGTGCAGGGACCAGGAACGGCGCCGGGAGCCAGGTTAGTATATTCAATGTGAGGGGCATATGGGGAGTCATTTTATAGGCTTGGATAACCCCTTTAATTTTCCATTTTACTGCAGTTACCTGCTTATCTGTCATTCTAATCCTGTCTGTAATTATATCATCTTTGTGTACAGATAAGACAGGATCCACCATATTCAATAGATGACTGTCAAAGCTTATCTTTTATTTCCTTAGGTATAATGATCTCACAGGTCACAGAGCATGCCTATAAGACTTTTCATAGAAGTCAATAAGGTCAACTTCAGACGATTGTGCCTATTGGCCCATGTGGTTGCCGTAAGCCCACCTGCACATGTTGCGGAATACATACTGTTTTTCTGCGCCGATTCACATGCTGAAAAACTGCAGCATGGTACAATACCAGCAAAGTAGTAAAAAGGAAAGTTCAGCAGCTCTCACCTGCCCCACCTTCACCTGTGAGCACGGAGGACCCGTGTCATGCCCGGGTAATATAGTGCAAAAAGGTTCAAGGAATCCAGCTCCACTTCGGTAAAGGAATATTTATTTTGCTTGCGGTAAAATCACATCCAGTTACGGTTACAAAAGTCTTGTCTACGCGTTTTGGTCTACAAGAAACAATTCAAGCCCTTACTCATGACACAGTAAGACATAAAAATGGCACTATTTGTAGGAGAGATTGCACCTGTCTTCACTAATTGTGGTCACATGACTGCAAACCCCTTAAAAAAAAATGCCACACCTTAGAACAACACTTCTCATGAGAAAAAAAAAGAAAAAGGAAAAAAACATATAATAAACAATAAAAAAACCTGTGCAAAATACATGAGATGTATAGTGGCTATGAAAGATAATAAAATAAAGGAGAAAGTTTCATACGTTGGGAAACTGTGAGGACTCTAGCAATATGGATTATTGTTGCAGAATCAAATCTAGGCGCCTATTCAGACCATCTGGTTGACGCGTATTTAATGCAAAAATCCAGAAGGATTCTCTGTTTAATAATTTTCTTCTATGGTCTCCTCCTCGCTCGGGCAGTAAAACCCTCTCTATGCCCTGCACCACCAGATCCGATGTGTCCCCATCATGGCAAACAGCAAAATGCAGACTACAGTAGCTGCAGATACATTGCGACTGCCATGGTGGGGCACATCAGAAATGTGCAATTGTTTGGAACTGTCTTTTGATACAGTTAGACGTATTACAACTCCTATTATGCACTTAAGTAAACAAAAACTTTTTTTATTTTTTACAGCTGGCCTGGTTATGGAGTCCAGCACCATACACCAGCCATAGAACCTACATCTCCTGCCTTGCACCCGCACCAAACCCACAACACTGTGGGCACAACGACTACCATCAGACAGGAGCCCCAACATCAGGGTGTGCCCTGAGGGAAGAAAGGGTGCACCCTCCTATCACTTCCCTGGCCCTAGGGAGCATTTTTGTGACTAGTGTTGATCCAAGATCTGAAGTCGATTTGCTCAACACTTCGTTTCAATGCTATATGGAGATTAATCTTTGTACAGTATTCAAATGTATGGGATCCAGCGAGGGAAATTAATTATCACTGAAGTCTTGCAGGACTTCGGTGAATAACTTCAGGATTTGATTTTTCAATTTTAAAGCCATTTTAAAACAGAGATATGAAGTTGGCTTTGATACCAAGGTACCAGCTGGTACATAAGCTGACTTCATAGTCCGGTTTTAAAGTTTAAAAATCGAATGCTGAACTTATTCAACTTGCCAAAGCCCATACATTTTAATGCTGTTTTGAGCGAATCAACTTAGGATCTTAGATCCGAAGGTCAATTCATTCATCCTTAGTTTTGAGTATTGCCACTGTAAATATTGCAGCCAGAGCCACTACCACTCCCATTCTCTGCTCCTGCTCTGGGGCTTGTATAAACCCTCTTGTCATGTGTGATACAATGTAACATATCACTGCTATGTAAAATGAAGAGTGGGGGAGGGGGAAGTATTGTTTGGTATGTTATTGTTTATTTAATTTTCAATAAAAAATGTATCTCACCAAAAAGAATAAGATTTGTGTATACCTTTTTTTATTTGATGTGTAATTTGTGGGTTGTCTACCGTCTTGATTCCTTCTTCCTGTCAGATATGGTTTTCCAAATGAATCCAACATTCCTCATCATGCTCGGCTTTGCAGATTTGGGGGAGGGGAACGAAGGGGGGGGGGGGGTGTTTCACCAAACTGCACTGTTCTGTGTCCTCGGAGGGCAGCCATGACAGATCAGCGACAAAACTGTTATCCCCTTACACTACAGAGTCTACATGTTTTCCTATGGTATGAAGAAGATTCCCAGAAGACGCTGTATAGTAGCGTTTCGGCCCATCCTAGCCTTTTCAACTGAACGGACAGAAACACGTCCTGTGTTCTATTTGCTGACTAAAATGAAATAAAAGTCTACTGAGACTATACAGCGGCTGCTAGGGTCTTCTTTATACTATGTACTGGAGTTATCCCTTCCCGCTACAGCGCTACAAGCTATCAAGTGCTGAACAGCCTTCTTACGGTTAACATGTTTCCTATGTGATGCAGCTTCATCCTGTCTCCCCTCTCTGTCCTGTCATCTTTTATCTGAAGGAGGCAGGAAGACTAGTGTGATGCTACATCTCATAGATGAACACTGGAGAGTCAGAACACACAGATAGTGCAGACAGAGTGAATCACAAGGCGTATATAAATGCAGGCTTACAGTAGCTGCAACTAATCACTGTATACACTTAACTACTATATATCTGCAATCCAGGTCCTTTAGATAGTGAAGAGTACAGGGATATACAGAGCAACATGGAGGGAGGGGAGGGACCTGAGATCTGCAGGAGGAAATTAATTGCTGATGATGTCATCCATTAGTTCACCGGAAGTCAGACACATGTGAGTGACCGAGCTCCTGTTTACACATTAGAGTAAGCTATGGTCTTTCGGTCAGACTTTAGGTCACATGACCAGAATCCCACAGTGAAAAGGTTCAAAATCTATGGATGCAACTGAGTTTGGGTGTAACAAATTACACTGCTAGTATACTGATGGTGAGTTAACATTATATGTAAAATAAAATAAAAACCCGGAGTGCTTCTTTAAATTTGCTTTCGTTTTAATATACATATGTCATAGATGTTTTGATTAGTAACTCATCAGCCTCTGTTTATATGAAGTTTTTATACTGAATTTAATTGAAGAGAAAATAGTGCTGCTTAATAAATCTGATCAATCTAAGCTGTCACTCAGTTTTAACCCTTTGATTTTTAATATATTAAACCCCTTTGTGTTTTTTGCAGTTTTTTAAAGCAAATTTAAACTTGATTAGATTTGTAAAGACTAAGCTGTAGCTTAGGGATAAGGTTTATGCTTGACCCTACAGATGTTATGGTGTTATTCATGATTCGGTGGTCGTGTATGCAGTGGATACTGACAGGTGTTGTATTTCACGCCAAATTTTATGCAAATATGATGTTGCTGCTATATTCAAATTAGACAATTGCTACTTAACCCTGTGCTTCCATAAGTGGTGGCAGAAAGAGGAAAAAAAAAAGCTGACTAATTATCAGAGGATATTATGCATTTGAAGTCTTCAAACGTAAAGGGTAAGAAGACATCAAATATATTTGAAGCAAAAAGAATGAACAACATAATGCCTCAGCATAAAACGAAAAAAAAAACGAAAACCTTACTGAGGGAGCTCCACGACTACTGCATGCAAACATTATCCTTACTGGATAAAGCATTTGATTTAGAAACAGGATAGCCAACCTTAGAGACGTGGAGATCTACTGTTAAAACATGGTAGAGTCTCAAGATCTACTTATTACTGATTTATGAGAGGGGGGAATGAAGGCGTGGTGTAAGTTATCAGAGGCATTTCTAGATTTTAAAAGACACTTTCCTTGGATGGGTATTACTTTTTAAATAAAATTCAGGAGGAACATAAAGGAGAATATAAGGCCTCTTGCACACAACCGTATTGGCTTTTTCAGTATTTTGCGGGTCGCAAAAAACGGATCTGCAAAAATTACGGATGACGTCTGTGTGCATTCCGTATTTTGCGGAACGGGACAGCTGGCCCCTCATAGAACAGTCCTATCCTTGTCAGTTATGCAAACAATAATATTACATGTTCTATCTTTGAACGGAAAAATGGAAATACGGAAACGGAAGGCATACTGAGTACCTTGCTTTTTTTTTTTGCGGATCCATTGAAATGAATAGTTCCGTATACGAAATGCAGAAAATGGAACATATAAACAGGAAAAAAAAACATTCCTGTGCAAGAGTCCTAACACTGATCAGGCATAGTAATAGGCAAAATAAACAACAGTTAAATCCAGTGATGCACAGGTCATGTGTTCTCTCCTTACCTTTTCCATTTGACCCAGATACACATGATACTTCTTCCAGCCACAACTGGCCTCTGCAAAGTTTGCTGTCCAGACTAGGGATGATTGAATCGATTTGTACAAATTGATTTTTTCATCCGAATGAATTTTATGTCTGTGAGGGAGCGTTCGCCTACAGATGAACAACTAATGTCTCGGCAGATTAACATGGCTGCGCATCTCGTGCATGCGTTATTGGATTGGTGCAAGCACAAGTGTTATGCCTGCACATAAGAATCAGGGATTGTGCACATGTGACTAAAATTCCTTTAGCTGTGCGCAAATTCGTTCGTGCCGATTCATTTTAATATCATAGCGCATTAGCCGATACCCGCAGTAACAGCGCATGCATGCAGCCATATTAATCTTTCGGCAGAGGGAACGTCCTGAGCTTTGAGGACGCTCATTTCATAGGAATCGATTCACTCTTCTCCAGTCCAGACATCAGTTCCTCATTTTCCATCATCCTCCCCATCTTCACAGCATAACTCCCTATCCTTGTCTCATCCTATTACCCATAGCATTCCACTAACTGATTTTCCTGTTGGTCTTCTGTAAAAAATAACTTTTATTGTTATGTTAAATAAAAATCTAGTTATTAAATGAAAATTGTATTAATAAATAAAGTATGATCAGTTTATTTAACCATCTCCCGACTGCCTAACGCAGGGATGCATCCTGCGGGATGCCGGGATGTTCCTCCTTGATGCGCCGGTGCGTCATCTCACGAGACGCGAGATCTGCAGTGAGCGCGCTGGTTCACTGCAGGAGGCGGGGAAGAAGTTATTGTACAGCCTGCCAGCGCTGATCGTTTGCTGGCAGGCTGTACATTTAAAAAGAAAAGTGATCAAAATGTAAAAAAAAAATTATTTACATAAAAATGTCATATTAAACTTTGTGGCTTGCTGCCTGCTCCTCTGGTGGTCCCTTTTGCTTGGGACCACCAGAGGAGCAGGCAGCTATGTAAGTTGCACCAAACACCACACTACCCCCCCCGTCACTGATTAACCCCTGATCACCCAATATTAACTCCTTGATTACCCCCCTGCCTTTGATCACCCCCCTGTAAGGCTCCATTCAGACGTCCGTATGTGTTTTGCGGATCCGCAAAACACGGACACCGGCAATGTGCTTTCCGCATTTTGCGGATCCGCACATTGCCAGAACTATATAGAAAATGCCTTTTCTTGTCCGCGGACAAGAATAGGACATGTTCTATATTTTTGCGAATCTGGAAGTGCGGATCCGCAATTACAAGCACTCCTATGCTATTTCCCCTCTTTTTTTTTTTTTTTGCACATTTTTGGGGAGAGATTTTTTCATCCACATTGATCAATGTGAATGAAGAAATCTGTGGCGTTCATTTTTTCTTTCAGCCCAGAGGCCGAACGAAAAAAAAAAATCTCATTACCCGTATGCTCAATATTAGGAGAATAGCAGAAACTCCTAATGCTGGCCATACATGTAATCATTGCGGTGACCCTCAAATGCCAGGGCAGTACAAACACCTCACAAGTGACCCCATTTTATAAAGTAGACACCCCAAGGTATTCACTGAGGGGCATAGTGAGTTCATGGAAGTTTTTATTTTTTGTCACAAGTTAGCGGAAAATGAAATAAAAAAATAAAAAAAATTCAATTTCCGCTAACTTGTGACAAAAAATAAAAACTTCCATGAACTCACTATGTCCATCAGCGAATACCTTAGGGTGTCTACTTTCCGAAATGGGGTCATTTATGGGGTGTTTTCACTGTCTGGGCATTGTAGTACCTCAGAAAACATGACAGGTGCTTAGAAAGTCAAAGTGCGGAAATTCACTTTTTTGCACCATAGTTTGTAAACACTATAACTTTTACCCAAACCAATAAATATACACTTATTGCATTTTTTTTTATCAAAGACATGTAGAACAATAAATGTTGAGAAAAATGTATATAGAAATGTAGCGTTATTTGAAAAATTTTACAACAGAAAGCGAAAAATGTTGTTTTTTTGCAAAAATTCAGTTAATTTTTTATTAATATCAAAAAAGTAAAAATGTCAGCAACAATGAAATACCACCAAATGAAAGCTCTATTAGTGAGATGAAAAGGAGGTAAAATTCATTTGAGTGGTAAGTTGTATGACCGAGCAATAAACCGTGAAATTAGTGTAGTGCAGATTTGTAAAAAGTGGTCTGGTCATTAAGGGGGTTTAAGCTAGGGGGGCTGAGGTGGTTAAAAGAGTCACTGTGATATTTTTCTCAAAAATATACAACAGTATTATTGGATTCCTCTGTTCATGCTTCTTAAAGGGGTTTTCTGGTATTTTGATACTGATGACTAGGGTTGAGCGAATTGACTTCGGATGGAACATCCGAAGTCGATTTGCATGAAACTTTGTTTCAATACTGTACGGAGCGAGTATAAGAATGTACTGGCTCTGATGAGACTTTGCATTATAACTTCATAAATTGATGTCTACTGTAAAAATAATTTTTACATATATGATCAGCACACCTTTATTTCGGTGCTCAGTGTAATAGGGTGTCCCCTCTTCAATACAAGTTCATATAAACACGGCACTCGATTTCTCAAATTGCAGTATTTTTATTCTTATTTTTATTTTTATTATTGCATAATCATGCCACCATCAATTTTATATAGTTATCTGGCCGACGTTTCGGTCATATAGACCTTCATCAGGGCCTTAGAAGCATAAGTGCAGAAGACCGGGTGGCGTGACGCCACCCGGTCTTCTGCACTTATGCTTCTAAGGCCCTGATGAAGGTCTATATGACCGAAACGTCGGCCAGATAACTATATAAAATTAATGGTGGCATGATTATGCAATAATAAAAATAAAAATAAGAATAAAAATACTGCAATTTGAGAAATCGAGTGCCGTGTTTATATGAACTTGTACTGTAAAAATAAATTTCCCAAACTCAGGTTCGGTTCCATTTTCAGTAATTCAGGAGGCACTGGCCATGAAGGTTAAAGGTGACCATTAGCAATGGAACTGTTTGACTAGGACAGGCATCCTCAAACTGCGGCCCTCCAGCTGCTGTAAAACTACAACTCCCACAATGTTCTGCTGTAGGCTGATACCTGTAGGCTGTTGGAGCATGCTGGGAGTTGTAGTTTTGCAACAGCTGGAGGGCCGCAGTTTGAGGATGCCTGGATTAGGAGTTAGCTCTCTAAAGATGGATAAGAAAAACACCAAGTCTGGTGCCATATACAGTAATTGTTTACACATTGACTCCGGTAGAGCACAATTATTATCTGAATACCATGCACAATATTCACATTAAACTCTAAACCATTAAACTTCCAAATTGTACAACAAGACTGTAATGTTTCTGTCATTTTGAGGTTCAGAGGAGCTTTTCTATAACATGACAACAGAGGCATTTGGAAAACTTTAAGAACATGCCAGTAATAAAATTAAAAACTAAATTTTCCTTTTCTCAGTGGAGCAGAACTAATTAGTCAATACTGCAGAATTGAAATTAAAGTAAAAACAAATTAACGGTATTTTAGTTTTTTTTTTATGAAATTGGAACTAGAAGGATCTTATACGTGATTCTGTGTGGATAAATCTACTGATGCCCAGCTATTAAGCCACCGCAGGTAAGAAATACCTTTCCATATATTTCAGCAGCATTAGTTCAAGTACAATAGCCAAGTACACTATTTTTGATTAGCGGTGAGCAAATTTCTTGAAATTCATTTCAGATCGATCAGGTCGGATCGATGGGATCAAATCGTTCGCCAGATTCGTCACAAAACGACAGTGTCCGAAGTATCCTGAAAAGTCATGTATGACATTCTGTGGTCTGCTAGGACAGTATCCAACCCCTTTTAAGCTCTTTAACACCAAGCTAGCATTAGTAATGTCAAAGTGACAGCAACATATAAGTCTACAAGTAAACGGAAGGTAGCGAGTGGTAAGAAACAGCCTGTGTAACACTGCATTGTCAAATTTTTTTTAAATCCCTTTTTGGAGACAGATGTCTTCTCAGTCTTCTGATTTTGTGAAATGGTGATTTATTTTAAGTGATTCATCCAAAGCGAATTGTAAAAGTTTCAGATTCGCTAGACTGTGAATTTTCTGAGAAATTTGTAATAAATTTATTTAGTTTAGAATCGATTTACTCATCTCTATTTGCAATAAAAAAAAAAGAACAATACAAGATAAAAAATGATATGTAGGTAAAAAATAGAACATGTATACCTGCCAAACACACTACTAAAGAACAAATTCCCAAAACTAAGCAATTAACTATGTGTACCTCTATGTGCACCTCTATGCATGTATAGTAAATAAATGCAACAACACCCAGAAAGTCTCTATATCTTTTCCAAATAGGAAAATAAAAGACTATCGACTATAATTGCATTTTACTCATTTTGGGCTAAAAATAAAAATATTTAACTGGTCTTTATAACAAATTTTCAGCAGTTTTTTTGATATATGTGGGTAAAAATGTGTCTATTTACAGACTATCGCTCATGAGTTCCATCAGCTGACAGCTTATGTTAAGCATTAACTCTGATCTCCTGACCTCATAAACACTCATCATACCTAAACATTTATCAAACTGATATGAATATGGCTCAGGCTAGTTTCACACTAGCGCTTTTAGATCCAGCAGGGAACAGCCAATCTCTCTACATTCCAGCAATGATGGAAGCTACTGCATTGCCATCTGGCCCCATTGATTATTAGGGGAACCGGCGGAGATCCGTCCACCACCAAGCAAATAGGGCAAGAATCGGCCTGCTGCGTCCAGCCAATTCTCGGCATGTTTCCAACTTTTGGCCAGATCTTCGCCGGACAATCCAACTAACCTCTATATCCTGGGTAACTGTAATGTGTATTCATTATGAAAACTCAGCTCTGGTTTCTTTAGAGGTTTTGCATGATCAGGCTGATGCCCCATTAGAGGCATCCCATCAAGACCAAAGAAAATAGCATAACTAAAAAACAAACTACTTCCAAAGCTTTTTTGAAAAATGTTCTCCTTAATCATGGACAGAACTGATTGCCTGTTGATAAAATAGCCCACAATCCAATAGTAGCCAATATATGTACGGCCAAATAGAATCAGTCTCTTAATGTGTCCTTTTCTAGTCATTAAAAGTTTATTAAGGTGGTTGTCTGAGTTATTTTGCTTTCTATTAATGCAACCTTGCTGCCCACAACTTTGTAATATAGTATACTCACCATCTCAAATTTCTACCCCCTGTTCTTCCAGTTTATGGTGTACCACATGGTCCTTGATGTAATTGCTTCACCCTGCCCCATTGATGTCCAGTGTACAGATCATATGGGCTAGGAGCAGATAATCCTAGACCCATATACAGGATGTCACTGATGATGTGCCTAAATGGGAAACTATTGTATTGGAGCAGAGACTGCGCATGCATGTTCTCTGCAAACATATTCATGGTCCACATGTCCATGTGTGGACATTCACAGTGTGGTGCTCTACTGTCTGAGCCTTTGCCAGGTTCAGTAGAGCCCCCCGCAGGAAAGCAGACATAGAGGTGGATTATTATACTCAGATGGGGACTGGCAGTGGGGATGGTGACCAGCTGATACTGTTGGGAAACAAACAGGGAAGGAGACATTTGTGGGGAGAGATATAGAGTACTAGACTGGCACTGCGCTGGCAGTGAGGGAGGGCAGATGAGCGAGCATGAGGAGCTGCACAGGAAAGAAGTAGGAGGTGGGCAGACAAGGGAGTTTTAATATAGTTTGTGAATTTCTTTTAGAAACCATAAAGCTGAGTAAAAAAACATGCACCTTATTTGCAGAACTGCAACAATTACATTCATCAATTTTTTCACATGAATGGGCTTATCATGAGTGATGTGGTATGAGACCTGTTTTGGACATTTTTTTTTTTGTTAACTCAGATCCAGTAGTTCAACCTCTTAGATATTACAGTCAATGGTGACATCTAAGGGTCTAGACAAAGCGAGGGGGCTCCCTATTTCATGCTGTCTACCCTCACAATGCAGTTGTGGGGTGCCAATAGATGGTATGTCAGCCAGGTGGCCTAATAATGGTATAACAGGAGATTATCTTAAAGATTTCTCAATATCTGTATTCATTTCATCAGAAATTTACGTAAATCCACTGGATCCTATAATCTCAATAATTTGTGAATAGTATAGCCAATATAGCAAATACATTTCAAGGTCTACAATCAGTAGCTGCAGAGAGATGTACATACCTGCTTCAGTATAAAAAAAAAAAAATATGAAATATAAGGAGTCTGGAAAAAAGAATAAATAAAAATAAAACCAATGATGAAAGGGCAAATCATGCTAAAAAGGGTAAATATCTGCTCCCTAGTAAAAGTTTACAGAAAAGTGAATATACGAATAACAAACATAGGATACAATCAAAAACCTACACCAGTTAAAGAGAGTCTGTCACCAATCAGGACCGTTTGTAATGGTTAGGAGATCTGTATAGCTCTCCTAATGTCAATCACAGATATGCCTTTATGTGCTTATCAATCTTTTCTACAAACATAGCTTTTCATAATTATGCAAATGAGTTGAAAAGATACTAAGGGGCTATACTTATCCCAATCACAAACATTTTTAACCTTTTAAAATGGATATTCTACTTCAGCATGTGGCATTTATCTGGTAGAGAAAGTTAATACAAGGTATTTACTATATTGTGATTGTCCATATTGCTTCATTTGCTGGCTTGATTCATTTTTCCATCACACTATACACTGTTCATTTTCATGGTTACGACCACACTACAATCCATCAGTGGTGGCAATGCTTCCACATTGGTGCTTTTTTCTATAGTATGCAAGCATGTATGCTGGATTGCAGGGTGGTTGTAACCCCTGGAAACAAGCAGTGTATAATGTGATGGAAAAATGAATAAAGCCAGCAAAGGAGACATGGACAATGACAATACATTAGTAAGTGCCTTGTATTACCTTTGTCTACATAATGGTGAATCTTCTGGCTTGTAATTGATGGAGAATAGCACCACTGGTGTGGAATTTATAAAAAAAAATGGCTGACATGAGTAGAAACCATAGCAGCAAAATCAGGAGACAGAATTCATAGTCAATCATCAAAAGATCAGTGCTGGCAATTTCATGCAATACAATAATCCAAGTAGTCAATCCAAATTTATCCAAGCACTAAACAAACTAACAAGCCTATTGCTGATGCCAGAAGTAGTGTGGGAGGGGTCATTAAATAGCCATATACTTCAGTACTGAAAGAGTTAAGGACTGTCTACTTGCTGATCTGGGTGTGGTAAGGTAACATAGTAGAGCCTGTGAGCCCAGATGACAGAGCTGAATTTGAAACTTGGACACTGATTTACATGGATTCCATGATTCAAGAATACATTGTTTCATATAAAATAACTGAGTTAGTTTACTTAAGAAATAAAGGCAAAAGCATGCAAGAATATACAAAAACATACAAGATATTAACCCCTTAAGGACCCGCGCCATACATGTACGGCGTAACCGGACGTGATTTAAGGACCAGTGCCGTACAAGTATGGCGCATGGTCCGCGGGGCTCTGGGGAACGATCGGGGAGGAATCACGGCACCATGGCTGCTCTTACCGGCAGGCAGCCATGCCGGGTAAGGGCAGCATGGTGCTGCACTGCCCGCCTGCAGCTCCAAGCACTGTGATTGGCACATCGCAGCACCGGAAGCTGTAGGAAGCATTGGGTAGGGTCGGGGGGAAGTCAGGGGGAGGTGACCGGTGCTGAACTGGTCAGCACCGGTCTCCTCCGAGGTGAGGCAGGGGACACCAGTGTTTGGGGTTACCTGCTAGCGCTGCAATTGGCTGGAACAACGCTCCAGCCAATGGCAGTGCTGTTAGCTGCAAGGGTAAGGGCTGAACTTAACTGCATGCATCCATTCTAGCCGGTGAGTGCATGCAGAGAGGCTCTGTCCTTTTCTGTGCTGCGGTTGCCTTTCTGGGACTTGTGGTGCACCACCACTGTGCTTTTAACCCTTTCCTGCTCAAAGAAGAAAAAAATAAGAAAGAACAAAAGAAGAACAACATCTGGAATTGCCTGTCCCTGAGCCGTCCATGTTCCACGATCTGTGTGCGTGCTGCAGAGCACCGATCAGTAGTGTGCTCATTTGCATCTGCACATTTTGAGGGTTTTTTTGTGAAAAAAGACCTGCAGTTAGTGGTAGTTATCTATCTATCTATCTATCTATCTATCTATCTATCTATCTATCTATATACAGTATATATATCAGTTAGTGTCAGTTTAGAATTTTGCACGAACGCACCATCTGCGTACGTGCATTTTGCAACCACTGGGCACCGATCAGTAGTGTCCATTGCTGATCGTGTCTGCTCAGTTTGCACTGCACATTTTTTTGTGCAGAAAATACTTTTTTTTTTTTTTACATTTTTTTTCTTCAAAATTTAATTTCAAATTTATTACAAGCCCCTTTATGTTTGAAAACACAACATACACACCCCTCACACTAAATAAAGGTTTACACATTTCACACTTCAATAAAATAAAAATGTCCAATTCATCCCAACGAGTATACTCAGCTGAAGAGGCACATGCCATCCTTGCCTCCGATACTAAGTCTGCCAGTGAGGGAGAAGAGGATGCCACTTTCCTCTACTTCTCTACCCCCTCATCATCATCATCCAGTGATGAGGTACCCTCTAGAAGGTGCCGCAAGGTAGCAGTGGAGGCAGCCCCCCAGAGTGAACTCTTATGGACCCCACCCCCAGACAATTATCAGCCCCAAATTCCGGATTTTGAGGGCAGCTCCGGAACACAGATAGACTGTGTGGGCTTCACTAAACTAGATTTTTTTCAAAATCTTCTTCTCTGAATACTTTGTAAATGTAATGGTGGCCCAAACCAATTTATACGCCCAGCAAGTCATTGCTCATAACCCTATATCAGCATATGCTAGACCCCTAGGTTAGACCCCAGTAAGAAGTACAAAAGATTTGTCAGTGTGTAATCTTACAAACTTAGCAGTATTCCCAAAAATAGGAAGTAGGTCCTTTCTTCCTTACAAATTAAAATAGATAAAACCAGTCCAGGTCCGCGCTCTCCTCTAACCAAAGCAAAGAAGTCTGTAGAAAACCGTTCCTGTAGTCACAGGCACACACCTCCGGTTCTCTCGTCACAATACCAACCGATGCCCCACAGATGTAGCCGATGCCTTCAAACAAACAAAGACCCCAGTAAGTGTAGCAGAGATAATGACGTTTTGGGGACTCCTGCTTTATATGGTCTTTGTAAAAAAAAAATGTTAGGCAATATTGGAGTTCGGCCATTTTCTACCAGACTCCAATTTACAGTAACACCATGACCCGGAAGCAACTTGAGTCAATTAGGAAATTCCTACACTACAACGACAATTCACAGTGCCCACCCCAAAACGACCCAACATTTGACCGTCTGTTCAAAGTTAGGCCTGTCATTGACCACTTTAACACCAAGTTTGCTGAGATGTACAACCCAGATAAAAATGTCTGTGTATATGAGCCCTATTACTCTTCAAAGGGAGGATTATATTCCGCCAGTACCTGCCTAGCAAGCAGGCAAGGTATGGCATAAAGATTTACAAACTTTGTGAGAGTAGCTCCAGGTACACCCACAAGTTTCGCATTTACGAAGGGAAAGATTCCCGGATAGAATCCCCAGAATGCCCCCCCATCCTAGGAGTTAGTGGGAAGATTGTGTGGGACTTACTGCACCCACTGCTGGATAAGGGTTACCAGCTCTATATGAATAACTATTATACCAGCATACCCCTATTCACATCCATAACTGCCAGAGGTACTGTGGCTTGCGGCACAATGGGCAAAAATCAGGAAGGCCTCCCTTGATCCCTGGTAGGGCAACCACTGAGAATGGGTGAAAGTAGGGCTTTCCTCCATGAGAACATGCTGGTGGTCAAGTACAAGGACAAGAGGGATGTCCTTGTACTGACCACCATTCACACTAAAGCCAGATCCCCTGCTCCTGTACAAGATACCACAACCACTACCCCCAAACCAGTTTGTATCCTGGACTACAACAGGCACATGGGAGGGGTGGATCTTTCAGATCAACTTCTGAAGCCCTACAGTGCCACACGAAAAACAAAAGTGTGGTACAAAAAGCTGGCCGTGCACATTGTACAGATGGCAATGTGCAATGAGTACGTGCTATTTCAGTCTGCAGGCCACACAGGCACTTTCAGTTCAAAGAGGTGGTTATCAAGGCCCTAATTTTTCAAACCCATGCTGGGGAGGGTCCCAGTACTTCTGGAAGTCATGTTGCCCCTGTCGCACCAGGGAAACATTTTCCAAGTCAAGTCCCCAAACAGCAAGGAAGGGAAGGACCCAAAAAAGATGTTCCAAAAGGGGGATAAGAAAAGACACCATTTACCACGAAATCTGCACTGAAAAACCTGGCCTGTGCATGCAGGAATGTTTTAAAATCTACCATTTATCCATGGAGGATACATTTTATTTCATCCTTTATGCTCCCTGTAATATTTCCACTTTATATCTCTGATTTAGTCCACCTCGCTTGCATATGCACTTTCCAACAACCACTACATATTATTTTCTGTGAGAAAACTGTTAGGTCAAAAGTGCCCTTTCCACCACTTAAAATGTTCGTACTGGGGTGCTCTTTCCAAAATGGGGTCGCTTCTTGGGGTTTTCAATTTCTGGGGACCTCAGGAATCTTTTAATGCGACATGGTACCTAAAATCCATGTCTGTTTATTCAAGCCTGCAAAATTTGTTTAATGAGACATGGCACCTAAAATCCATGTCTGTTTATTCAAATCTTCAAAAACCATATTTTGCACTTTGCCTCTAGAGTCCTGCATTTTCTCCTTTAACCCCTTGTGAAAGGAAAAAATTGGGTTCTGCTAGTAACTTTTCATTTTCACAAATGTGTGCTTTGAAATCCTTTAGCAAGTGTTTCTGCCTTCTGTGAGACATCTGTTTTCTGAAAAGTACCCTTTCTACCACCTAAATTGTTTGTACGGCGGTGCTTTTTCCAAAATGGGGTCACTTTTTGGGGTTTTTAATTTCCTGCTGTGCGACCACACATGATTTTTTGAGCACATATGTGGTGTTGCCATATTTGGGGGGAAATGGGGAACAAAATGTGTGCATTTTGTCCTGTTACCCCTTGTGAAAGTGAAAAAGATGGGTTTAAAGCAACTTTTTAAAAAAAAAATTGTAATTTTTCCTTTTCACAGCCAATTGTTTCCTAATTCTGTGAAACGCCTGATGGGTCAAAGTGCTCACTACAAACTTTGAAATATTCCTTGAGTGTAGTTTCTGGAATGGGGTCAAATTTTTTGGGGTTTCCATTGTAGGGCCACCTCAAGGTGTCTTCATATGCGACATAGCTCCCAATTACCATTCCAGCTAAGTCTGCTCTCCAAAAGCCATATGGTGCTCCTTCTACTCTTAAGCCTGCTGTGTGCCCATACATCACATTTTTTTTAGCACATATGGGGTGTTGCCATATTCGAGAGGAACTGGTGAACAAAATGTGGTTTCCATCTTCTCCTGTTACCCTTTAGTAAAGTGAAAAATGCGAGTGTAAAGCAACTTTTTTGTGAAAAAAATGCAATTTTTCATTTTCACTGCTAAGTGTTTCCTAATTCTGTGAAACGCCTGATGGGTCAAAGTGCTCACTACATACTTTGAAATATTCCATGAGGGGTGTAGTTTCCGGAATGGGGGTAACTTTTTCGGGTTTCAAATGTAGGGCCTCCTCAGGGTGTCTTCATATGCGACATAGCTCCCAATTACCATTCCAGCTAAATCCGCTCTCCAAAAGCCAAATGGTGCTCCTTCCACTCTGAAGCCTGCTGTGCGCCTATACATCAGTTTTTGAGCACACATAGGGTGTTTCTGTAAACTCCAGATTCAGGTTAATAGATTTTGAGTTTTGTTTGGCTGTTAACCCTTGATGTGTTGCAGAACAATTTTATAAAAAATTTAAAATCTGCTAAAAAAAGTGAAATTTTGAAATCTCATTCCCATTTTTCTTTAATTCTCACGGGGCAACTAAAGCGTTAACAAAGTTTGTAAAACCAGTTTTGAATAGCTTGAGGAGTGTCGTTTCTAAAATTGGGTGATTTATGGGTGGTTTCTAATATCTAAGCCCCAGAAAGTGACTTCATAACTGAACTGGTCCTTAAAAAATTGGGTTTTGGAAATTTTAAGATTTGTTTCTAAACTTCTAAGCCTTCTAACGTCCCAAAAAAATAAAAATTGCTAATTTTTCAAAATTTTTGGTAAATTTGGGATTTTTTCATAAATAAAGGTGAAATATATTGACTCAAATTTATGACTATCATGAAGTACAATATGTGACAAGAAAACAATGGCCTGGATAAGTAAAAGCGTTTTAAAGTGATCACCACATAAAGTGACACATGTCAGATTTGCTAAAAATGGCCTGGTCCTTAAAGTGAAAAGTGGCTGTGTCCTGAAGGGGTTAAGAAATCAAAATAAGATACAAAAAGATACATGCAAAATATACAAATAGTATATCAACAAAAAGCAGAAAAACAATCATTATGTTGTCTTATCTGGGTGGTGCCTGCTGTTGGATATCACAACACCCAGAAGCGACAGTAGCTTGCACATTTCCAAGTGTGGTGCACTCTCTTTGTATAAAACAAAACATATACTCATATACTCTTGATAACAACTTTTTCTTTTTACAGTACAACCAATGAGTAATTATATAGCCCCATATGAGTTGTAAGTGATAATGAATGTCGGTTATCTCTTACTCTCAGGAATGTCTTTGTCCTAAAATACTTGCATCATCACTTACAAGAGTGCGCTTTGTCTCTCCCAAATTATCTTAGGGACATTAACCATAGCCGTTTGATAGTATGATTAAGTGGAAAGAAGACTATATTACTGGGACTCAGCTTTAATATCTTTGTATACTGTTATTAAAAACATTAAAGGCTGCGTGGCATCATCATTTTTTACTTCAGGCATCAAAATAATTCCCATGGAAGCAAGTGAATTATACAGGATATTGTATTTTTATCCTATTATCACACATAATTTTAATATGAAGCTTGTTTTTATTGACAGCTGTGGGGTACAGAAATGGGGATCAGGTTCACACCAAGTTATGCAAATTGGTACATAGGCAGAAAGGAGAAGACAATTTATCTTCTTATTTAGAGAACTTGAGATGATTTGGCTTTTATTTGGTCAGCCCATGATTTATCCCTACACCTTTGGAGGCATCTTTGGTGCTCATTTTGAGCAAAACATTTTTTTTTCAATTGGCCTTAATTAAAAATGTACAACCCCTTTCTCTGTACAGTCTTGAGATTCTCTAGTACCAAACTCTGTGTTTATATTGTTTGTGGACCATGGCGGGCCTAGAGGAGCGTGGAGTCAGCACCAGGAAGCAGGTAAGTAAACTTCCCTTTACAGGTCTGGCCAAGTGGGGGATTGCCAAAAACACTCCCATTCTTGCAGAACCCATTTAAAGATGCAACACATTTAAGAAACAATATGTAGCAGATATGCTGTGGCTCACCTCTACCTGGGTCTGTGGTGAGGGTGCTCAGCTTTTGGGATGATTCACCTAATCATCCAAAAGTGTATGAATATTTATAATTATAAAAGTAAAAGTCAAGCACTCACCATCTGGTATATTGTATTTATTGGTTCTACTTGTAAGAATATACTAAAAATGTTATAAAATATATAGTAAAATAAGAAGTGAAGCCGTATATATTGAGGAGCCTTATATTATAAAAAGACGTATATTCCTATATGTATACACTTCCTATTAGCAACAGGTCTTGGTAAGTCTTAAACAAAGCATGGACAAAATATAACCTAAGTGAGGTCAAATAATAAACATGTATCAAAAATATCTTAAAATTGTACACACGTGATGTGCAATACTGTATAATATATGTGCAAAAGAGTCCCAATTTCATAACAAAAAGTCCCAAGTAAAATGCTGTGAGTATTATGACTTGCAAGTCCTATATGTGCATGTATAGGTAAGTGCACAAAGTTTGGCATAGTTTTAGAGTGGGTGGATCTCTTTGACACAACGGGCCATCGTGTCAAAGAGATCTACCCACTCTAAAACTATTCTCGAGGAGACGCGATCATTTTTAATACTTAAAATCGCAAACGGATGACGAACAAGTCGCTAAAGAATACATATCTCCAATCGTAGCATAGGAACTACGTCAGCTGACGAACTGTGCAAGCGTCACGTACCGGACCACATGAGGTATCCGACCTGTTGAGTCACGTGAGACGCCAGAACCCTGCACGACGCTGCATTCGGCAGATCTGTTAGAAGCCAACTATAACCTAACCAAAGGGAAGGTAAGAGGCCGTAGATCAGGGGGACGCCCCAGACACGCGCCTGAATACAAACTAACAATACCTACCTGCAGCCAAAACTGTGAATACCAAACTTTGTGCACTTACCTATACATGCACATATAGGACTTGCAAGTCATAATACTCACAGCATTTTACTTGGGACTTTTTGTTATGAAATTGGGACTCTTTTGCACATATATTATACAGTATTGCACATCACGTGTGTACAATTTTAAGATATTTTTGATACATGTTTATTATTTGACCTCACTTAGGTTATATTTTGTCAATGCTTTGTTTAAGACTTACCAAGACCTGTTGCTAATAGGAAGTGTATACATATAGGAATATACGGCTTTTTATATTATAGGGCTCCTCAATATATACGGCTTCACTACTTATTTTACTATATATTTTATCACATTTTTAGTATATTCTTACAAGTAGAACCAATAAATACAATATACCAGAAGGTGAGTGCTTGACTTTTACTTTTATAATTACATTTAACAAACATTTGTGACATTTCATACAAAATTATAGCAATGCAGACTTCTGCAAAACTGACTTTAAAATTCCCCTCATAATAAATATCCACAGAGTCATGCAGGTTTTGTACTTAGTTAGTAGATGTGTACATGGGTGTTGCTTAGCTTATTATTTGAAAGTATATATATTTACAGAATTTTTGATAGACAATGTCTCCTAAAGAAATGGAAACAATTTTGAAATGAAAGTTGAGGCTACTTTTTTAATTCTTATAACATTTTGCAGCGATTGTTGCAACCTGATTTATAAGGAACTATATTTGTAACTAGTGTTGAGCGAGCATGCTCGGCAGAACACTAGTTCGGCTCGAGCATCTCTACGCTCGGCACATAGCGGTATTTGGCCGAATACCGCATGTGCTCGAGTGCAATGCTGGAGTCTCCTCCCGCACGTTTCTTGGCTTCTATACAGCCAATAAATGTGCAGGTAAGTACTGCCCTCACTGTAATGCTGTAGCCATGTTGGTTACTGGCATAACAGTGATTGGCTGGCCGGAACGCTTCATCGGGTGCTATAGTCTCAGTCTTAGTCAGGGAGAGCTGTGCTGAGGAAGGGACAGACAGTGTAGGGAGTGATATAGGAATATTTTTATTAGAAAAACTTTTCAGAGACCCAAAAGTCCTTTTAAGGACTATTGTGTGTGGCAGCAGCAATATCTTTTTTTTTAGCTCAAACTGCACTAAATTGCTAAAACTTTACAGACCCAAAAGTCCTTTTAAGGACTATTGTGTATGGCAGCAGCAATATCTATTTTTAGCACAAACTGCGCTAAATGCCTAAAACTTTACAGACCCAAAAGTCCTTTTAAGGACTATTGTGTGTGGCAGCAGCAATATCTTTTTTTAGCTCAAACTGCACTAAATTGCTAAAACTTTACAGACCCAAAAGTCCTTTTAAGGACTATTGTGTATGGCAGCAGCAATATCTATTTTTAGCACAAACTGCGCTAAATGCCTAAAACTTTACAGACCCAAAAGTACTTTTAAGAACTATTGTGTGTGGCAGCAATATCTATTTTTAGTGCATCCTGCGCTAATAAGCGTGCAATAATTAAGCCGTTGCAGAAAGCGACATTAGCGGCGCGACATCTCCAGTGTAAAGTGTGCGCATCCAAAAAATATCTGTGACATCCAGTGTACTTTTTCTGTAGATGGTGTCTGCTGCACACAGTGACATTACCAGTGCCACATCTGCAGTGTAACATGTGCGCTTAAATAATTTATCTGTGACATAAAGTGTACTTTTTCAATAGACGGTGTTCACTTCTGACAGTGACATTACCAGTGCCACATCTCCAGTGTAACGTGTGGACATAAAATTTTTATCTGTGACATACAGTGTACTTTTTCCATAGACTCTGCGGACAGTGATATTAGAGGTGGTACCTCTGCTGTATAACATTTCCTCATCCCAAATGCCTGTGACATTTCCTGTAACTTTTTATTAGCCGCTGGTGACAGCATTGACATCATCTGCGGGATATCTCCTGTGTGATGTTTCCATATCCAAATACCTTTTTCATTTTTTTTGTGCATACACTTCCAAATCCTATGCTACTGTACATGTGACATACTTTCAAGCATATATAACATTTAATATGAAGAAGGCAAGCAGTAAAGGACGGGGAAGTGGCCTTGATGCTGATGGTTCACGCAGAGGCCGTGGCTCTTGGTGTGTTGAAACTGTGCCTGCTGCCAAAGCACAACAAAAACAATCATCTACGATACCTAGCTTCATGTTCCAGTTTGCAAGGTGGTGCAGAACACCACTCTTGAAGTCAGACCAGTGCGACCAGGTGGTTGGTTGGATTGCAGCAGATAATGCTTCTAGTCGGTTAAGCACGACCCTCTTTACCACCAAGTCCAGTCTCAGTAGCCAAGGCCCTTGCATCTAATTTTTTACAGGGTCAGCTCACCTGCAGGCACTCGCATATAATGTTTTACAGGGTCAGCTCACCTGCAGGCCCTCGCATACTATTTTTTAGAGGGTCAGCTCACGAGCATGCCCTCACCTACAATCTTTTACAGGGTCAGGTCACCTGCAGTACCTCACATATAATGTTTTACAGGGTCAGCTCACCTGCAGACTCTCACCTACAACCTTTTAGAGGGTCAGCTCACCAGCAGGCCCTTACCTAAAATCTTTTACAGGGTCAGCTCACCTACAGACCCTCACATATAATGTTTTACAGGGTCAGCTGACCTGCAGGCCCTCACATATAATGTTTTACAGGGTCAGCTCACCTGCAGGCCCTCACATATAATGTTTTACAGGGTCAGCTCACCTGCAGGCCCTCACATATAATATTTTACAGGGTCAGCTCACCTGCAGGCCCTCACCTACAACCTTTTAGAGGGTCAGCTCACCAGCAGGCCCTCACCTGCAATCTTTTACAGGGTCAGCTTACTAGCAGACCCTCACCCCTAATGTTTTAGATAGTCAGATTGAGGGTCACCAGCAGGCCATCAATCATAATTTTTCAAGGGTGTGTATGATGCCTTCATTTATGTGTAATAAAGGGTGTATTGAAGTGCCGGTTCCTTGTCATTTTTGGCAGCCCTTTCACTTAGTGCATAGGCTTTATGAGTGTGGGGTAACACTACATGAACAATTGTACCACAATGTGAATCAGGCCCTCCTTTATGTGATATACAGGTTGTATCATAGTGCCTCTTGCTTGTAATTTTTGGCAGCCCTTTCACTTGGTGCATAGGCTTTATAAGTGTAGGCGTCCCACTACCTGAACAATTGTACCACAATGTGAATGAGGCACACACGGGGAAATGGTGCGCTCACCCAGTAGACGCAGGAGCACGGACCTCGCCTGGAATGTTAATGAGGCCCTTCTTTTTATGATATATCCAGGTTGCTTCGGAGTGCCTCTTGCTTGTAATTTTTCGCAGCACTTGCACTTTATATACAAGTAAATATACAGGAAAGAATGTTTCCTAACAATTTTTCCTCTAAAATCGATTTTATCTTTGGTTTTGTGCGTATTATTGTCAGTGTGTAAAAGTGGCGTACTACTCGGACAACATCATTCCCAGCAGAGACCTGGAAGTCCAAGATGCATCCAGACATCCTCCCCATGCTGTTCTCGAACCATTTTGGTGATGTTTCCATCAATTTCTGACCCTTTCCTATTAACCAGGCACCCTCCCCTCAACCAGGCAGGGGTTGCCTGGTTTAATGCTCGGGTTCTCCCATTGACTTCCATTATACTTGGGTGCTCTGTGAAGCACCCGAGCATCCCGATGTGTTCGGCCCGAGCACCCGAGCACTTGAGTGCTCGATCAACACAATTTGTAACCCTTTAATACACAATGTACATGCCAGAACTTAGTCATCTACTGTCAAATGAATACATGATGTGTAATTTCAAATTGTCTGCCATCCACTGTTTGGCGTCATGAGAATGGGGATCTAATACTAAGGAAATATTTTAAATGCCACATACTACTGTATATGATACATTATATGTGATTTTATGAGTACCGTAATTAATTTTGTGTGTGTATACAAGTGAGAATTAAGTTGCCCTGATTGTGTCCCAGAAGAAGCTTGAAGTGGTAAAAACCCAGGGCCGGGCTGTAGAATCAACGTCCTTATTTTAATATCGCTTTTACTAATGTTTGTATGGAGAATATGTTTTTTTGTATGGAGAATATGCTTTTAATTATTCCTTTGGTCTACACTATATTCATTTTTCTCTCCTGAGTTTTAGTGGTTATGAATATCTGGTGAATACCAGATTGCAAAGACTGCTGGAGGAAGCGTGGTCGCTTTGCACGCCATTTAGAGGAATTATAAAAGTGAAAGAAGGTAGGTGAATGACTGATAAAGGAGACCTATCATGGTTTGCAGGTGGTCGTGAGTGACATTGAAAGCTTTATAGTCCAGAAGTGGTAGCCAGAATTTTTTTTTAGCATTTCTCTATGGTGTGAACTTGGGCATTTGTGAACTTGCCCTAATTTCTTCACTGTGGCTCCTTTTGACACTTTGATTCTGTTGTCCGTCGATTGTTGAAATATTTTTCTACCGTTTGTGCTTAATGGAGAATATATGTGATCCATACTATGCTTCCCTTACACAGGGAAGCCTATTATGGTGACCGATTTGCTTTAAATGTTAAGTTGACCTCTGTAACATTTGTATTTTCTGACCATACAAAGCCACATGGTTTGTAAGTTATCTCTCGTAAATCCACAATTCAAATAGGTTAAGTATACAATAAGCTGGCAAGGAAAATACTAAGGGACGGCGGCATAGAAAAGTAGAAGCAGCATCAGGTGCAGGTGATAATAGCTTTCATTTTATTCATGCAGAAGGCAGCCTGCAGCTAATGTTACACTGAACAAATAGAAGACCTGACATGAGGATCATCTCAGTGGTACCTAAATCTGATATCTGATCTGAACATAAAATAACATACCAGATTTTATGAAAATTGAATCTGTCAGTTCTCCTGACGTGTCTCTATTGGTAAATGCATGTATCCCCAAGGAGTTAGCAATTCTAGATTATCTTTTCTTAGTGTGAGTGCAATGAGTGCACCAGTAAGATTAGTGACAAGAGTGGGGCTCTGTTAGCCAACCATGCTGTATCTGTCAGGATCAGAAATAACCATGATCACAGTGGTTTAACTCCTTAAATACCCCAAGTACTAGTGTCAGCAGTATCTATGACGCTAGAGAGAGCAATCCATCTACCCCTTCTCCAAGATGCAATCGCAGGGTGCACATGGTTTCTATGGAGGCTGGGGCCTAGCAATGGCTCCCAGATCTGCCGTGTACGTTTATATTCATATTAGACCTTGCAGTGATGTGCATAATACCCTGCAACACAGAATGAATGCAGTGTATTAGAGAAGCGATTAAGTTGGCTAGTGTTACAGTCATATAGTTGGACTGAAAAAAAAGCTAAACATATTAAAAAAAGAAAACAACATGAAAAACCCTTCTCTCCAGTGAAAATTGGATTGTCACCAAACAAAAATAAGCAAAAAAAAATTCTCTAATTGGTATCACTGCATACATAAGGAGTTGACCCGACCTATTAAGTTATGTATTATTAAACCCACATGATAAACACTGTAAATAATGGCAAAAATGCTAAAATTGCTGTTTTAAATATACAAATTTTGCCAGGCTCATTGGCTAAGCATTTCTAAACAGTTTAAATATAAGGGAACCTGCATGAAGAGGAATCTATGGGATAAAGTATAAATTATATAATATAGCTGAAAATGTTAGAACTGTAGTTTTTTTCTGGATGTTACTAATGTATTAATACAACACAAGGATCAAAAGATCACAGATTGATGAAGTCTCTATTTGGATACCAGTGAATCAAACAACAAACTAATTCTCAGAGAGATGAGGTAACCTTAAAAAGCAACTTTTATTAATACATATAAAACGCCCAATATGTCATAAAAAAGGAGAGGTGTAAAGACATAATCTCAGGATCCTACCACCAATTGATGCATATGATAATTGTCACTAGGGTATCGACCAGGTAAGAGGGAGGGAGGGAATGCTGGGTCTCCGAGCCTTTTGCGTCCCTATCTGCTCCCCCTGCTAATAGGTCGAGGCCTTCTGTTCCACCCTCACTCACTTCCCTGGTCTGTGCTCCAACTGCCCAGCTTCGTCCTGAAGGGGAAAGGGAAGGAGGGGTTGGAGGCCCTGTAACTTATACGTATTGTTCAGATAGACCAAGCTATAATTTGTCACAGCATGGGTCTATATCTGTTCCAATGTACCAGGGGGTAGAACAATTCTCCAAAGCTGATTAACAATAATACATCACATAAACTACCAGTCTCCTAGAAAATATATATATAGCACTAGGGCAGGTGACCACTGTCCGATCACCTGTCCATGACACCAACGTGCCCAACAAATGCGCACACTTCGTACCCTACCCAACGCGTTTCCCTGGTGGAAAACCAGTTCATCAGGGGTTAAAGGTCATTATACGAATAATTGCAAATACAAGCAATTTTTTCCTGTTCGATGGGTCCTTCTACCACCAGCTCATGGGCACCGCGATGGGGAGTCCCTGTGCCCCATCGTATGCTGACCTGTTCCTGGGCTGGTAAGAAAAGGAGGTGGTGTTTGCCGACCCCCCTGACCCACACACTGCGCAAGTGGTGTTGTGGGCCAGGTTTATTGATGATATTTTTATAATCTGGCAGGGTACTAGGACCACCTTTGAATCATTCGTGGAGACCCTTAATATCAACGAACTGGGCCTGCATTTTACATTTTTAGATATCTGACAACTCTTTGCCCTTTTTGAACATTTTAATCACTAGGGGACCCAAAGGCGAGCTCTGTACGGAGACGTATAGGAAACCCACCGCCACCAACTCTTTTTTAAAGTGGGAGAGCCATCATCCGCTCACCCTGAAACGGGGTATCCCTACAGGTCAATATCTCCGCATGAGACAAAACTGTACCACTCTGAATCAATTTCAGGTCCAAGCCAATGACCTACATAGCAGGTTTAGGGAAAAAGGTTACCTGGATCATGTATTGAGGAAAGCGTACCAAAGAGCACGCCTCTCTACCTGTTCAGAGCTTCTACATCCTAATAAACCTGAGACAAAGGATGATAAAATTCGCCTGATAGGAACATTTGATGCAGGGGCGGAGGAAGTGAAAAGTATCCTTGCAAAACATTGGGGTACTTTACTATTGGATCCAGACCTGGCGAAAGTTGTGGCTTCGTATCCACAAGTGACATACCGGAGGGGACGCAACATACGCGATTATATAGTTCACAGCCTTTTTTCTGATGCCCCTAACACCCCGACAAATCGGTTGAAACCAGTGATAGGTTCGCATAGATGTAGTGGATGCATTGCCTGTCCGTTCATAGCACGGGGCAATGGGTTCACTAGTCACGTTACCCATAAGAAATACTCAATCAGAAGTTTTGTTAATTGCCACAACAAGGGAGTGGTGTATCGGGCACGATGTGGCTGTGGATTGGAGTACATTGGAAAGACGAAGAGGGAGCTGCGAAGGAGGATTGGGGAACATCTGGTGGACATACGACAGGTTAAAGATACCCCCTGGCACGTCATATCACCTCGGTGCATGGAGGTGACTGTTCCCAACTTAAATTTATGGGTATTGAAGTTTTCCCCTTACCCAAGCGTGGGGGTAACTGGTATAGGAAGATCCAGCAGAGGGAGGCCTGGTGGATTCATGAATTACAGGTGGTCCATCCTAAAGGACTGAATGAGCAACTGTTGTTTATCTCATTCATTTAGGGGCCACCCCTTGTGTCATCCCTCCCTACATTAAGTATCTACACGTATCTGTATACCATCTGGCGCGGCTCTCTCCTCTATCACTATCCAATGTACCTCTTATTACTACCTAAAGTACTTTCTGATACCATTATCTGGATGGAAGTGGCATTTCTGACTTCATTTCTGATATATTAGCCATAAAGACTGCAGCATAGTGTGTGTTTTTACCATCTCCTTTTCTTTATCTACTTACCTTGTATTTCCATTTGTGCTAAGTCGACCAGAAATGCTCTATTAGGTTCGGGTGGTGCATTAATGAATAGCAACCGGACCTTTAGATTATATCTGACAATAACTCATCTAATCTGGGTGTTTCAGTGGGCATGCGCCTCCCCTACCTCTTAACAGGAGGATAGCACCCTTGCTACCATCGCGATAGGTCCTGCAAAGTAACTAATGTTTATACAGGCCTCTCCTGATTGGACAACGTGAGATGGGAGGTTACTAGCCCCTCCCCTCGTTGGTGTACATCCAATGGGATCTCCTCCCAGCGATTCGCGTTCGCAGGACCTGCGACCGTGTCATAGCACATGTGATGATGACGTTTTCAATCACGTGTGCGGTCATGTGACTGGGGGCAGGTGCGATGACTGCATGTACACGGGTTTAAAAAGCGCGGAGCCCTCAGCTTCTTTGAGACACTGCCATACGCGGATCTCACATGGCCGGGCGAACGGACACTTCCTGGTCATAACTATCGGATGGCTGGCCATACCAGAGCCTTAATAAGATAAGCAACTTTTTTTTGATTGTATTTGCAATTATTCGTATAATGACCTTTAACCCCTGATGAACTGGTTTTACACCAGGGAAACGCGTTGGGTAGGGTACGAAGTGTGCGCATTTGTTGGGCACGTGGGTGTCATGGACAGGTGATCGGACAGTGGTCACCTGCCCTAGTGCTATATATATATTTTCTAGGAGACTGGTAGTTTACGTGAAGTATTATTGTCAATCAGCTTTGAAGAATTGTTCTACCCCCTGGTACATTGGAACAGATATAGACCCATGCTGTAACACATAATAGCTTGGTCTATCTGAACAATATGTATAAGTTACAGGGCCTCCAACCCCTCCTTCCCTTTCCCCTTCAGAACGAAGCTGGGCAGTTGGAGCACAGACCAGGGAAGTGAGTGAGGGTGGAGCAGGAGGCGTCGACCTATTAATAGGCGGAGCAGATAGGGACACAAAAGGGTCAGAGACCCAGCATTCCCTCCCTCCCTCTTACCTGGTCGATACCCTAGTGCAGTGATGGGCAACGTGCGGCTCTCCAGCTGTTGCTAAACTACAACTCCCACCATGCCCTGCAGTAGGCTGATAGCTATAGACAGGCTTTGCATGCTGGGAGTTGTAGTTCTGCAACAGCTGGAGAGCCGCACGTTGCCCATCACTGCCCTAGTGACAATTATCATATGCATCAATTGGTGGTAGGATCCTGAGCTTATGTCTTTACACCTCTCCTTTTTTATGACATATTGGGCGTTTTATATGTATTAATAAAAGTTATATGTTACTAATGTAAACATTTTTTTTATAAAGTTAATTTTTATTGATTGTCAAAAGAACATGTCAATGAAAGTAAAAAACAAACTGGATAGGTTTTTTCATATTCTGCAAACCAGAACAGGTCCGACTCACACTTCAGGTAAGCCAGTGAACAAATTCAGCGCCAATTCTGGGTCATCTTTAAAAGCAATATAACTAGACCAAGTGGAAGTGTAGGTGTCAACCAGTCCAGAGTTGTCCTCTAACACATTTCCCATCTGTAGGAGATAGTTAACTTCTGCCACCATTTCTACAGTAGTCAAAGTCTCCAATGCCTCTAGTTGCCCAGAATAATGGAGGAAATATTCACCAATCCTACTTTGAATAATGGGAAATTGCTTAAAGAGGTATTCTAGTTACAGAAAGTTATCCCCTATCCTGTGATAGAGAATAACTGTTAGATCGGTGGGATCCTTATCTAGTGGGTAGAGATAGAAAATGAGTAGAAAAGCTTATAAAAGTAGCAAGAAATGTAGTGAGGAGATGTAATCAGCATAGGGATTACAGCTTGTGTCTATCCACCTATGGGAAAAAGGTAATAGCTATAGGGGACATATCTTCATCCAATATGGCTAAATGCTTGCCATTCCTGGAATGGAACCAGTCAAAAACTCTCATACACACTATTCATGTGTCAGTGTTTGGTCAGTGATTTCTATTAGTGATTGTGAGCCAAAACCAGGTGCTGGTAAAAAACACAGAACAGGTACAAAATCTTTCCATTACCCTTATGTTTTGTAGGCACCTCCTCTGGTTTTGTTCACAATCCCTGACCAAAACACTGTTGTGTGAAATAGGGATTACAGTAATTATTCAAACCTGTGAGCCCTATTCCCTCCATTGCCTTGAGTTTGGAGTGTGTATTCATGCAGATCTGGAGTTTTCAAATTCCGGAAAAACAAATCAGTGTAGAAGACTTTTTGATTAAGATTTCTTTTTTTTGAGAATTACCAGGGATCAACTTATTTTCCTTTATGAACACGATCTGTATTTCATTAAGACAGACAGTTTGTGATTATTTCTCCTTTTGTTTCATAGAGAAATCTGCTACGTTCATTGTCTGTCTGCCTCCCCTATCTGCCATTTTAGAAAATAAAAGCTGATTCATGGATGACGGGTGGCTGCCTGCATGATTAATATTTGTTCTCAGTCCACATCATTACATCCCTCACAAAATCAAATAATAGTCCTGTGTTTGCCAACAACTGACCAAATAGCACCTTTGTTGCATGGAGTCTAAACCTTCTCAGTCAAATGTGGATTTTTAAACAGAAATTGATTATAGTCTCATAGTTTTGAAAGCAAAGGAAAATAAAATTACATGTTTATACATCAACTAATAATTTAGCAAATTTAAATAACAGAATTTTAAAGACAGTTTAATTTCTATTAAAGGGAAATTTTTAAGATTTAATTTAATAAAATGATAGTTTGTGTTGTGATATATCAAACTTGTCTCTCAAATACATACTAGGTTTGTAGGCACAGTGTGCTGCACATTTATTTGGTAGTGCCTATACCAAAGGAATAGGAATTGGGTATTAAGGAATTGGGGGCTTTTTTTTTTGTATAGAGCATCATTGGCGGGGTTCTGGGTTCAAACCTGACTAAGGGCAACATCTGCATGGAGTTTGTATGTTCTCCCTGTGTTTGTGTGGGTTTCCGCCGGATACTCTGGTTTTCTCCAACACCCCAAAGACATTCTGATGGGGAACCTAGATTGTGTTTCCACTGTGGACAGTGTGCAATGACAATTACAGATAAGCGAATCGAAGTTGACAAAGTGGAATATGATCTGAATTTCAGGAAAATTTCAATTCGCACCGAAGTCGAGTTTCCTCACGCTTCGTGGTAACAAATCGCATTTTTTCCTAAAATGGCTGCTGCAAATGTTAGGACATGGAGCAAAGAACTCTCGGAACGAGGGATCACCCACAATGCCATGCATGCAGCCAATAAGCAGCCCGCCAGCCCCTGTGATGTCACAGCCCTATAAATAGCCTCAGCCATTTTGGATTCTGCCATTTTCCAGTGTACTTAGTGCAGGGAGAGATGTGACAGGCGCTAGGGACAGTGCTAGGAAAGACTTTATTGTGCTGAAAAAATTATTTAGAGGTTCAAGGAAATATTATTTATAGTGTAGGGAAAGGATAGGGAGGCATTATCTACACTATATAAGGAGAACAGAGTCCTATAGGGGAGAATACAGCCTGGGTAATAGGAGTGATTCTATTACACCCTGCTGCATTAACTGGGGATCCAAATTGAACTAAATGATAGCTCAGTAATTCCAACAAACCTTGCTTGTTATTGAGGTGCAAGTGCTGTGTGTGGCTTTTCGAAATGTCCGCCTTATACAATCACGCATCTGTGAGGTGACTTGTTGAATCAGACGTTCTCCACTTACAGTTTACGCATCAGACACCCAGGAGTTAATCAAGTAGTTTTTATTCCGGAGATTGTATTACAAGATATGCAGGGAATCCAGATGGTAAAAAAATGATGCCACTAATATTCTCCTTCATAAGAACATGAGATACACAGATTCACCTCAGATTCTCCTCAGAATCTCCTCAGAATTAGAGCACACAAAACAGCAATGCATGGCAGGGTAAACAGGAAGTGGCTAGACTGAAACAACTAGAAGCAGAAACAGAGGGGGGAGGAGAAGAGAGGAGCATACCAATACACAATGCAAGATACTGAAACAGAACACTCCCCGTCTGGTATCGGTAGATACCACTATGTATATGCATACAATGGAATTGTATAAATAACTATGAATAATGTCCATAAACCTGAAAAGGAAACATGCAATGACCATTTATTCAAACCAAAAAAGGATATATCTTTAGTTCAGACCATAGAGCTGGTACTGGAAACAGTCCTAGAAGATGATGAGCATCTCTGGTAGAAGAAATCTCAACATGGAAGTTCTTTCCATCCAAACTGGAAACAACTTTAGTAATAAGTCCAGTAGGCCAGTCGAGACCATTAACTTGTTTGGGCCTTGGTTCTTGCCACCTTCTGCATTCTTGCTAGAGGTAGGGGTACTTTCTTATCCACCTTTTCCAGAACTGACTGGTGAGATGTTTTACCTGCTTCCACCGAAACTTATAAAGGTTGGCACAGGAACATTTTCTATATTTTCTGGTTTATTCTTCAGTGATCCTTTATGCATCCCAGATGGGGATTTCTTCTTTTTTACTACAGGAGGTTGTCTATTGCTTTCATTAGAAGCTGAGCGAGACTTGGTTCTCCTTGATCTTACCAAAGATTTAGAATGTGACTTCTCTGTCTGTGTCACCGATTTAGAGCGAGAGCGCTTATTTTGTGAGGCTGATTCACATGTAGATTGCTTTCTGTCTATGAATCGTGAATGCAAATGCTCATGTCTGCTTTTCACTTCTGAAATGGGATCTGTCTTTGTACGTACGGACTTGGGTTGGTGACAGGCAGTATTTGTCATGGACATTGGCGGTGAACTTTTCCCTGTGGATTTCAGAAAAGGCTGAGCAATATGAAGGTGCTCATCCGTTGAAGACTGGGAAGAACTGTGATCCTCTTGAGTACAATCAACAACTGCAGATGGAACTGAAGGTTCTTGCAATGTATCTGAAATGAACTCTTCCTGTGTTGAAGGAACCTCCTTTATAGAACATTCAGAAGATACTTCTTTTACAGAATTAAACTCATTGTCAAACAGTAGACTGGAAGGCTCAAGTTTCTGCTGTATCTCATCAGAACTACATGAATCAGAAGGCTTGTTGTCAGTGATGATATAGGATTCATTATGATAAACTGTGTGAGGACTGCAAAGCTGGGAAGGGCTTGAAGAGGGCTCCAATTGAAATCCTGAAGGCCTTTCTACAAGCTGCCCTTCTGTCCAGGAACATTCTTCTGAAGCTGACTCCTTGGGATTTAAGCTGCTTCCTGATGTTTTTAGAATATTTGGGCAGGGCATATCTTGCACATAGTAGTGGTTAGGACACTGTCTGAAGTAAGAAGTTCACCCCCCTATTAATACTTCAGTTCTGAAGGAGTGTACTTGGCAGGGTCTGCGGGTTCTGTCCAGACATACATCCCCCACGATGATCCAACCCACTGTAAGTTTCTGGGCATATGGAGCGTTGAAAGGGCCATTGCAAAGTTCGAGGACCTTATGAGCCTCAAGAATGTCTCTACCTAGCAAGAGTAATATCTCGGCATGGTTATCAAGGGGAGGAATCTCTCTGGCTATGTTCCTGAGATGAGGGTGATGCTGTGTGGCTTCAGGTGTGGGAATCTCATCCCTTGTGTCCGGCAATTTGTCACACTCAATAAGGGTTGGAAGAGAGAGTTTCTTATGTCCTTTGATGGGCTTTAAGGTAAAACCATTAGCTCTTCTTCCTGAGGTTGTCACAAGACCAGAGCATGTTCCTAGGGTGTAGGGTGTAGTCTCTCTCTCTATCCTGAACAGATCAAAGAACTTAGGGCTAGCTAGGGAATGATTACTTTGGTCATCTAGAATAGCATACATTCTTATGGTCTTCTCTGGTTGTGCAGTAGGAAAAACATCCACGAGGCAAATCTTAGAACAAGACTTACTGCACACAAGTCCTTCTCCACATACCTTTGTGCATCTGGGAGTGACGGTTGTGGTTGGTCGGTCGGCACTCTCCTCGCCATGACTCACCCCGCCTTGATCGGAATGGGGCTTGTGCCAGATAACTGGTTCTAGGTTCCGCCTGATTGGTCCCGGGTGAACAGCGCACATGTGTTAATCACTATTACATTCAAAACACTTGACTGGAACCTTACAGTCTCTGGCGAACTGCTCAGTGGATGCACAGCATCTGAAGCAGATATTATGACTCCTTAGGAACTCCTTACGTTCCTCAAAGGGCTTTGCTATGAAGACATGGCATTTCCTTAAAGGATGTGGTTTATCATGGATAGGGCAATGATGATCGGGTTCCTTGGGGCTTTCATTTCTATTGTTAGTAGTGGGCACAACCCCTGTCTTTTTTACTGAAATTAGACCTTTAGGGACCCCCTCTCTGGGACTGAAAGTCTCGTGTCTCTGTTTAGTAGAGCCAAAGATGTTGGTTCCCAAGGTGTTGAAGCTCGGATCGTTTTTAGCTCTAGCTAAGTCCTTGATGAACTTACAGAAGAATGAAAATGGTGGAAATGAAAATGAAAATGAATCTGTATTGGAAAATCCAGGAAAGTCGCATAGTCGTTTAAATAAGGCACGTTCAACTACTTCCGAGCCGCCGTATGTCTGCTCTAATCTTTCCCATGCGAGACGAAGGCCTTTGACTGGTTTGTAGATATGAATGGTTTTGAGTCTCTTAACACAGTTTGACGACCATGGACCTAGCCATCTAATTAGTAAATTAAGTTCTTGCATAGGCGGTACAGCAAGGGTTTGAACAGTTGTCTTGAAGGTGGCCTTCCAACTTCTATAGTTCTCTGGGCAATCATCAAAGTTCGTAAGGCTAGTACTAATGAGGTCCCTGAGAATGAGGTACTTAGCGATTTCTGATGTGTTATTTCTTTCATGCATCATGGCGATGGGAAATTCTCCCTCGCTGGTGTTGTTGGCACCCTCTGATACCCTATGTTTGGGGGTTGGAAGATGGAATCGAGTGGCAGCTGGGAAGGCTTCACATCTGGTAATCTTGGCGTCAGCGTCTTGGTTGCTATGTAACTAGTCTCAGGAGGTTTTAATGTGATTTGATGAGCTTGAAGCGGCTTGGTCTCTAATGGCGCCTGAAATACTGTGTAAGGTGCCAGAGGTTTTAAAGAGAAATGTCCACTGGACTGGGGTCAACTGTATGGTTATCAGCTGCCTCTTTTTCTATCCGCATGAGTTCAGCAGGCTGGCGTGCAGAGCCCAAATCTTCTGGTGCAAATGCATTGACTTTGCTTTGGTCTAGGACGAATTGCAGGGTACGGCCTTTTGAGTCATTAGATATCTTGGACATAGGATGATAAACTTCTTCTTCTTCAGCAGCTTCTTCAAGAACTCTGAGTTCAGCCATGACTGCTGCTTCTTCCCTTTCCTTCTGAAGGACCTCCAACTCAGCTTCGGCCTTGGCTTTGGTCGCTTGCGCCTGAGCCTGTATAGCTGCTTGATTAGCTTGAGATTGGGCTAGTATAGCTGCTTGATTAGCTTGGGATTGGGCTTGTATAGCTGCTTGATTAGCTTGGGATAGCGCTTGTGTCTCTGCGACTTGTGCCTTAATGGCTGCTTCCTTTCTAATGCAGTAAGCCTGTACCTTTGCTGCTTCCGCTTTTGCGCATGCCAACACCAATGAGGTACTCAGCGAAGAGTGCTGTGAGCGGGACCTTAGCGATGAGGACTGAGCAATAGATTTCGAGGAACAGGATGAAGCCTTGGAGTGCCTTGAAAGGTTAGAATGGCGGGACGCAGTTTCATATTGTTGTGATATCTTGTCCTCTAGCATTGACTTGACTGCCATAAATCTGCTATATCTTTCCTCATTAAGTGCAGTGTGGGTCTTTAATTCTAGGATGAATTTCTCTGAGTTGAGACTTGATAATAGAGAAGAATATTTTTCAGACAGTCTATTATAACTATCATAGGTCTTATTCAATTTTGTACACATGGCCTTTAATTGATCTTCATTATAGCCTGATCCATGTGCTGCATCCATACATTGTTCAGTCTTTTCCCACAAACTGGACAAATTATTGTATATTTCAATTTTGTTAGTCAGGAGCGCCTCCTTCATTTTTAATGAGGGTTTAGAAATCCTTCTAGCTGTGTCCTGCATTTCCATCTGTAACACATGAGCGCCCTCTAGTGGTCATTTACAGGGGGGTATTAATAGGAAATATATGTATGTCCTATTAGCCATTCTACGGTGAATCTTGATTGTTATACATTTTTTTGGGGGGTGTATTAATTTTCGGTTCTGCGGTGAAGTTACATTGTACTACAGCCTTTTCTGGGGTGTGTTATTTTAATTTAATTATTTTGTTATACAGTATGTATAATACCCCAGAGTGGCATTACCACCTCTTTTGGGACCACACTATCTTTGTTGGTTGATCTTGCATCATCTTCTGCCTATAATACCATGTCCTACCTAGTGCATGTATTTATTCCCTTGAAAATTACTATTTAAATGTAATGTGCCTGGTTTACAAGCAGGTGGCAACAAATCTGGGCAGTGATAGTTTCTCTGGGATGGAGCCTTTTTTTCCATGCCAGCCCTCTCTAGAGAGGGAAGAGTTAGCTAGTGAAAGTAAGTCTAACCTTCCCCATCCTGGGGAGAGGTTGTTTCTATTCTACCCCTTCCCAAGGGAAGGCTGAGTGTCAGCCATCAGAGCACTGTCTGCTCTGCTGGGCTCGCAGGCCCTGCCTGTTAGTTCTACATGGTTGCATGTCCCTTCCTGGGCTTGCGTTGCCTAAAAGCCAAGTAAGCTTGAAGCCAGGAAGAAGTTCGTAGGATCAAAGTAAGAAACAGACTACAGACAGCTAAGTTTCAAGTACAGCAGAAGAGGAAAAGATTCCTATTTAAGCCAGCATAGCGGTGCTGACAGAGTTACAGTATAGCAGAGCTGAGATTGTTGCAGAAGTCTTTGCCTGCCATTTATGCCAAAACCTGCTGATAACCAAGATAAAGTTGGAAGATTGTTCCTTGATGAAAGTTTATGCCAAGTAAAGTGGTGTTCAATGTTAATACAAGTCTGGATTTAAGTTATTCTACAAATCCCTCAACTGTTAACCCCTTTTGCACTGCTTTGTCCGACCACGTCTGGGATCCAAAGATATCCAGGTTGGAGCACTGTGACAAGTGCAAAAGCCACACATAAGGGACACTCTAGGCAGCCCTTACACCACTCTGGCAATCCTACACCTGGGTACCAACACCACTATATTTAAAGGGGACTCCATGTCCTCATTGCTGAAATGCAACTGGCGTCACAACAAATTGCTCTAACAGAGGGACATATATCGTAAAAACCTCTTAAAGGGTAAGGGATACCCGAGATGTTTGCCCCTATAATCACATGAGGCAGCGGCTGAGTCAGCAAGGTGGTAGCATGGCCGTGAGTTAGCAGGGTAGCAGCAGTGGGAGGATGGGAGCCAAACGTTTCAAGGGTAGACAACCCACTTCGCAGGAGCCTACCTGCCTGGAAAGTAGCGGCACAGGGGTTTACGGGGCAGCGGTAGCAGGCAGTCAGTGTGGAGTATTGGTGAGAAAATGGCATACTCGGCAGTGTGGCAGTTTTTTTGCTAAGCCGTCGGAGGGGGTGAACATGGCCATTTGCCGAATTTGCTGGCAGAAGGTGAAGCATGGCCAGGGTGCAATGTTGGCACCACAGCCCTGTGTCAACACATGCAGTGTCACCATAAAGTGAGCACACATCGAATTTCATGCAGTCAAGGCTCCACAACTTCACTCGAAGCAAGCTGTCTGTCCTTCCCATCATCTACTGGTCCGGAAGCTCCTGCTCCTCGTCCTCCTACTCCTCAGTCATTTCGTCAGCAATTGATCACTAAAGTGATTGCCAAGAGACACCAATATGCGTGTCCTCATCCAACGGCGCAGAAGAAGAACGTGCTCCTGGCCAAGTTGCTGGTGCTGCATTCTCCCCTTTTCCAAGTGGCAGACTCTGCGCCTTTCAGAAAACTGATGGCTTGTGCTGAGCAGAGGTGGAGAGTCCCAAGCCGCCATTCCTTTGTAAAAAAGACAGTACCAGCCCTGCACACATATGTAGAACAGAAGGTGGGCCCTTAAGCCTGTTGGTGTCTGCCAAAGTGCATGGCAGTAGCGACGTGTGGAGCTGTAACTATGGTTAAGGACAATATATGTCCATTATGGCCCACTGGGTAAATGTGGTTCCTGCCCTACCACACCAGCAACTTGGCAAGGTGACGCCTCTTCCACCTCCTCATTCTCACGCCGTTGGTCCTGTGACAATGTCTGCTTCTTCCTCCTCAGCCTCCACAGTGTCCTCAGCTTCCACTGCAGGGACAATTCACAGTGCTCCTCCAGCATACCACATGTGCAGGGCACGGCAGTGTCACGCTGTCCTGCACCTAGTTTGCCTGGGTAAACTGAGTCACACAGGGGAGGAACTGCTGCCCGTCCTTAATCACGAAATTGAATCCTGGCTTTGTCCTCGACAACTCAAAATAGGAACCATGGTGACCGACAATGGGAAGAACGTGGCGTTGATGCTACGTCAAAGAGGGCCGAGCCATGCGCCTTGCATGGCGCGCATGTTCAATCTGGCTGTAAAGTGGTTCCTGAAGTCTTCACCCCCATCTGCAATACCACTTGAAAATGGCCAGGAAACTTTGCATGCACTTCAGCCATTTGTACACCGCAAAGCACACCCCCCTTGAGCTGCAAAGGCAGAACGGCGTCCCCCAACATAGGCTGATATGCGACGTTTCCACCCATTGGATTTCCACCCTTCATATGTTGGACCGATTATATGAACAGAGAAAGGCAATACACAATTTCTTGATGATACAGGCGGACAGAGGTACTCCTCTGTGTAACTTCGATGTTAGCCAGTGGCAGCTCACGGGTGACACCTGCCGATCGCTCAGGCCACTTTATTTCCACTGATTCATGTCATGTCCTGGAGCAGATGCTGCTAAATGTGGCTGGCCAGGGGACAGGAGACGTGGTGACTACATCTCATGGCCACATGAGCCCTGTGGGGGCTGAACTAGAGAGGAGGAGGTTAGAGAAATAGGTGGTTTCTCTACACAGGTGACAGGAGAGGAGGAGCCGCCAGAGGAGCTACAGGGCGAAGAGGTAAACGAGGCAGGTGACCCAGACACACCATGGCAGTATGCAGTGGAGATGGAGGCAGGGAGTCAATCTGAATCACTTGCACAAATGGCCTGATGCATGCTCAGTTGCTTACGTAGTGACAGCCGAATTGTCACCATTCTGCGGAGGGATGACTACTAGGTCTCCACCATGTTAGACCCTCGCTACCGGTCCAAAATGGGGGCCTTTTTTAACCCGCTGAGAGGGACGAAAAACTGAACTACTATCGAGACATGCTATGTAGTCAGTTGGCTGCTGCCTATGTGCACCATCGCCCATCCTCATGCAGGTCTGGGCCCTCTGCACTCACGTTCCACTGCAATCGCTGCTGGGGGGATTTTTTTTTGGGGGGGGGGGTAGGAGAAGTACCAGCAACATCAACGGCTACTTAAGTCTATAGATGCTGAATTTCTTCACCTGCCTACTGAAGAAACTCCTCACCAGCAGCAGCGGTAGACAGAGCAGAACCTGAAACAACAGGTGGTGGCATACTTGGGGTGCACCCTGCCACCTCACATCAAAGATCCCCTATACTACTGGGCAGCCAAACTCAATTTGTGGCCGCAACTAGCCAAGTTTGCCCTGTACAAGCTTTCCTGCCCGGCCAGCAGTGTGGCATCAGAGCAGGTGTTTAGTGCGGCAGGGCCATAGTTTTCCCAAGGAGAACTCGCCTGTCCACCCAAAATGTGGGGAAAATAACCTTTGTTAAGATGAATCAGGCGTGAATCAGCCAGGATTTTCACACACCAGTGCCTGATGCATCAGATTCGTTTATCCATGGTGCCACACCTAATCTTTGTCAAGACCTTCTGGCTACCTGCTTAAGCAACTATTCTGATGATGCCACCCACCTGATGCCACACACCTGCTTACTAGGTGCTCCTACTGCCACCCACTATTTTCAGCTGGTACTGGTATTCCCCCCACGTCACCACTATGTCACTGGAGCACTCTCTGGTCTCCTCATGCTGCTGCCAGCTCACCACTCCTCATGCTGCTGCCAACTTACCATTCTATGGTCTCCTCATGCTGCTGACACCTTCCCACTCTGTCACTGGGCCACCCTGTGGTCTTATCATGCTGCTGCCACCTCCCCACTATGTCAATGGGCCACTCTGTGGTCTCCTCATACTACTGCTGCTACCTCACCACTCTGTCACTGGGACACTTTGTGGACTTCTCATGCTGTTCCCACCCTCCACACTCCATGACTTGGCCACTATTTAGACTTTTTGGCCTGGATGACATAACCATTTATTTGGCCCTTCTTATGATCTGTCAGAAGGAAGGAACAATGAGACACACTGTCTATGTAGCAACTGAAAGGCCTGTATGACATGGTCCCTATTTTGCATCAGAATTGGCTTATGATTTGGTAGTCAAAAGCAGGAGTCAGGACGTCAACACAAACTTACTGCTGACACTCTCTACACTCTGTCAGTGGGGCTCTACTTGTATAAGTGTTTAATAGAATAAGTTCTGTAGAAACCTATGTGAAATCAGCTGACAACGATATAAAAGGAGTGTGCACTTTCACGCTATATTAGGATATTGGGCCTCTGCATGGTTCTTTATACCTGGCGCTAACATTGACATGAAAGGCTGAGTTCACACTTGAGTTATTTGGTCAGTTCTGGCTCCATGAAGTGTGCAGGGATTCTAAGAGCGACACCTGTCATGTGCGTGTCATACTGACTGACAGTATTGTTTCACTACCACAGCAGACTCCCTATGCGTGTTTCTGCCAGGCACATTGTTCTACGCCACTATACAGGCTCTCTGCAGCCAAGAAATAGCTGTTTTTTCAACGAGATTTACCACAAAGAAATTGGGATCGAATCAAATCTTTTTGGAAAATTCAGTGAACCGAACGAATCGTATTTTTGAGAAATCTCCAATGACAATGTCGTTAAAGCACTGCAGAATATGTCACTGCTATATAAGCAAAATAAATAAGTAGTGGCTTTGGGGTATGTAACTACATCTTTTTCAGCTGTGGCACAAGTTAGCAAGTACCTTATACTCTAGCCATCAAGTAGGCTATATCTTAAAGCATATCTATAATTTACTTATACATCTTATAAGTAAATCTTATACCCTAACACATCACTCCATTCTTTCCCCACTTGAAATCTTCAAAAGCCACATGAAACCCCTTACTTCAGAAAAGCCTACAACCTACAATAACCCTGCAGCATAAGAACGGCTTTTACCTATACCTAATGTCTCCTTCCTTTGTAGATTGTAAGCAATTACAGACAGGGTCATTTCTCCTCCTGCACCAGTCTTAGTTCATGGTTACTTTACTTATTTTAAATTATTAATTTATCTTTAGTGAGTAGCTCACCCCTTGGTAGATCCGTCAGGGTGCTCTAGCCTTCCTGTTCCACCCACACAGCAATGATAATTCAATATTAAAAAATAGGCTGGCGACTCCTTGACGTATGGGTTTTATGGAAAATTTTCATTTAATCACTTAATCCATTAAAATCACTATAATCATTAGTAAACACAGAATAAAAAATTTCACAAATAAAATTGATGTGCTATTTCCTACATAGAAATAATCAGGTTATTGCACTGGATAACTGTACATACAGGTTTCTTCTATTCTTATAATTGTCCTAGAGAAAAATCTAGGTATTCCACATCAATTGTAATTTTATATATCAGCCATAAAAACTGTGAAACCTGTATAAGGCTTTATAAAAACTCTGTAAAAACACCACAGTTTTTTACGGAGTTTTTTTTATAAAGCCTTATACAGGTTTCACAGTTTTTATGGCTGATATATACAATTACAATTGATGTGGAATACCTAGATTTTTCTCTAGGACAATTATAAGAATAGAAGAAACCTGTATGTACAGTTATCCAGTGCAATAACCTGATTATTTCTATGTAGGAAATAGCACATCAATTTTATTTGTGAAATTTTTTATTCTGTGTTTACTAATTATTATAGTGATTTTAATGGATTTAGTGATTAAATGAAAATTTTCCATAAAACCCATACGTCAAGGAGTCGCCAGCCTATTTTTTAATATTATTTTAAATTATGTATGTAAATAAATCAGCTTATATGTACAGCTCTCTGGAATTAATAATGATTTAAATTGAATAATAATAATTCACATCTCCTCATAAATCAATGGTATATGAAAAGATATTCAGTTTTGCCTCTTTCTCCACTTATCAGTGCCTCTTCCCCCTTTATCTGGCTACTGCACTTTCTGCGACTGTTTACAATTTATGCAGTCACTGAGACTGAAACTATGAGACTGGGTTAGGCTGCATGTGAACACATTGCACCTGCACTAAATCCTGACCCTTTGATTTCAATGGGGCTGTGTACATGAATGGTTTTTTTTACGCATCACTTGTGCGTTGCGTGAAAATCGCAGCATGTTCTATATTCGAAATTCATAGAAGTGAATGGGGCTGCGTTAAAAACGCATTGCATCCGCAAGCAAGTGCTTTGCGTTTTTCACTGATGGTTGCTAGGAGATGTTGCTTGTAAACCTTCAGTTTTTTATCACGCACGTGAAAAACGCATCAAAATGCATTGCACCCGCGCGGAAAACACTGAACAACTGAACGCAATCACAGGCAAAACTAAATGGCTTTGCCTGTGAAATCGCACAGTTTTCACTGAAAGCATCCGCAATGCATCCGGACTTGCTCGTGTGAACCCAGCCTTACATGTTCAGATTTTTTTATTCACACTCTGAAGCCAAAGTCAGGAAAAGAACATCAAAGGAGGGATCATATTACAAGCAGCAGAATATCCAAAAAACATTGACGGACATCAGCATATGCTGCAAAGAGGTTCTTCATTCAGGCATAAACACGTAAAAAATGAAAGATGTAAATTGAAGCCTTTCTTGAGATTAAACTGGAACTAATAGGAGGAGATTAGTGTTGAGCGAACAGTTCGAGCATAGTTCGGGTTCATACCGAATTTTGGGGTGTTCGGGACACGAACCCGGACCCGAACAGTTTCAAAAAAGTTCGGGTTTGGGTTCATTGTTCGGCGATTTCTTCCCGCTTTCTGAAGGGCTGCACAGCAGCCAATCAGCTATTGTTTTACTTCTTGCCCTAAGAGCCCATCACAGCCATGCCTACTAATGGCATGGCTGTGATTGGCCAAGTGCAGCATGTGACCCAGCCTCTATTTAAGCTGGAGTCACGTAGCGCCGCACGTCACACTGCTCTGATTAGTGTAGGGAGAGGACGCAGCTGCTGTGAGGGCGAGATTAGGCAGGGAAAAGTCTGCAAAAGCACCTAATGAAGTGATCGATCTACAGCTGTAAATGATTGAACTTCTGCTAGTTACTTGCTCACTGGTTTTTAGGCTGCACAGAGCGTTTTTCTGTCACTTATTTTCTGGGGTGATCGGCGGCCATTTTGTGACTTTGCACCAGAACAAGCTGCCACCAATTCCATCAATACTAGTTTTTTTTTTTGCTATATCCTACATCAGGGGCTTGGCTATGCTAATTGCCACCCCTAGAATCTCAGGATAGCAATTTCTATATTTTATTAAGGGGTTAAATACAATTGCCAAAATACCAATCCCCTAAATCTGGTGTTCCAGCTTTGGCTAGCCAAGTATAATACTGTCTGCTGTTTGGCAAAGGATAGATTATTTTCTGTGGTGAAATTCAATTGTCAAAATAGCAATCCCCTAATTCTGGTGTCCCAGCACTGGCTAGCAAACTATAATAGTGTCCGCCAAAACATATATTTTGTTCTGGGGTGAAATTCAATTGCCAAAATAGCAATACCATAAATCTGGTGTCACAGCTGTGGCTGCCAAAGTATAATAGTGTCCGCCAAAACATATATTTTTTTCTGGGGTGAAATTCAATTGCCAAAATAGCAATACCATAAATCAGTGGTTTCAGCTGTGGCTGGCCAATTTCATAGTGTCCTGCAAAGGATATATTTTGTTCTGGGGTCAAATTCAATTGCCAAAATAGCAATACCATAAATCAGTGGTTTAAGCTGTGGCTGGCCAAGTTTCATAGTGTCCTGCAAATCATATATTTTGTTCTGGGGTGAAATTCAATTGCCAAAATAACAATACCCTGAATCTGGTGTTCTAGCTGTTGCAGGCCTAGTTTAAATCTGTCCGTAACAGGGTATATTTTGTTCTGGGGTGAAATTCAATTGCCAAAATAGCAATACCATAAATCTGATGTCACAGCTGTGGCTGGCCAAGTTTCATAGTGTCCTGCAAAGGATATATTTTGTTCTGGGGTGAAATTCAATTGCCAAAATAGCAATACCATAAATCAGTGGTTTCAGCTGTGGCTGGCCAAGTTTCATAGTGTCCTGCAAAGGATATATTTTGTTCTGGGGTGAAATTCAATTGCCAAAATAGCAATACCATAAATCAGTGGTTTCAGCTCTGGCTGGCCAAGTTTCATAGTGTCCTGCAAAGGATATATTTTGTTCTGGGGTGAAATTCAATTGCCAAAATAGCAATACCATAAATCAGTGGTTTCAGCTCTGGCTGGCAAACTATAATAGTGTCCGCCAAAACATATATTTTGTTCTGGGGTGAAATTCAATTGCCATAAATCAGTGGTTTCAGCTGTGGCTGGCCAAGTTTCATAGTGTCCTGCAAAGGATATATTTTGTTCTGGGGTGAAATTCAAATGCCAAAATAGCAATACCATAAATCTGTGGTTTCAGCTCTGGCTAGCAAACTATAATAGTGTCCGCCAAAACATATATTTTGTTCTGGGGTGAAATTCAATTGCCAAAATAGCAATACCCTGAATCTGGTGTTCCAGCTGTTGCCTAGTTTAAATCTGTCCATAAAAGGGTACCTGCAGGGCCTAAATACTAGCCCTAAAAGAGATATTCCTCTAAATCAGTGGTTACTGCTGTGCCTGGATTAGTGTAATATGCTACATAAATAAATTGGCAGATAGTGTTAGGTGCCTGTAAAAAAAAAGCCTGAATTTGAATCAATACATTGGGCAAAATATTTTTTTTCTTATTGTGGTGCTTGGTGAACGGTAACAATGAGGAAAACATATAGTAAGGGACGCGGACGCGGTCGTGGTGGTGTTAGTGTACATTCTGGTGCTGGGAGAGGACGTGGCCATTCTGCCACAGCCACACGTCCTAGTGAACCAACTACCTCAGGTTCCAGTACCCGCCAGAAATTGCAGCGATATTTGGTGGGGCCCAATGCCGTTCTAAGGATGGTAAGGCCTGAGCAGGTACAGGCGCTAGTCAATTGGGTGGCCGACAGTGGATCCAGCACGTTCACAACATTATCTCCCACCCAGTCTTCTGCAGAAAGCACACAGGTGGCGCCTGAAAACCAAGCCCATCAGTCTATCACATCACCCCCATGCATATCAGGGAAACTGTCTGACCCTCAAGTTATGCAGCAGTCTCTTATGTTGTTTGAAGACTCTGCTGGCAGGGTTTCCAAAGGGAATCCACCTAGCCCTGAGGTAGCAGGGGGCAAAAGCAGAACAGCCGTCTCCATGAGAGTTCGTCTGCTACTGGCAACCGCCACCAGGGACCGAGCACCCCAAAGGCAGCTTCAAGGAGTTCCTTGGCATAGCACTTCTTTAAACAATGTGCTGACGACAAGACCCGAGTCGTTTGCACGCTGTGCCATCAGAGCCTGAAGCGGGGCATTAACGTTCTGAACCTTAGCACAACCTGCATGACCAGGCATCTACATGCAAAGCATGAACTGCAGTGGAGTAAGCACCTCAAAAGCAAGGAACTCACTCAGGCTCCCCCTGCTCCCTCTTCTGCTGCTGCCTCGGCCTCTTCCTCCGCCTCGGGAGGAATGTTGGCACCTGCCTCCCACCAAACAGAGGATGTGCCACCGACAACAACACCTGCGTCACCAAGCATCTCCACCATGTCACACGGCAGCGTTCAGCTCTCCATCTCACAAACCTTGGAGAGAAAGCATAAATTCCCACCTAGCCACCCTTGAGCCCTGGGCCTGAATGCCAGCATTTCTAAACTACTGGCCTTTGAAATGCTGTCATTCAGGCTGGTGGACACAGACAGCTTCAAACAGCTGATGTCCATGGCTGTCCCATAGTATGTTCTTCCCAGCCGCCACTACTTCTCCAAGACAGCCGTGCCTTCCCTGCACAACCAAGTATCCGATAAAATCAAGTGTGCCCTGCGCAACGCCATCTGTGGCAAGGTCCACCTAACCACAGATACGTGGACCAGTAAGCATGGCCAGGGACACTATATCTCCCTAACTGCACACTGGGTAAATGTAGTGGCGGCTGGGCCCCAGGCAGAGAGTTCCTTGACGCATGTCCTTCCGCCGCCAAGGATCGCAGGGCATCATTCTTTGCCTCCTGTAGTCTCCTCCTCCTACTCGGCTTCCTCCTCCTCTGCTTCCACCAGCTCATCCAGTCAGCCACACACCTTCACCACCAACTTCAGCACAGCCTGGGTTAAACGTCAGCAGGCCATTCTGAAACTCATAGGTTTGGGGGACAGGCCCCACACCGCGAAGGAGTTGTGGCGGGGTATTGAACAACAGACCGACGAGTGGTTTCTGCCGGTGGGCCTCAAGCCCGGCTTGGTGGTGTGCGATAATGGGCGAAATCTCATTGCAGCTCTGGGACTAGCCAGTTTGACTCACATCCATTGCCTGGAGTATGTGCTGAATTTGGTGGTGCAGAAGTTCATTCACAACTACCCAGACATGTCAGAGCTGCTGCATAAAGTTCGGGCCGTCTGTGTGCGCTTCCGGGGTTCACATCCTGCCGCTGCTCGCCAGTCTGCGCTACAGCGGAACTTCGGCCTTCCCACTCACCGCCTCATATGCGACGTGCCCACCAGGTGGAACTCCACCTTGCACATGCTGGAGAGACTGTGCGAGCAGCAGCAGGCCATAGTGGAGTTTCAGCTGCAGCACGCACGCGTCAGTCGCACTGCGGAACAGCACCACTTCACCACCAATGATTGGGCCTTCATGCGAGACCTGTGTGCCCTGTTGCACTGTTTTGAGTACTCCACCAACATGGCCAGTGGCGATGACACCGTTATCAGCGTTACAATACCACTTCTATGTCTCCTTGAGAAAACGCTTAGGGCGATGATGGAAGAGGAGGTGGCCCAGGAGGAGGAGGAGGAGGATGAAGGGTCATTTTTAGCACTTTCAGGCCAGTCTGTTAGAAGTGGCTCAGAGGGAGGTTTTTTGCAACAGCAGAGGCCAGGTACAAACGTGGCCAGCCAGGGCCCACTACTGGAGGACGAGGAGGATGAGGAGGAGGTGGAGGAGGATGAGGATGAAGCAGGTTCACAGCGGGGTGGCACCCTACACAGCTCAGGCCCATCACTGGTGCGTTGCTGGGGGGATACGGAGGACGATGACGATACGCCTCCCACAGAGGACAGCTTGTCCTTACCTCTGGGGAGCCTGGCACACATGAGCGACTACATGCTGCAGTGCCTGCGCAACGACAGCAGAGTTGCCCACATTTTAACGTGTGCTGACTACTGGGTTGCCACCCTGCTGGATCCCCGGTACAAAGACAATGTGCCCACCTTACTTCCTGCACTGGAGCGTGATAGAAATATGCGCGAGTACAAGCGCACGCTGGTAGAGGCGCTCCTGAGAGCATTCCCAAATGTCACAGGGGAACAGGTGGAAGCCCAAGGCGAAGGCAGAGGAGGAGCAAGAGGTCGCCAACGCAGCAGTGTCATGGCCAGCTCCTCTGAGGGCAGGGTTAGCATGGCAGAAAGTGGAAAAGTTTTGTCTCCACGCCACAGCTAACTGCCCCACCACCTGATACGGAACGTGTTAGCAGGAGGCAGCATTTCACTAACATGGTTGAACAGTACGTCTGCACACCCCTCCACGTACTGACTGATGGTTCGGCCCCATTCAACTTTTGGGTCTCCAAATTGTCCACGTGGCCAGTGTTAGCATTTTATGCCTTGGAGGTGCTGGCCTGCCCGGCGGCCAGTGTTTTTTCTGAACGTGTATTCAGCATGGCAGGGGGCGCCATTACTGACAAACGCAGCCGTCTGTCCACAGCCAACGTGGACTAGCTGACATTCATGAAAATGAACCAGGCATGGATCCCACAGGACCTGTGCCTCCCTTGTGCAGAATAGACATTTATAACTGCCTCCCCCTCAACCATGTATTCTTGTACTCCGGGGCACTTCTTTATTGAATCCTCATTTTTTAACTTTACCATGATCTTGCGGTGCAACCCAAAGTTGAATGAACCTCTCCTCTGTCTGGGTGCTGGGGCCGAAATAACTGAGTGGCCTTCTCCAGTGGAGGGTGATATGACGCATGATTCCTTGCTGTGGTAACTCTCTCTTCTGTCTGGGTGCTGGGGCCGAAATAACTGAGTGGCCTTCTCCAGTGGTGGGTGATATGACGCATGATTCCTTGCTGTGGGACCTCTCTCCTCTGTCTGGGTGCTGGGGCCGAAATAACTGAAAGTGGCCTTCTCCAGTTGTGGGCGATATGACGCATGATTCCTTGCTGTGGGACCTCTCTCCTCTGTCTGGGTGCTGGGGCCGAAATAACTGAGTGGCCTTCTCCAGTGGTGGGTGATATGACGCATGATTCCTTGCTGTGGGACCTCTCTCCTCTTTTTTGGGGTGCTGGGGCTGAAATAACTGAAAGTGGCCTTCTCCAGTGGTGGGTGATATGACGCATGATTCTCTGCTATGGGACCTCTCTCCAATTGATATTTGGTTAAATTATTTCCCTATCCACATTTGTTTGCAGGGCATTTACCTACATTTTGCTGCCTTTTGCAGCCCTCTAGCCCTTTCCTGGACTATTTTACAGCCTTTTTAGTGCCCAAAAGTTCGGGTCCCCATTGACTTCAATGGGGTTCGGGATAAAGTTCGGATTAAACTGGAACTTATAGGAGGGGGCAGTTTTGCATTTTTTACTATTACACAGAGCAGAGACCCTGTGTGCAGGAAGAGGTGGAGGGAGAAGGTGCCTGCCCATACACAAACGCATAAATACAAAGAGACTCTTTCTAGACCAGGGATCAGTAACCTTCAGCACTCTAGCTGCTGATACTTCCATAATGCACACTTACTCTATGTATAAGTGAACCCCCATAGAAGTGAAAGGAGGATTCTGGGAGTTGTAGTTTCAGAACACTTGGATAGCTGGAGGTTGCTGATCACCTGTTCTACATTGATCAACTCGTTGTAAGTCTTAAGGGTACAGATGTGTTCACCCTTAAAGTATGTTCAAAACGTGGCAGATATACTGCTTATTTACTGCTGCATTTTCAAATGTAATAATTAGAGATGAGCGAATAGAAGCTGACGAAGTCGAATTCGTTCCGAATTTCAGGAAAAATTAGATTCTAAACGAATGCGAATTTCCTCGCGCCTCATGGTAACGAATCGCAACTTTTCCTAACATGGCAGCTAGCCGGCTACAATGGCGGATACACATTTGAGGACATGGGGCAAGGAACTCTGGGAAGGCGGGATGACCCATAATGAGATGGATGCAGCCAATCAGCAGCCAGCCAGCCCAGTGATGTCACAGCCCTATAAATACGTTCGCCATCTTAGATTCTGCCATTCACAATCGTACTTTGTTCAGGGACAGACGTGTATGTATGCAAACTAATAAAAAAACTAATAAAACTGATAAAAAAAGAAAGAAAGAAGCGATTTACTAGTGCAGGGAAAGGATAGTTAGAAGAATCATTTCACAGGTAGGGAGAGATATGTTCAGATGCTAGGGAGAGTCATAGGAAAATCATCATTGTGAAAAAAAACGATTTACAAATGTAGGGAAACATTACTTGAGGATCCAGATAGTCTCATAATACAGCTCTGTCATTCCAGCAATTAGTTATTGGAGTGCAAGTGCTACTGTATGTTGAAAAGCCTTTAGTGGCTTTTATCTGTGGAAAAAGATAAACATATACGCAGGTAACTTTTGTTGTTATTTGCGCTAAAAGTGTTTATTGGCATATTTCTAGAGAAAAAGAGAAAAAATAGACTAAGTTCATATTTGCTCTTATTTGTGCTAAAAGCTTTTTTTTGTCATACTACAATACGAGAAAAATAGATGCAGTTCACATTTGGTGTTATTTGCACAAAAAAGGTTTCTTGCCATATTTCACTACCAGATGAGAAAAATAGAGGCAGTCCTCATTTGGTGTTATTTGTGCTAAAAGTGTTTATTGCCATATTTTACTAAAATACGAGAAAAGTTGACACAGATCTCATTTGGGGTTATTTGCGCTAAAAGCGTTTATTGCCATATTTCACTCCAATACAAGAAAACTAGATGCAATTTACATTTGCTGTTATTTGCTCTAAAAGTTTTTATTGTCATATTTCTAGAGAAAAAGAGAAAAATATACGCAGTTCACTTTTTCTGTTATTTACTTAGAAATCGTTTCGTGGCCTATTTTAGTCCAATACGAGACATTTATATGCAGTTGACTTTTGCTGTTTATTTATTTATTTATTTAGTTGCCAATTTCAAATTATTTAGTTGCCTATCTCAGTAAAAAAACAAATATATAGTTGGCGCCTTTAGGAGTGCTTTAATTTGCTTTTAATTTATTTCGTTCAGCTAAAAGTATGTCAGACAGAGAAGTGCCAGGTCCTACCCTGGGGAGTGGCAGAGGCGTATATGATTCTGCCACAGGCACAGGTCGCAGCAGAGTAAGGGGGCGTGGCAGCAGGGGTTTCTTCCCGAGGCCTTAGGTCCACATGTCAGCTAGCGGTTGTGTCTTGACCAGGAACCCAGTGGTTCTTGATTGGTTGACTCAATCTTCAACTTCATTGCAAGTGACAGCAGCACCAGCATGCTAAGTCTAGAGTTGCTGATGAGCAGCTTTCTTCACCTACATAGTGAAGAAACTACTCACCAGCAGCAGGTAGAACTGGAGCAGGACCCAAACCAGCAAGTAGTGGCATACTTGTGCAGCACCCTGCCACCCCACATTGAAGATCTGCTGGACTATTGGGCAGCCAAACTGGATTTGTGGTCGCAACTGGCCGAATTTCCCCTGGAAAAGTTGTCCTGCCCGGCCAGTAGTGTGGCATCAGAGCGGGTGTTTAGTGTGGCGGGGGCCATAGTTATCCCAAGAAGAACTCGTCTGTCCACCCAAAATGTGTAGAGACTTACTTTTGTCAAGATGAATCAGGCATGGATCAGCCAGGATTTCCACCCACCAATGCCTGATGCATCAGATTAGATAATCCATCTCCACACTATGTCACCGTGCCACTCTGTGGTATCCTGCTGTAGCCATGTCCACATTATGTCGCCATGCCACTCTGTGGTATCATGCTGCTGCTGTTGCTGCCATCATCCCACTATGTCACCTTTCCACACTGTGGCCTCCTGATGCTGCCATCTCCACACTATGTCACCTTGCCACTCTGTGTCCTACTCATACTGCTGCTGTCACCTCCACACTTTGTCATTGTGCCACTCTGTGGCCTCCTAATGCAGCCGCCACCTCCAGATCCTGTCATTGTGCCACTTGGTGGTCTCCTCATGCTGCTTCCACCTCGCCATGTCATAGGGCCACTCTGTGGACTTCTCATGCTGTTACCATCCTCCCCACTCTATGACGGGGTCGTTATTTTCCTTGTTTGGACTTCTTGAAACCACCATTTATTTGACCTTTCTTCAGATCAATCAGAAGGAAGAAAAAAATGAGACGCACAACGGATCCTGTCTGTGAAGCAGCTGTAAGGCCTGTAGGACTGTATGGTCTCATCAGAATTGGTTTATGATTTGGTAGCCAAAAGCAGGAGTGGGTGCAAAACACAGAAGACATAAAAATATTAACTTCACGTGTCATCTCTGTTTTAGATCCACTGCTGTTTTTTTTTGGCATTAGCAATACTCATGGATAGCTGAGCAAATGCTAACCGAAGGAATGCGGATGCTCAACAGACAGGATCCGTTTTTTGTTGGTTATTGTTCTGACGGATCAGAGGAAAGGCAAAGTAATCAGTGACGTCAACACAAACTTAGTGCTGACACCCTCTCCACTCTGTCGGGGGGCTCTACTTGTATAAGCGTTTAATAGAACAGGTTCTGTAGACATCTATGAGGAATCAGCTGATGAGGGTGTAAAAAGAGTGCGCTTCTTCTTGACGCTAACGTGGACCTGTAAGGCTGAGTTAATATTGAAGTTATTTGGTCAGTTTTGGCCCCCGTGACTGCCCAAATAAGTGAAATTCTAATAGCGACGCCTGTCATCTGCATGTTAGACTGAATCACACTATTATTTCACTACCCCAGAACACTCCCTATGCATGTTACTGCAAGTCACAGTGATCTACACCCATATAAAGGCTCTATGCAGCCCGGAAATATCAGTTTTTTAATGCACTTCGTGTGAATTAATTAGGATCAAAGCAAATTTTTCCAGAAAATTTGGCGAACCGGCCAATTCGAAGTTTTGAGAAATTCGCTCATATCTAGTAATCATCTCATGGCTCTCATCTCAGCAGTTATGTGGAGTAAAGGGGAGGAAAGACCCATCTGTATCTAACAGCAGGAATTGATTCAGATACGTAGTGCTTAGTCTTTTTAGTGTAAATCATAGTTGTTTCATCCTAAATGCTCTGCTGATGTTGAACTCAGAAAACAACTAACAATTAGAGTAGAGTCTGCATAACATGAAAAACACTGAAAAGGGTATTATACGAGTAAAACTGTGGTCATAGCTTTTTGTTACTCATGTTAATACATGACTACCTATTCCTAAAATTCACCTGGAATGATGCGTGTGATTTAAGTCATGGTTTACATCTAGCATCCTCTGTAGCCTGCCTTATGTGTCTCCCTAAGTGTTGTGGTTTTAGTGCCACATCACTGTGAGTGCATAAAAACAATGAATAGTGTTTTGGGGGGGACTTGGCATTTCTGGGCCCCAAGCAAAGTTATGTCGCTGACCCCCCAGAGACGGGTAAAGGATGCACACGATACACTCCCCTTCCTTACACCATGATAAAGTGCACACTAAAAGCCACAGAGAAACAATTTACTAATTTTCAGCCAGCCAGGAATCACTACTTCCAGCAGTGGTCCCCTTTAAATATTTGCCTGCACAACGTGACATCATGCGCTGCAACGGCACAGCAATCCATTTGATGTTGTAATGCCATGTCATGTGCTGCACCGATGCAGCAACCCAGGCCGATCATTAAAGGGACTGCTGATGGAGTAGCGATTCCTGGCAGAAATTTTAAAGCTATATGTGACTTAAAGACACAATCCAGCAAGGCTACTATTAAAGAATAACATAGAGGTTCTTGTGTATGTCTTGTATGTACCTGTTTTAGATGATTGTGATATATCAGCCGCCCCCAAAATCTCAGCTTCGTCTTTCATTACATTGTGGGTCCCGTAATGCAGTCTCATATATAGACCTGTAGCCTGCATTTCACATTATGCCTTTGGCTCCTTAGGCCCCTTTCACACGAGCGAGTATTCCGCACGGGTGCAATGCGGGATGCGAACGCATTGCGCCCGCACAGAATCCCGACCCATTCATTTCAATGGGTCTGTATACATAAGCGTTGGTTTTTACGCATCACTTGTGCGTTGAGTGAAAATTGCAGCATGTTCTATATTCTGCGATTTTCAAATTAACGTTTTAATAAAGATTTTCAATATAAGCAAAACAGTACCGGCCAATGGGAGTGACAAGAGTAACAGAAAAGGCACGGCAGTGCATTCAGTACAGAAAACAGAGTTCGAAAATGTAAAAGGCATAGCAAACAACATTGCACAATATATAATCATGCAATCACCAGTAGTCTAGCGAACAGACACCGAAGACAGACAAGACAACAGAAGAGGGGGGAAGGAAAGGAAGGGGAGGTGGGGGGGGGGGAACTGCAACAAAGCAAAACATCTTCTAAACCCTGGCGTCACGAAAGGAGGAAGTGGAACGGAATTCATCCCAGGGGCCCCAGGTCTTCACAAACCGGGATATATCAGAGGGTGTCACACAGATAAGATCTTCTAACCTCTGGTAGAAGGCAATTTCTTCAAACCACTCCTCCGGAGAAGGGGGAGAGATGGACTTCCAGTGCCTGGGAATCACCACTTTAGCCGCCTGTATCATGTATTGCACAAGAGACCTCTTATAAGCCGGGACAGTTAAGATGCTATCAAAGAGCAGAAAAGACTCCGGGGAGTTCTGTATGGGGACCCCAGTAACCTCAGCGACCGTTTTATGCACAAAATCCCAGAAAGGGCGCAACACAGTACATTGCCACCAGATATGGAGCATTGAACCTTCCTCCGAAAGGCATCTCCAGCAACGATCCGAGACTGCCGGGAACCACCTATGAAGTAGCACCGGCACCCTGTACCACCTGGAGACAATTTTATAACTCATCTCCTGAGATTTAGTAGAAATTGTAGATTTGCGATATAACAGGAAGCATCTATTACATTGAGCAGGGGTGAATTGCTTCCCCAACTCACGCTCCCAAGCCTGACAATACGGAGGAAGGCTCAATGACCGACGGCCCAAGAGCAACTTATAAAGAGAGGAAATGGGACGTAGGACTGCTGAAGGATAAAGACACATTTTTTCAAAGTCGGTTAGTTCACGAGAGAGATTATGAGTCTTCTTGGCCAGTGAGAAGTGGAAATGTCAAAGTTGCATATATTCAAAAGAATCCCGGGCTGAGGGGTTTGGAGTGTCCAAAATTTGAGATAAAGGCTTCAGTGTAGTGCCCGAGAGGACATTGCAGAACCAGAGAGGGCGGCTCCGCATGCCCGTGAGAAAAGATCCGGATGACCTGGCTGGAGGAAAATTAGGGTGATCAGTGATTGGCAGTAGAGGGCCCTTAGGGTCAACCAGGGACGTTGTGCGATTAGCAGAAGAAAGAATTAGAATGGTCTGATGGGCTGTGAAAGAAAGGCACGAGCGGTGAGGGCTCAGTAAGCCCGTCAACCACGGGAGAATAGCTGGCGAACAAGGAGCAATGTCTCGAGCTATGTGAACCCAGACCTTGGACGTATCCCCACGATACATGTCCAGTAACTGAGCGTACGCAGTAGCATGATAATATAGGCGGCAATCAGGGAGACCCCCCCCCCCGTTTTCTTTAGGACGCGTCAGAACCTCCCATTTTAACCGCGGCTTACCAGGCGCCCCCAGACAAAATGTGTAAAACAACACCGCAATCGCGACCAGAAGGAAGATGGGATGCGTAGGGGAATAGTCTGTAGCAGGTAGAGCAGTTTGGGCAGCAAGTTCATCTTTAAAATGCAAATCCTGCCAAACCAAGAAAAGTCACATCTCCGCCAACTGTCAAGATCATTTTGGAAGCGTTGGATCAGGGGAGTAAAGTTCAGCGAAAAAAGCCGGGAAAGGTCAGAAGTGATTCTCGCGCCGAGATAAGTAATCCCGGAAGGGGGCCAGACAAAAGGGAAAGAAACTTTAAGGGAGGAGACCAGGGGTTCCGGCAGGGAACATTCAAGGCCTCAGACTTGGACTTATTTATTTTAAAATTTGTCCTCACTCCAAAGTCAGTGATCTCTTTGAGTAAGGAGGGCAGCGAGACATGAGGGTTGGTAACACAGAGGAGGAGATCATCGGCATAAGCCGCACACTTGTATTCTCTAGGGCCCATTCTTATCCCTGAGATGTCTGGGTTGGCTCGGATAAAAGCAAGAAGATGTTCCATGACCAGAACATATAAGAGGGGGGACAGGGGGCATCCCTGACGTGTGCCATTGCGAATTGGGAAGGGGGAAGAAAGAGTTCCATTGATCTTAACTCGAGCAGTGGGGTGTTGGTAGAGGGACAAAACCTTAGCCAAGAAAAGCGGACCGACACCAATATGGGACAGGGCAGTCCGGATGGCTGGCCATGATACCTTGTCGAAGGCTTTTTTGGCGTCTAAGGACAGGATCATGAGGGGAATGTTATGTACTTTAGCATAATGGATGATGTCCCTCCCCGGCACAAATCCCACCTTGTCAGCACAGATGAGGGTAGGCAAATGAGCATTCAGCCTATTCGCCAACAATTTCGCAAAAATCTTAAGATCAACATTTAAAAGCGAGATAGGACGATAACTGGCACACAAGTGTGGGTCCTTACCTGGCTTCGGGATGACAGAAATGTGGGCCTCTGTGGACTGTGCCGGGAAGGGAAGCTCGGGCGACACCGCATTGAAGACCGACAATAGAACCGGGGACAGGCCAGTTGAGAAAGTTTTATAGAAACGGGCCATAAACCCGCCAGGCAGGGTCTTGAGCACTAATTGAAGTTCGGCGTATGTGAATGGAGCCTCCAGGGCAGACGAATCAATACCCGACAACTTAGGAAGCAGAGCAGGAAAGCCAGAGGGGGCATCAGTTCGTGGCGCCGAGGGGCAGGGAAGATTATAAAGCTGTGAATAGAAGGTGTGGAAAGTGGCTGCTATGTCAGGAGTGGTGTGCACCATGCGATCCCTAACCGTTTTGATGCCGGGGATATGAGAAGCAGCTAGTTGCCCTCTAAGGGCCCTTGCCAGCATATGACCACTCTTGTTCCCAAACTCATAAAATTTGCTTTTACAAAGCTGCAGCAGACGTCTGTAACTAAGACGTGTCTAGGAGGTGCTTTACGTAAAGTTTGTAGGGAAAGTTCTTGTGGGAAAGTTCCAAAGAGGCCACCTTCTGCAGAGCTAGGGTGAGGGAATGGGCCTTTTCTCTTTTAAGACGGGAACCATGTTTGATAAGGACACCACGTAAGACACATTTCTAACGGGGTGGGATCAACTGCATGATCTGACCAAAAGTGTTTCACGGTCTCAGTGAGGTCCGCAACACAGACCGCATCAAGAAGAAGGGATTCGTTGAGACGCCAAGTCCACTCCTGTCTGGCCAAGAAGGGGAGGGTCAGGGAGCAATACACCGGAGCATGATCAGACCATAGGATGTTACCAATCCGCGTGGAAGTTAGCCAGGGTAAGGCCGACTGTGACAGAGATATATAGTCAATACGGCTATATGATCCAGTAGAAGGAGTAGTCTCTGTCCGCCGGGTGCTGAAGGCGCCAGGGTTCCTTCAGCTGTAGCTGAAGCAGGGCACGCTTAACTTTCTTAATAGCGGAGTATGGAAGCGAAGCAGGACCAGCTGAGTTGTCAAGGGTAGCAGCAAGAGTCAGATTGAGGTCCCCACACAGAACCAATGTCCCCCGAATCAGAGGGACCATTGGAGAGAAAAAAAGTCCTGCAAACACACTATAGTCTTCAGCCTATTCTATGAGTTTCTACAAAGAAAAAACGTGAGATGCACACAGATAATAGTGGGTATACTTTCTAGTTATACCATATATTGGAAAAGGATCAATGAAAGCAACTCCTAAAATATACACTTTATTAATGTTAATAAAAACCTTATTACCCCTAAGAACAAATTCCCCACTCCCTGGCCAGGAGAATAGACTGGGTATGCTGAGGGGTGTAGGGATAGGGTGGATCCCCTATGCCAGTTAGCTGTCCCTCTATTGAACACCCTATCTAAGCTTAGCCCGAGGGCACCCCCTGATGGTGGGGACCCCCCGTCCTCGTACCTAACCTGTCTTCCCCTACAGCATTCCCTAGTCCCTCATTACTCTCCACCCTGATGAGCTCTGACCTAGTCCAGACGTCCAAATTGCAGACAGCCTAGGTCATTAATATGCAAAATGCTCGTGGATATAGTAGATAAAGCAGGGATAATAGTCCCATATAGATATAAAGATATTAACTATAATATACCACGAGAATATTGATAATGTGTAAATACACTATGTTGTAATACAGCCCCGACGCGTTTCCCCCAACAAACTGGGTTCATCAGGGGGCAATGACAAAAATACATAAACCTGTGCGACACATCAACGGGTCCGCTGGTCCGATGTGCTATGACATCCTAAACAATAGGGATTGGTACTGTCGTCTAGATGAAGACCCCACAATGACTTTCTCTCAGGAACTAGAGACTATTTTGGATGAGGGCTTGCAGAATAAGGTTATTAATGTGGCAGAACATAAATTTATGTCTTCAACACATCCGGTTCTGGCAACGTTTTACACGCTGCCAAAAATACACAAGGGGGTATCCCCCCTTAGGGGGCGCCCAATCATATTAGGTGTGGATTCCCTCACCCAAAATAGTGGGATTTATAGTGATCAAGTTTTACGCAAATTTGTTTCATCTCTTCCCTCATACACGCGTGACTCAATGGACTTTTTACGGAAGATTGACACCTTAATGATTGATCCGTCATGCTGGCTTGCCAGCATTGACGTTGAATCCCTATACAGTAATATCCCGCATGATATGGGTATAAGGGCAACATCTTATTTTTTGAAAACACGAGGGACTCAGTTCTCTGTACATAATGAGTTCGTACTCTCCCTGCTTCGTTTTATATTGACCCACAGTGTTTTCATTTTCAACTCCCGATCCTACCACCAGCTCAGGGGGACGGCGATGGGGAGCCCGTGCGCCCCATCGTACGCCAACCTTTTCCTGGGCTGGTGGGAGGATACGGTTGTGTTCCCACATTATGAGCCCTGGTGGTGTGACAAGATATTTTATTGGACCAGATACATTGATGATGTATTCGTGATCTGGAGTGGCACGAAAGAGGAGTTTGGTAGATTTGTAAATGATCTCAATGATAACACTGTGGGCCTAAGGTTCACTTTTGAAATAGAGGAACAGCAAATTACCTTTCTCGATGTGAATGTCACAAAGCAGGGAGAGAGAATCAGTACCTCCTTGTTTAGAAAAGAAACGGCAGCAAACTCATTATTACACTGGGATAGTTTTCACCCATACGCACAGAAAAAAAGTATTCCCAAGAGCCAATACTTACGTGTTCGACGCAACTGTTCAACAATGGAAGGATATGTAAGGGAGGCAAGGAAACTACAGAGGAGATTCATAAATAGGGGGTATCCTAAAAGAATCCTGGGAGATGCGTATAGGCAGGCAGCCTCTCTGGACCGGACACAGTTGCTGGTACCTAAAGTGCAGGATAAAACAGGGACATCTGAAATCAGGCTGATTTCCACGTTTGATGCTGGCCATCATGAGGTCAGGCAGATCCTGAATAAATATTGGTCTATCCTGGGCTTAGACCCGGACCTAGAGAAGGTAATCAAAAACTATCCCAGCATTACATACCGCAAGGGGAGGAGTCTTCGAGACCGCCTAGTGCGGAGTCTTTACGTTGCGCCAAAGAGAGAAGGCACTTGGCTTGACCGCCAACCGCAGGGCATGTTCAAATGCGGGAGGTGTAAAGCATGCAGTTTCGTGATGACCTCCAAGACAATACAAGGCTTAGTGACGAAACAGCTATTTACAATTAGGGAATTCATTAATTGCCGTACGAAAGGAGTAGTCTACATATGCCAGTGTACATGCCCACTTGACTATGTAGGCAAGACGAAGAGGGAATTAAGAGTCAGGATTTGTGAGCACATAAATGATGTGGTAAAAGGGAAATCCACACCCATTGCCAAACATGTAAAAGAGGTACATCAGGGAAACGCTAAATGTCTGTCATTTTCAGTCCTTGAGGTGGAACCACCGTCACCTAGGAGGGGGGACTTGAACCGTAGGATACTGCAAAATGAGGCAGCTTGAGTCTTTAATTTGCGGTCACAGTCTCCAGAGGGACTTAATGAACGTTTAGATTATCAATGTTTCCTGCAATCTCTGGACCATGCGTGTTCCTATAAATCTCTGTCGATACTGCACCAATAATATTTTATGTTTATTTTTCTGTTTAGATCTCCCCTGTTCTTCAGGAACGTTTTTACTTAATACCGTAGGGACATGGTTAGCTGGCCTGGGACACAAGAATGTGTCCCAGTGTATGGTAATAGATGGTAATGCAGGTGGATATTTACCTGCATCCCCATACTTAATCGTTCTATCATGATGGCTATTTAAGAAACCTATATGTATATATATCTAGATTACCTTTATTTAGGAGTACTTTTGGAAGCCTCTTTTGGTAGGTCAGGGATTTCGTGATCAAGTTTGTATGGGCATGACTTGCTTATACATTGAGTACGGGTGCCGTTTGTGTAAAATCTATAGTAGGTAATAGAATGACCGCCCATCCTAGGTCCATAACTACGGCTGACATCCGGCGCATCGGTGGAACGCATGATGGTAGTGCCACCTCCGGAAGTGAGGCATACGTTCGACCGGATTAACTACCAGCGCTGGGTGGAAGCACCTCCGGAAGTGAGGTATGCGTTCCACATGATTGACGTCCAGTGCACAGTGGAGTGCATGTAGGTAATGCAGCCTCCGGATGTGAGGTATCCGCTCCACATATAGGATCAGGAAGTGTTGTCAGCGGTCCCCTCCGGGCGAAATGCACATCATAGGGAGGTGAGTTCGTGATTGAACTAATCGGTAATAGGGGGTGGAGTGACCAGCATTTAAATGGGAACGGCGCACTGGGGATGTAGGTGCAGCATCAGTCACCTCACCCCTGCCTGCGACCATAAGGAACGAGGGAATCGGTGTGGGTAAGTGTATATGATATTGTACAGACCCTACCCATCCGTTCCTGAAACATTAAGGTATGACCAAAGTATTTTTATATGTGTTTTCTCATCTAGGTGCCCGCAAGTAATTTGTATCCAGCGGCTTCTGTACCCCCACCAGCGGACCCGTTGATGTGTCGCACAGGTCTATGTATTTTTGTCATTGCCCCCTGATGAACCCAGTTTGTTGGGGGAAACGCGTCGGGGCTGTATTACAACATAGTGTATTTACACATTATCAGTATTCTCGTGGTATATTATAGTTAATATCTTTATATCTATATGGGACTATTATCCCTGCTTTATCTACTATATCCACGAGTATTTTGCATATTAATGACCTAGGCTGTCTGCAATTTGGACGTCTGGACTAGGTCAGAGCTCCTCAGGGTGGAGAGTAATGAGGGACTAGGGAATGCTGTAGGGGAAGACAGGTTAGGTACGAGGACGGGGGGTCCCCACCATCAGGGGGTGCCCTCGGGCTGAGCTTAGATAGGGTGTTCAATAGCGGGACAGCTAACTGGCATAGAGGATCCACCCTATCCCTACACCCCTCAGCATACCCAGTCTATTCTCCTGGCCAGGGAGTGGGGAATTTGTTCTTAGGGATAATAAGGTTTTTATTAACTATTCTATGAGTTTCCCCTGAACCCTGATTTTAATAGGTTTCCCTAACATTGGGAGGTGGGAAAGAGCAGTGTGATGCTGCATGTCATAGGATATACAGGAGATTCTGCACACAGCACTCACAGATCAGCAAACTCGGGACTGATGGTCAGACTAGGATCACTTCACACAGCTGCCGATAAGGGTTCAAAATCTATGGATGCAACTAAAGGGCCCTTTACACAGGCCTAGAATACCAAAGATAATTGCTAATGAGTGACCATAGGAATGCTCATTAGCAATTATCTAGTGCTGTAAATGTACTGACAATTATCCAAATGCAGATTCATTGGGTAATTCGATCTTTTGTGCACACACAAAACGTATCGTTTACTGGCAGCAGATCGTGCTGTGTAAACGAGTCAGTATGGGGAAGAGCGATCTCTGATCTGCCAAACTGTGTACGAGATTGCTGCATGTAATTACAGCACTATCCTCTGCTGACGAGCAGGCGGATGTCTGGAAGGAACGCTTGTAAAGGGACCTTAAGGTAGGAATTGGTGAATTAGCATGATTTGCCAAAAGAAAATTTTGGACTGCTATTTTAAAGTGTAGCATTCCAAACACTCTACATAGTAACATTGTACATAAGGCTGAAAAAAGACATCTGTCCATCCAGTTCGGCCTGTCATCCTGCTAGTTGATCCAGAGGTCTCTTAAGTAGAGATGAGCGAACACCTGGATGTTCGGGTTCGAGAGGTTCGGCCGAACTTCCGGAAAATGTCCGGGTTCGTGATCCGAACTCAACCCGAACTTCATCCCCTACCCGAACCCCATAGAAGTCAATGGGGACCCGAACTTTTGGGCACTAAAAAGGCTGTAAAAGACTCCCGGAAAGGGCTAGAGGGCTGAAAAAGGCAGCAAAATGTAGGTAAATCCCCTGCAAACAAATGTAGATAGGGAAATGAATTAAAATAAAATAAATAAAAAATAACCAATATCAATTGGAGAGAGGTCCCACAGCAAGGAATCATGCCTCATATCAACCACCACCGGAGAAGGCCACTCTCATTTATTTGGGACCAGCACCCAGACAGAGGATACAGGTCCCACAGCAAGGAATCATGCGTCATATCAACCACCACCGGAGAAGGCCACTCTCATGTATTTTGGACCAGCACCCAGACAGAGGATACAGGTCCCACATCAAGGAATCATGCGTAATATCAACCCCCACCGGAGAAGGCCACTCTCATTTATTTTGGACCAGCACCCAGACAGAGGATACAGGTCCCACAGCAAGGAATCATGCGTCATATCAACCACCACCGGAGAAGGCCACTCTCATGTATTTTGGACCAGCACCCAGACAGAGGATACAGGTCCCACATCAAGGAATCATGCGTCATATCAACCCCCACCGGAGAAGGCCACTCTCATTTATTTCGGACCAGCACCCAGACAGAGAAGAGAGGTTTTCACAGCAGAGAATCAGGCATTTAGATCACCCACCACAGGAGTAGGCCATCATTTAATGGGACCCCGGCAACCATGTCAGATGGCACAAACATCAGTTTCACATCACCCAGCACAAGAGAAGGCCACTTTGAGAGACTTTGACCCCTGCACCAAGACGGAGGAGAGAGGTTTCACAGCAGAGAATCAGGCATTTAGATCACCCACCACAGGAGTAGGCCATCATTTAATGCAGGCATCCTCAAACTGCGGCCCTCCAGCTGTTGTAAAACTACAACTCCCACAATGCCCTGCTGTAGGCTGATACCTGTAAGCTGTTCGGGCCTGCTGGGAGTTGTAGTTTTGCAACAGCTGGAGGGCCGCAGTTTGAGGATGCCTGATTTAATGGGACCCAGGCAACCATGTCAGATGGCACAAACATCAGTTTCACATCACCCAGCACAGGAGAAGGCCACTTTGAGAGACTTTGACCTCTGCACCCAGACGGAGGAGAGAGGTTTCACAGCACAGAATCAGGCATTTAGATCACCCACCACAGGAGTAGGCCACCATTTAATGGGACCCCGGCAACCATGTCAGATTGCACAAGCATCAGTTTCACATCACCAAGCACAAGAGAAGGCGACTTTGAGAGACTTTGACCCCTGCACCCAGACGGAGGAGAGAGGTCCCACAGCAGAGATTCAGGCATTTATATCAGCCAGCACAGGAGAAGGCCTCTTTCAGTGACTTAGGCCTTAGCACCGACACAGAGGAGACAGGTCAGATAGCACAAGCATCAGTTTTACATCAACCACCACAGGAGTAGGCCACCTTTTGTTTCTTTCACCCCTGTACCCAGAAAGAGGAGAGAGGTCCCACAGCAGAGATTCAGGCATTTATATCAGCCACCACAGGAGAAGGCCGCTTTCAGTGACTTTGGCCCCCTGCACCCACACAAAGGAGACATGTCAGACAGCACAAGTATAACATTCATATCACCCAGCACAGGAGAAGGACACTTTCATGTACTTTGGCCCCGGCACCCAGACAGACGGAAGGTTCATTCAACTCTGGGTTGCACCCCAAGATCCTACTTAATTTCAAAAATTGATTTTTCAATGAAGAAGTGGCCAGGAGTACAAGACAACATGGTTTAAGGCAGTTAATAAGGACTACTCTGCACAAGGGAGGGTCAGGTCTTGTGGGATCCATGCCTGGTTCATTTTTATAAACGTCAGCTTGTCCACGTTGGCTGCGGACAGGCGGCTGCGTTTGTCAGTAATGACGCCCCCTGCCGTGCTGAATACACGTTCAGATAAAGCGCTGGCCGCCGGGCAGGCTAGCACCTCCAAGGCATAACATGCTAATTCTGGCCACGTGGACAATTTGGAAACCCAGAAGTTGAATGGGGACGAACCATCCGTCAGTACGTGGAGTTGTGTGCAGACGTACTGTTCAACCATGTTAGTGAAATGTTGCCTCCTGCTAACACGTTCCGTATCAGGTGGTGGGGCAGTTAGCTGTGGCGTGGAGACAAAACTTTTCCACATTTCTGCCATGCTAACCCTGCCCTCAGAGGAGCTGGCCGTGACACTGCTGCGTGGGCGACCTCTAGCTCCTCCTCTGCCTTGGCCTTCCACCTGTTCCTCTGTGACAGTTGGGAATGCTCTCAGGAGCGCGTCTACCAGTGTGCGCTTGTACTCGCGCATCTTCCTATCACGCTCCAGTGCAGGAAGTAAAGTGGGCACATTGTCTTTGTACCGTGGATCCAGCAGGGTGGCCACCCAGTAGTCAGCACACGTCAAAATGTGGGCAACTCTGCTGTCGTTGCGCAGGCACTGCAGCATGTAATCGCTCATGTGTGCAAGGCTCCCCAGAGGTAAGGACAAGCTGTCCTCTGTGGGAGGCGTATCGTCATCATCCTCTGTATCCCCCAGCCACGCACCAGGGATGTGCCTGCGCTGTGCTGGGTGCCACCCGCTGTGAACCTGCTTCATCCTCATCCTCCTCCACCTCCTCCTCATCCTCCTCGTCCTCCAGTAGTGGTCCCTGGCTGGCCACATTTGTACCTGCCCTCTGCTGTTGCAAAAAACCTCCCTCTGAGCCACTTCTAACAGACTGGCCTGAAAGTGCTAAAAACGACCCGTCATCCTCCTCCTCCTCCTCCTGGCCCTGGCCCACCTCCTCTTCCATCATCGCCCTAAGCGTTTTCTCTAGGAGACATAGAATTGGTATCGTCACGCTGATAACAGTGGCATCGCCACTGGCCATGTTGGTGGCGTACTCGAAACAGCGCAACAGGGCACACAGGTCTCGCATGGAGGCCCAATCATTGGTGGTGAAGTGGTGCTGTTCCGCAGTGCGACTGACCCGTGCGTGCTGCAGCTGAAACTCCACTATGGCCTGCTGCTGCTCGCACAGTCTCTCCAGCATGTGCAAGGTGGAGTTCCACCGGGTGGGCACGTCGCATATTAGGCGGTGGCGGGAAGGCCGAGTTCCGCTGTAGCGCTGACAGGCGAGCAGCGGCAGGATGTGAACGCCGGAGCGCGCACAGACGGCCCGCACTTTATGCAGCAGCTCTGACATGTCTGGGTAGTTGTGAATGAACTTTTGCACCACCAAATTCAGCACATGCGCCAGGCAAGGGATGTGCGTCAAACCGACTAGTCCCAGAGCTGCCACGAGATTTCGCCCATTATCGCACACCACCAGGCCGGGCTTGAGGCCCACCGGCAGCAACCACTGGTCGGTCTGTTGTTCAATACCCTGCCACAACTCCTGCGCGGTGTGGGGCCTGTCCCCCAAACATATGAGTTTCAGAATGGCCTGCTGACGTTTACCCGGGCTGTGCTGAAGTTGGTGGTGAAGGTGTGTGGCTGACTGGATGAGCTGGTGGAAGCAGAGGAGGAGGAGGAGGAAGCCAGTAGGAGGAGGAGGCTACAGGAGGCAAGAATGATGCCCTGTGATCCTTGGCGGCGGAAGGACGTGCGCCAAGGAACTCTCCGCCTGGGGCCCAGCCGCCACTACATTTACCCAGTGTGCAGTTAGGGAGATATAGCGTCCCTGGCCGTGCTTACTGGTCACGTATCTGTGGTTAGGTGGACCTTGCCACAAATGGCGTTGCGCAGTGCACACTTGATTTTATCGGACACTTGCATGTGCAGGGAAGGCACGGCTGTCTTGGAGAAGTAGTGGCGGCTGGGAACCACATACTGGGGGACAGCCATGGCCATCAGCTGTTTGAAGCTGTCTGTGTCCACCAGCCGGAATGACAGCATTTCAAAGGCCAGTAGTTTAGAAATGCTGGCATTCAGGCCAAGAGCTCGAGGGTGACTAGGTGGGAATTTGCGCTTCCTCTCAAAGGTTTGAGAGATGGAGAGCTGAACGCTGCTGTGTGAAATAGTGGAGACGCTAGGTGACGGTGGCGGTGGTGGTGGTGTCGGTGGCACATCCTCTGTTTGCTGCTCGGCAGGTGGCAACATTCCTCTCGAGGCGGAAGCCGAGGCAGCAGCGGTAGAGGAGCAGGGGGAGCCTGAGCGGGTTCCTTGTTTTTAAGGTGTGTACTCCACTGCAGTTCATGCTTTGCATGTAGATGCCTGATCATGCAGGTGGTGCTCAGGTTAAGAACGTTAATGCCTCGCCTCAGGGTCTGATGGCACAGCGTGCAAACCACTCTGGTCTTGTCCTCAGCACATTGTTTGAAGAAGTGCCATGCCAGGGAACTCCTTGAAGATGCCTTTGGGGTGCTGGGTCCCTGTTGGCGCTGGCCAATAGCAGGTGAACTCTCTGGACGGCGGCTGTTCTGCTTTTGCCCTCTGCTCCCTCTTTGGCTTCGCTGTTGTCTCGGTCTCACCACTGCCTCTTTCTCTGAACTATTTAAGTCAGCGGCACGACCTTCAGTCCATGTGGGGTCTAAGACCTCATCGTCCTCTGCATCGTTTTCCACCCAGTCTTTCTCCCTGACCTCCTCCTGTTCAGTCTGCACACTGCAATAAGACGCGGCAGTGGGCACCAGTGTTTCGTCATCATCAGAGACTCGGTCACTCTGCTGTGGTGGTATTCCCATGTCCTCATCATCTGGATACATAAGTGGTTGTGCGTCAGTGCATGGAATGTCTTCCACCGCTGGGGAAGGGCTAGGTGGACGCCCCTGGAAAACCGTGGGAGCAGAGTCTTCAAACAGAATAAGAGACTGCTGCATAACTTGAGGCTCAGCCAGTTTCCCTGATATGCATGGGGGTGATGTGACAGACTGATGGGCTTGGTTTTCAGGTGCCACCTGTGCGCTTTCTGCAGAAGACTGGGCGGAAGACAATGTGGTGAACGTGCTGGAAGCACTGTCGGCCACCCAATCAACTAATGCCTGTACCTGCTCAGGCCTTACCATCCTCATAACGGCATTGGGCCCCACCAAATATCGCTGTAAATTCTGCCGGCTACTTGAGGGAGTTGGTTCACTACTTTGTGCGCCTGAGGCCGAACGGCCATGTCCTCTGCCAGCAACAGAGGCTCCACGGACACCACCACGACCGCGTCCTCGTCCCTTAATAGAATGTTTCCTCATTGTTGCGATTCAACTCGCAAGACAATAAAATATATTATTTTTTAGCCCCAAAATTCCCACACTGGAAGATATAATGCCTTTTTCCGGTATTAATTACAAGAAGACTGCTGCAAATTGGACACCAGAATTTTTAATATGCTAGTTTTGGTACATAGATTCCCACACGGGGAGATATTATTCCTTTTTACAGGAGTAAAAACGTGAGGCCTACTGTTTCTGGTCTAACAAACACCAGATTGATTAAATTGGCCTTTTTTTCACCAAAATTACAAGACTGGACAATAATGCCTTTTGGCGGTATTAATTACAAGAACACTGCTGCTAATTGGACACCAGAATTTTTATAATGCTAGTTTGTGTACATAAATGCCCACACTGGAAGATATAATTCCTTTTTCCGGTATTAATTACAAGAAAACTGCTGCAAATTGGACACCAGAATTTTTAATATGCTAGTTTTGGTACATAGATTCCCACACGGGGAGATATAATTCCTTTTTAAAGGAGTAAAAACGTGAGGCCTACTGTTTCTGGTCTAACAAACACCAGATTGATTAAATTGGCCTTTTTTTCACCAAAATTACAACACTGGACAATAATGCCTTTTGGCGGTATTAATTACAAGAACACTGCTGCTAATTGGACACCAGAATTTTTATTATGCTAGTTTGTGTACGTAAATTCCCACACTGGAAGATATAATTCCTTTTTCCGGTATTAATTACAAGAAAACTGCAGCAAATTGGACATCTGAATTTTTAAAATGCTAGTTTTGGTACATAGATTCCCACACGGGGAGATATAATTCCATTTTACAGGAGTAAAAACGTGAGGCCTACTGTTTCTGGTCTAACAAACACCAGATTGATTAAATTGGCCTTTTTTTCACCAAAATTACAACACTGGACGATATAATGCCTTTTGGCGGTATTAATTACAAGAGGACTGCTGGTATTTCAGAACACTGGAATTTTTAAAATGCTAGTTTTGCTAGATAAATTTCCCACAATGGGAGAAATATTGCCTAAGCCTTTTTACAGTATTAATTACAACAGGAGTGCTTCTTCTGGTCTAACACCAGAATAATTTTATTATTACAGTGAAAGCTTTTTCTAAATTATATTTCTGGCACATAAAAAAAAATATATTTCTGGCTGACAGTATTGGACAAAGTAGTGGCACTGGCTAGCCTAGCTGGAACAGCACATTCATGGGATTTGCTATCCAAGTGGGTTACTTTCAGTTTCACCACTGATATATTAAATATCTTTGCAGTTAGTATGGGTGACACAAGCACAGCCAAACCCCTGATGTAGTATATCTATTGTGGTAAGGTGCAAGGTGTCATATGTGATGGCAGGTACGTGTCACCGAGGTTGCTGGCCTCGGTGAGGTGAGAGCCGGGTTTTTGTCTGCAGCAGCTAGTGCTGTTTGACTTTGTTAAATAGCATGGCTGCAAAGCCGATCCGGGCCGGCTCTTACTGGGAGCAGCTAAAGAGTAGGGTGGGTGGCTGCTCCCCACGGTCCAGTCCATGTTTTGGGCTGGATATAAAACGCAGCCAGCAGCTGTGTCTGGGGAGTGTGATTATCCTGGAGCTGCTAACAGGGCTGGGAGTTCTCTGTCCAGGAGGAAAGAGCTCAGTAAGGAGGTATTTTGTTCCTGGCTACCTGAAGCTGGATTCTCCTGCGGCTGGGCCGACAGCGTGGTGCGAACCTGCACCTACACCTCCCAGGTGACTGAACCTGTGTTGGACTGTTTTTGTTTGGCTACGTTATTTCCGTTGTGTGTGAACTGTCACCAAGAGACTGTTTTTCATTTTGTGTGCAAGTGTGAATAAAACACTGTTTGTTGCACAATCTGGACTCCTTGTTTTGCCTCTAAACTGCACCCGCACCGCTGTCTACCAGAGCGACTCCCCACATTATGAAAAAAAATCGACTATTACATGAGATTAATGGACGTTGTGGCAGCTTTTGCTGTAGCACCACAAGTCCCAAAATGGCCGCCGCCTATCAGCCCAGTAACATGTGCCAGAAAACAGTCTGCCCAGCCAGAAAAAAAATAGACTTTGACTGAGCAGCTGAATCGCTGTTGTTCTGATTCACAGGTGTAGATTTTTCACTTCTTTGGAGCTTTGGTTTAGACTCTGTGGCAGCAAGTGCTGGCGCACCACAAGTCCCAAAATGGTCAGCCCAGTTACATGTGCCAGTAAAAATCGCTCTGGCCAGTCTCAACAAAATAGTGACTTTCAGTGAACAGCTCAGCTGAGTTGTTCTGATGCACAGGTGTAGAAAGGTAGATCATTCAATCACTTCTTTATCCCTGCCTATCTCGCCCTCACAGAAGCTGCATCCCCTCCCTACACTAGTCAGAGCAGTGTGACGTGTGGCGCTACGTGACTCCAGCTTAAATAGAGGCTGGGTCACATGCTGCACTTGGCCAATCACAGCCATGCCATTAGTAGGCATGGCTGTGATGGGCTCTTAGGGCAAGAAGTAAAACGCTAGCTGATTGGCTGCTATGCAGCCCTTCAGAAAGCGGGAAGAAATCGACGAACACCGGACCCGAACCCGAACTTTTTTGAAAATGTCCGTGTTCGGGTCCGTGTCACGGACACCCCAAAATTCAGTACGGACCCGAACGATTTTCGAACTGTTCGCTCAACACTACTCTTAAGATGTACTAACTTTATTGTATGTAGGATCACTATTTAGTATTGTCTATAATTTCCTAGTCAAGTAGTCACAAAAAAGAAAAGCTTGAATATAATATTTCTTACTGCTTGTTCTAGTTGGCAAAAATGAGAGCTTTAGTAAGTCTTGGTCGCAAATTCCCAACATATGTGGAGGGGTGATGGAATCTATTCGAGCTTTTATATATATTTTTTAGAGAATGAAGAACCCCTTGAATTTGCAGGTCCCACAGAATCACAGTATATAATGGCATTGCTTCATGTTGAAACAGTTGAATAGTCCATCAATTTTAGATTGGTGGATGTCCGACACCCCTTACCCCCACTGATCATCTGTTTTGAGCTGATGAAGTGCTGGAAACTATACCGTGTACAGAGCCATCTCCATACACTGTGAAGTGACTGTGCCAGAGGAACTGCAGCGCAACTCCAATTTAAGTGAATGGGAGTAGAGCTTCAGTATGCTGGTGCCAGAAACTACACTGTACAGAGCATTATGCTTCTGTTCATACATCGCCTGTTTCCAGTGCCAAGGGGGTCTGAAAACGCTGAGCAGTGGCTGTGCTGGATGTCAGACCACTCCACCCCCCTAAGGATAGGTCATTAATATCTGTAGTCTGGAGTAATACTAGCAGAATGGCCCCTCTTTGCACAGGTATTTCATCTATTTCATTTAATATTTGTGTGTTTAAAAGATATCCACAGTGTCCCCCTTAACAATGACCTCCACAGCACCTAACCCTTAGCAGTAACCTCCATAACACTACACCCACTTAGAAGTGACCTCCACAGCACCCCCCCACCTTTATCAATGACCTCTACAGAAGCCTACCCCTTAACAGTGACCTCCACAGTGCCCCACCCTACTTAACAGTGACTTCCATAGTGCCCCACCCTGGTTAACAGTCACCTACACAGTGCCCCGCCCTAGTTAACAGTGGCCTCCACAGCACCATGCGCCCTTCACAGTGACCTTTATAGTGTCCTGTACTCTTTACAGTGACCTCCACAGCACCCTGCTCCCCTTAACAGTGACCTCCAAAGTGCTAGGCCCTCTTAACAGTGACCTGTAACAGTGAAGAAAAATGGCTAAATTGTTATGTAAACCTGGTGTAATAGGGGTCATGTGACTGTGTTTAGGATATAACTTAAAGAGGCTACTTAAATATTATATTAAATATAATTACAAACACCTTTTATTACTTAAAATGGCTTGTTTTGTCTGTGGAGCAATCATTAGGAGAAATAAAATGGCCGCCATCCTATTAGTACACACAAAACCTGTCCTAATCACACAGCCGGGCAAGTTACTTCACAACACTGAGGAAAAGAGCTGCCTCATCCTCCTCTCTTCTCTGCTTGTCAGGAATCATGATCCTGAATACAGGTGAATCTCTGTGGGAATGGAGAAGATTAGAAGACATGAGTGGAGGGTTAGGTGTCTATAATGAGCAGCAGCTCTTGTATGCAGCTTTCATTACCACAGTCTGTCCTGTCCGTCCTCTCAGGACTTCATGTCTCCTCATGAACTAAATTCTACAGAGATTCAGCTAAAGTTCTTATCATCTGTATTCAGGATCATATTCCCTGACAAGTAGAGAGGAGGATGAGGCAGCTCTTTACCTCGGTGTTGTAAAGTAACTTGTGTGTGATGTGTCATGTGTGATAAGGACAGGTTTTGTGTGAACTAATGGGACAGCAGCCATTTTGTTTCCCCTGATGATTGCAAAATGAGCCATTATAATTAATGAAAGTTATTTGAGATTATACTTATAATAAAGTAATATTTAAGTATTTTGATTTTCTTAAATGGAGTCTGTCACCTAAATATGATGTTATACACCACTTACATGGCTCTCTAGCACACCTATCCATAATTTAAATGGTACCTTTGTAATTTTCTTCTGACTTTCACCAGCAGGAAAAACAGTTTAATCCATATATGCAAATGAGGGCTCACAAGTGCCCAAGGGCGGCGTACGGTGTGTAGGAGCTAAGGCTGCTCTGCCTTCTTTTTACATTACTCCTCCCCAGCCTCTTCCTTGGGCCACCCTTCAAGTCCCTTGCATCATCCACAGGAACGGACAATATCCCGTGCACGTGCAGTGCACCGCCGATGCGGTCATGCGCCCCATTGTGGGCATGACATCGCTACATGTAGTGCGCATGCGCCAGCCTCCAGTCGTCCTGTTTGCTTCTGGTCCGCCCCCTAGTCACTGGTTTCATGCCGTTTGCTGGCGCATGTGCATGACATGTAACGATGCCGTGCCCACAATGGGCTTCACAGTGCACATGCCTTCCCCACGGTGGTGCACTGCGCAGGCGCGGGATATCTGCCAGTCCTGAATTATGGATAGGTGTGCTAAAGAGCCATGTTAGTGGTGTATAACGTCATATTTTGGTGATAGACTCCATTTAGTTACCGGAGAACCCTTTTAAGGTCCTGTGTTCTTCTATTGGAAAATACAGGTCATGTGATGGTGCTTTATTTGCATTTCCTTTGGGAATAACTCTAAATGGTAGATCCTAGAGAGCTGAGACAAAAACCTTTCTAACCACCTGATTTACCTATATGCCACATTTTGTGCAGATTGGTCAATTCTTTTTGGTGTGAATAAATAATAAACAGAAATTGAAATATACACATAAGATTATACATGATGTTGATACATTATCCTGGCATCAATCTAACAGTGGAGGATATTTCAGGCGGATTTCATAGGACAAGCAGATAAGTCTTTTATAGAGGTGAGCAGGTAGGATAAAGATCTTTTTGTTTAGATTTGTAAATGCAAAAATGTAGACTTCGGGGTGATCCTGTTGTTCATGCAGGCACATCAATAATCATTTCTTGGCAGCAGATGGTGCTGTCTAAACAGTGATTTGCTGCCGAGAAGCAATGATTCTGTATGGGGACGAGGGATCGCTATAGCCATCACTTGTCCTCATATTGTGAAGGAGCTCACTGCATGTTATAAGGGATTAGCTCTGGTCTAGGGAATCATTCACACACAGACTGAACTGTTCCCCCACTTCGGCAGACTCTTCTTCAGCCTTATCTTTGGTCTTGGGAACATCCGAGGATTTCTCCCACTCTAGCTCATCAGCCTCAGCTTCTTCAGCCTTTGAGTCTCTTTTGGCGTCTTCAGTCACTTTGATAGCCTTTTCATCCTTCTCGGACACAGCATCACATACTTGCATTCTTAGCTCCTCCTCTTTCTCATCAAGGTTAGAGCCACCAGGGACATCAGGGTCTTCACCAGACTCGTCGTCTTCTGGCAATCCCTGCAGAGGTTTACCCAGGATATGGTTCTCCTTTCGGGCAGGATTCAGGAGAGCCAGCCCATCGGAGTAGACAGGACCCTCATACTGGTCGTCAGTCCCCCCATATTTCTTCCCCAGCAGACTGCTGGCTTTCTGGAAGGCATTGACAGCATAGGGAATGTCTTTCATGACCAGGTCCTGGCCACACACTGCCATGAGTCTCTGGGCTTCTGCATCCACCTCAGCACCATCATCTGGTTCAGCAGATACATCTTCCATCTTCTTCTCTGCCTCGGCTGGCACCACAGCACCACCACCTCCAGACCCATTATTAATGGGTTCTGACTTCTTGGCATCTTTTAGAGGATCTTCCTCTTCAGATATCTCATTTTCTTCCACCTGCTGCGCAGGAGCACGCTTAGGCCTCGCCAACTCATAGACTTCATCTTTTGAGCTCCTGAGATCTTCAATCTCTGCTCTGAGTTGCTTGTTCAGCCTCTCCAATTCATCTCTCTCCTTAAGAGCTTTTTCAAGGGCTCTGGCCAAGGAGAGGGCCTTGGTCTTCTTCTTAGTTTTTCACACCAGCTTGTTAGCAGTGCCCCACTCTTGGGCCTTCTGTTCCAGCTGCTCTTCACTCTGTTCTGGTGTAACAGCAGTTGTAGAAGTACCACCATTCTTCCTTAGACACTCTGTCAGGTCATCTAAGACTGTCTGGATATGAGCTTCAGACACTAGGCTGAAATCACTCGACTGAACTCTCGCCTCGTCAGATATAACTGTCATCTGGTCGCAACTAGTAACCACTTTAGTTTGGCAAGACCTCGACATGGCAGCCTCTCTCTCTGAGTTGCTATCGGTCACAGAACATGCGTTATATATACTGCTCATGTCATTCTCAATCCTGTCCTCTAGGGGCACCAATGAGCTAACCCCCACCTGGGACATTTTATTAATCATAGAAACCCGTGAAGACTGCATATCCACTTCTAGTACGTGTGGTACACTCTCTAGGACTGCCCCATGTACTTGCACATTTTTCACAGTGGTTTCCCTCAGTTGTGAGCTCTCAACATCAATTAGCATTTTTATACCATCCACATTTTTACCAACAGAGGGAGCTTCAAAGGACTGTCAACATCCTCATCACTTCTTTTACATAGATCCACATTATCATTATACATCCCAACAAACTCTGCACCTTCACTTGGCACCGTGTCTGCACCATTGTTTCCCATGGTCATTTCACTTAAACCATTGCTTTCTATCTGCATTTCCCTTACACCTTCATTTAAAGGGACAGGTACAGGTTCTGTAGGAGCTTCATTACTTTCTACAGAAGTGTCTCCATTGCCCCACATTATGTCATTCATGAGCCTATTTGCAACACCCAGTCCATCAGTTTCTGTTCTCACCCTCCGTTAGGACCACCGGATAGTCCACAGTATTCACATAATTGTCCTGGACATTCATCATTCTACCTCTTACCCAGGCTAGCATGGGATCTCTGATTTTCGCCATCCCAAATCTAGCCTTGGTCACAGGCACTTTAGACAGCACCTTGAGCTTCTCCCCTGCAGATTCCTGCGAGAGAACAACTGCAACAGGCTTACCCGCCTGTTCAGACACAGCATTTTTCCCATAGTCACTCATTTTTTAGACATTTTCTCACCGCAGCGCTTTATCACTCACCGGCCCGGCAGGTAGCAACTGCCGCCGGCTCACTGTCACTGGGTCTGCCAAAAAATTATCAACAGGAACAGTCTTACCGATTGTTATCACTGACTCAGCACTCCCGGAAGATAAGGGTAGTCCAGGAATATCTCCAGCACGGTCATCAACCTTCTCCTCAATGCTGTAGTTGCCACGGGAGACGCCTTGGACTCGTCTCCTGTCTTTTTCTGGACGGTCACTCCAGCCACACCCTTAAGGATTCTGTGCACAGTCACAGCGAAATATGTACTCCTGAGAACCTCACTGCCTTGGCAACGGTATGCTTCTGCTGTTCATCCGGAACACCGCTCCACAACTGCCCAAACAACGGAAAGTCCCTGCCATATTCCACTTCCAGGGTCTCACATTTTAAGAGCTCCCATTGCACAGAATCATATCCTGTTATAAAGTCCAGTACTTTGGGCATGACCTGCGAGACCTGCTGGTGGGAGTCTAGTACAACCCCCAGTGGGATCCCCCCGACAACCAGCTCGCAGGACTTTCCCCACGGGCTCCACCATCTTGCAGCCATTTTCACAGGTCAGTCTTTTGCTATGCTTCTGACCCTTTAAATTCACTGCAGTTTTACTTGCTCCACAGCCAAATAGTCCACACTCTTATGAGCAGCACCTGCTACACTGGACAAAAAAACTTCAGCACCTTTAACTCCACAACAGCAGGATTCAGAAGCACCTGCTCTCTTGTCGTTGTCCGTAGCAACCGACTGTTGCCCTTCTCTAGCAGGGACGATTGCCCGCATCCGACACCATATGTAAGGGATTAGCTCTGGTCTACGGGATCATTCACACACAGATTGTCGTCCACCGCAGCTTTAGGGGCCAAACATTGCTTTATTGTCCCAGCATCAACATAAATAAATCAAAACAAACACCTGCCCGGCTGGGCTCTAACTACACATATTGTATCCCTGACTCACCTAAGTCACCGTTCATACACAGGGGAACCCATGCGGCTTTACCAGCCTAATGTCCATCAGCCTCCTGGCTGTTACCTCACCGGTGTCTTTTGGGTGATTGTGGTCTAGTCGTCCGCCTGACGCTGACCATGCGACCCTTATCCCTAGGCATCGTGGGACCCCCCAAACTTCAGGCTAATCCCAGCCGCGTGGTCTCTCAGCACTCCCAGCTCAGACCACACACAGAACCACTCCAAGCTTCTGTACAACACAAGACAGCTTTATGCTCCATTGATTGTGGCACCTGTTGCTGCCTCAAGCCTGCCCACTGATGGGAAAGAGATGGATAATTCTGCCATTCCTCTCTCTTATCAGCCATGAGGCCTGTCACTGCCTCACAATGTAAATGCAGCCGACTGTCGTAAAGGAACACTTCCTTTCTGACAATCGGCTGTTCCATTGACCTGTGTAAACCCGCCCCAGACAGGTAATTTTCAGTCCTAATTTCAAATGTACAACTGCCACCATGCTACACAATCAACCAATCAGCATGTATGTTTAGTTTTAAGGGTACTTTCACACTAGCGTTTTGGATTCTGTTTGTGAGATCCGTTTCAAGGCTTTCACAAACGGTCCAAAACGGATCAGTTAAGCCCCAATGCATTCTGAATGGATAAGGATTCATTCAGAATGCATCAGTTCGGCTCCGTTCCGCTTCATTTCTGTTTTGGAGGCGGACACCAAATTGCAGCATGCAGCATTTGTGTCCGTCTGAAGAGGCGGAGCCTAATGGATCAGTTTTGAATTACAATGTAAGTCAATGGTGACGGATCCGTTTTAATGACACAGTATGGTGCATTTGAAAATGGATCCGTTCCCCATTGACTTTCAATGTAATTCAAAACGGATCCGTTTTGGACTTTGTCATCTTTCTTTTAACTAATGCAAACGGGTCCGTTCTGAACGGATACAAACGTTTGCATTAGAGGTGCGGATCCATCTGTGCAAATAAACAGACAGATCCGCACCAACGCAAGTGTGAAAGTACCCTAAAAAGTCCAATGGACACGCATGTTTAGTTTTAAAATGTTGTACTATCCAATTAGATATCCTTCACATGTACTCAATGGGTAAAAATGGTATAAGAAAGGAAGGAATGAAAGTAGAAGTGAGAAGGAAAGGCAAGAAGAAAGGCTGGAGAGGCTAGGGGATAGATGCCTGCCGTCTCTGGGTCTGATATCTAAGACAAGAGCTGGATCTCGTCAACTAAATAAC